>OY735228.1:44318220-44352464 GCA_963457665.1 Thysanoteuthis rhombus | reverse complement strand
CTGCTAATGGGAACTAAGTGACTGAGAGGACAAAAAATATGTTATAATGTTCTAAGTTGTAAAGTTTTCTAGACTAAACATACATCTATGATCCGGTTTTTCGATGGAAATTTCGTGATTTATCCAAGCAAAATAACCTGGGAAAATCTTTATTGATAACTAATTTATTTGCTCGAAATTTCCTTTGGCCTCCAGACGTTTATCCATTTTAGAAGCAAATCGATGATTCCTTTCCTGAAGCCTTCATTACTTCAAGAACCAATCAATTTGTTTAATGCTTCTTCAATAGGAATTCAATTGCTGGGGTTCCTACCTGTGAGGAGACAACCACAATATTTGCGATTATCATTATGTAAGAGAAAATGTTGGACAATCAGTAGCATCAGCATCGACAGCAGCCTTTCTGCGTTCCTCGTCGGACATAGACCTTCTCCAAGACAATTTTCCCTTTTACGGGCGTCGCAAAGCCAGTACTTTCCGATCTCTTCTCTTTCATCTCGCCATCTCATTTTTGCTGCTCACAGTTCTGCATATATCAGTGGACTGACATACTTGAAACGTGACCAGTCGATTGCCATTTGAGTTTTCCAGTAGATTCTCTGCTATCTTTGACGTATTTTTTCTCTGATATAGTCTGCTGCCTTGAGATATCTCATGTTGGCGATGATTCTCCCCTATGCACGCTGCATGGTTTGGGGGTCAACCTTTAGGTTAGGTCCCATGCTTCAGTTCGATAAGTGACTATCAGGATGTCGCATAGGTTGTAGACCCTCTTTTCAGAATAAGTGGAGTTTTTGTGTTTTGGAAGACCGTGCTTGTTTTACTATAAGCATGCACACCCAAAGAGATTCTTTGCTTTATATATCTATTTTTGTACGGTTGTCCTAGATAGGGAATATCCAAGTAACCTCAGATTTGATGAAGACATGGGAGTTCATTCATCCTCTCTGGTCGCTCGCTACTTGGCCAGTCTGGGGGTTTAGGAAGTATTGGGGTAAGGGAGCCTGCGTTATTGGGCGTGGTATAAAGATCAGTCTCATCTTTAGGAAGATCAAGTGGATCGACACAGAAGGCTCTGTACATGATCCCAAGCTACTAACAGCACTTAGTATTTCAAAACGGTCACTGATCTAGGTATTGACCATGTTCGATGTTGCTTAACTTCCATGATCGTAAGAGAGCTGATGTATCCATCACGATTTGATCGTAGCAATATTTAGGGTTTAGTAAAGTCTTCATCCCATTCAACAACGGAACATTCATCTTTTAGATGCATCCACGTGCATCTCTAAAAGAGGGTCTGTTGGTCGGCCCGTACTCAGTGCGTTTGAAATCGACTTTCAGCACATAGTAGAAATAGTATTTCCAAGAATGTACTTCCATTGTATTCTAATGAACTAATAAAACTAAATCAGGTAGTTTCCGGACGTTATGTCAAGTTTTAAAAAAGGTTCCAATATACCATACAATTATCATGTGGAACTGAAGCCACATGAAATTACATTTTTCGGAGATAAAAAACAAAAACAGTATAATGTTTTCTTCGTGTTTTGTTTCTTGTATTGTTTGTATTAATGAGGTGGTTGCTAAGATTATATGGGATGGAAAAGTTTATACGCATATTTTATCGTGAGGGTCATAAGGGGTGGTAATGTTACTGAAGACTATGATGTACGGTACGTAGTTATTTCAGTTGAACAAATATTTTCAGTTTGTTATTGTTTAGTATAATTGAAAAAAAAATCATAATGAGATTAGTTTTTTTAAATTTTACTTTTACCTTAATATTGGTCTATATCCTCTAATTGTAATCGTTGTAATTCAAATCTATAATTTCAATTTTGGAGACCATATTTTTGATTATTGTAATTTTGGGTATCAAAACTATATTGGTATTGAATTAATGCTGCTACTTGGGATAGAGTGTTGATTTGAATTAGGTTTGTGGTTAGTTGCCTGGGTGGCTGTATGTTGAGTTTTGGCTTAATCAGTTGTAGTATTGAGCTGTTGAATTGTGATTATATTTATGTTATTGGTTGTATCTTTTAGATTTATTTGGGTATTTGGGATTAATACTTGTTGGTAGAAGCTATAGGGTTTAATGTTTGTGTAGTCTATTTTGATTCTCTTCTGTGTATAGTGTAATAACTAGTAGTTTATATTTGTACCTTGAGTTTGGTACTTGATAAATTCGATTTATGATGTGACTGTAAATGGGCTGTATTTGGTGTGGCTGTTTATCGTTATAATTATAAGTTTTAGTTGGTGATAATTATTCATATTGTATCATTCTCACATTTAAATGTAGTTTTAATGTTTGGTTAGTAAGGTTCCAGTTTAAATTTTCCTTTGCATCAATTTTTCGATATCATTTCCTTTTCTGGTTCAGGAGGTTCTTTCAGTCTTTAGATATTCAGATTCTCCATTCCTCTAGTAGGCACAAAGAGCATTTCTCCTTAAAATTAAAAAGTAAATAATTTCATAGCAGGTGAATGTTTTTTCCTTTAAATTGAACAGAAATATTCTGAGAGTGCAGTTTGACATTTTTTTTTTAAATTGTGAAGGATCTATTGTGGTTGCAGTATCAAGATTTCTCATGTCGTTTGAAATTCCGATGTGATATTTTTTGTTGTGTTGATGTGGTTGTTGCTCTCAGTTGTAAGTTTGTTCACAAGCATGTTCTATAATAGTCTCAGTTACATCATATCTGCTGTGTTATTATTATTATTATTATTATTATTATTATTATTATTATGATTATTATCTCTCAAGTTACCTGGTGGTCACAATCAGAAATTCATTTCTTCAGCCTTTCTCTCCACACTTTCACAGCAGTGCTGTGGTTTACAGTTTCACATCAGTTGGCAGGTGGTTATCACTGAAAGCTGAGTGACAGTAACTCTCCTCAGGTCTTCAGCCTCCCTGTCATATCTTCCTCACCGATCATAGAAGCGTTATGGTTTGTACCTCAACCACCATTTGTGGTGGCTTTTTTTTCTCCCTCCGATCCCCTCTCCTCTCTGTTAGGCCACTACTAAAAGCTTTCTGCCGTAGATTTCACATATCTTGCATTCTCCTCAGTATTCGTGCAGTTCCTTGCAGTGCTTTGGTTTATTTAGTCTTGGTCTTTCCTTTTATAATTAATTATTTCTATCTCGCTTTTAGTGTCTTTCGTAAGATTCCGTGTGCATCAACTATAACTGGTACTACTGTGATTTTCATGTCCAACACCTTCTTCAGCTCCCTCGACAGGTCCTGGAATTTCCTCAGTTTTTCACTCTCTTTCCTGATAACTGTGTTGACTGCAGGCACAGCAACGTCTATTATCTGGCTGGTTCCCCTTTCCTTGTCCACAATCACTAGGTCCTGACTTTTTGCTTGGAAGGGGTGGTCAATTTGAATGTTAAATTTCCGACATTGTTGGATCCCGTTCGTTTGTTCAGTTCCAACTCTATTGTTTCCATATTTATTCTTGTTCTGGGCTAGTTGACTACATTCATTAGTTATGAGATTAATTTCATTTTCACATTAGTTACCTGATGGTCACCGTTGGGCACTGAGTGACAGCAAGTCCCCTCATGTCTCCAGCCTACCCCCTGCATACTCTCATAGTCCAAAGCAGTGATGTTGATCATACTTTTACATCAATTACCAGGTGGTTATTGCTTGGGTGCAGAATGACTGTCTCCTTAGGTTTACAGTCCTCCCAATTGTTGTCCTCGTCCGTCTCAACAGCACTGTGATTTGTGCTGCCTCCACCATGACCTTTTTTCCAGGCTGTTAGGCCATTGCTACCATTGGGTGTGGTAGGTCTCATACTTCAAGTTTTCTCCTTGGTATTTGTACAGTCCCCAGTAGTGTTGTCGTCTGTATATTCTGAATCTTTCCTCTTGTCCCCATTTTCCCCAAATTCATTTCCAGTGTCTTTGTTACTTACTATTACTGGTAGTACCCTGACTTTCATGTTCCATGATCATGTCGTATGCTTTTTTATAGTCTATCCATCGCATTGCAATGCTTTTCTTCTTTTTTCTTACTTCTTTTAAGAACATCTGGTCGATGAAGAACAATTCATTCTACCCTTTGGTTCTTCTCCTGCATTTTCCCTGTTCTTCTGGTGATAGTACTTGCCTTTCAATTGATATATACATTCTCTCTGCTATTTGTCAGGTCAGAATTTCCCATGAGGTATGCACGTGATTAGCCTATAATTGCTCGCCAGGTTCCCTTTCTCAGGGTCTTTTTGATGAGATTGGGCGTGTCTCTTGTCACCAATTGTGGTATATCACCTCCATTTAGGCAACTTTGGAGTTGGTGGGTGAGTCTGTCGTGTAGAGTGGTGGATTTTATCTAACCAAAATCTGTGGATCCTATCAGGTCCTGGCGATCTCCAGTTAGCTATTTTCCTGGAAGCATACTTCAGTGTGGTTTCATTCAATACTATCAGGTCTTCATTCGTAGATTATTATTGTTATTGTTATTATTATTATTATTATTATTATTATTATTATTATTATTATTATTATTATTATTATTATTATTTCTGATATGAATCTTCTCAATCAGTCGCAGAAAAGTGATGTAAGTAAAGAACTTATTGCATTGTAGTAATGACAGATGGAATGTGAATGCATTCTTAAACTAATATCTTCCTTTACGCAACTCATTCACGCATATATTTCCTGTCAGTCCAATATTCTAAAGATGATAACAGGGTAATGGTTGATACTTCAGCTTTCCATCATGCTTCTACCATTGTGTACACCTTATCTACTCAGAATTCTTTTCCAAGATACGAGGTTATCATTGGTGAAGTTCATACTATTACAAATGAGGAATGTGATTCTATACTCGTCAAGTATTTGTTTCTTATTCAATTCAAATTTGTGCTTGAAATTATCTGAAGATGATGCCGGAACAGCGAACTAATAACGAAACTTTTTGTGCATTACAAAAATACTAAGAGATACTCGTCAAAAATGACAGGGCTATTAATGTATGGATCGGCACTCAGAAGGCTGAAGCTTTTTCATTCAGTAATTTTTTTTCAAGTATTCGGAGTCTAATTTCATTTTTCAGTTTCAATTTGACTCAAACTTTTTAAATGTGTGATCGGACATGAAGATCTGAGGTTTTTTAGGACGTAATTGTAATTGTTATGTCATATCGGAAGGGGCAATTCAACCCCTTAGATCAATGCCGAAACAAACAGAAAATGAATTCCAATATATCTCTCTAATATAGATATATTGATTGAAAAGCTGCACATGGAAGATTTGATATGTATTCACTCTTAATGCGATTTTATTAGTTACAGGTAATATTAATTTGCCATTGAATCATTCTTGTGAAATTGAAATCATCAAATTATCACCATGTTAGGAACTGTCAACAGAATCTATTAGAATCTCAAAGTCTTTTCAGTTTTCTAGTGGGTTTTGCTGGCTGGTTGGCTGGCTATGTTCTACGAGTACAGGTCAAACTGATCAGGCTAGAAGGCTTCAAATCTGAACATTTAATCCTCAACATATCAAGGGAGAACATATGAAAAAAAACCTTCCCTCAACCAGAACAGAAGTTAACGGGGTTAGGTCAATTTGCAATATAATTCAATGCTGAATTTTTTGATTGGTTTATGTCAAGCTGCATTCACATGTTTTTTAAATTTGAATTTTTTCATTGCTCACATTAGGCGAGGAAATTAATTTATTCATTTATTCATCCGCCCCTGTTCATTTTTATTGATCATCCCCAAACACAGTCAAAAGATATTGGTCATGTGACGGTTTATATGTAGTGAACAACCAGACCTTTTCAGCATATCAATTATTCTATCCATGACTTACAATGGCTTGAGTTAGATTTCAGCTAGATTGATATCATAATCATTTAAACATCGTTATATGCAAAGGCTTTATTATATTTAGTGATTTTAAATTATAATCACTGAGACGGAGTGAATTACACATAAAAACTGATAAGTTAATTCGTAATTGATTTAGATATCGAACTTGATATAATAAAATCGTGTTTCGAATAGTATAGTTATTTACGTACTAGTTTACTAATGCTGTCAAAAATGACATCAACATTTAGATAATTACAACATCGCACTGTTCTTAAAAGCATACTTTTAGAATATGGCCAACAGATAAGTTACTCATCTCGTTGGGAATTGATCCCTGGAACAGTATGAATCTTCGAAAAACAAGCGTGAATAATGCTCAACAAAAACAAAGGTATCAATTTGGCACACTCTTACATTGCAAATTTAACCCTTCATTGAAAACCCTGTCATCGACGAGGGTTTGAAAAAGTTTGATCATAAAGATAAATAGTATCTTTGATAATTTTATAATGAAAACTAAAAGTTGAAAGTTTCAGCACTATAGCTGAATTAATCTGGCCAATGTGCGTGACACATACAGAGCCGGCCAGCCAGACCAACTTGAAAACTGAGAGATACCTATATTGATAGTTTTGGTGACTGTTTTGGTCGGCTAGTTTTTATGATACGCCACATGATTGGCGATAATTTTGTCTATAACATTTTCCAAGGGAGATCACTACAAGATGTTATTCAAATACTAATCTCACTAACCAAGTGCTATTGCAGAATAACTATAAACACCACTGTCATTTTTGACGCCATCTGTGGACTAAAGCCGATATAAAAATCACTTAAAACCTCCCTGATTTCTTGATAATAGATTGTTACTTTGAGGCAGCGACCTTTGCAGGGGTTCTGCGGAACAAAATGACATTTTCGCAATATTCTTGATCATTATTCATTATGCAGCTGATAGGAAATTTAATCTAAAAACATTTGTCACTGGTCGACATTTTGAAATAGCTGCCATTGGCGACCTATTGAAAATTCATGATGGTTCACTATCCAATTTTTTGGGAATGTCTTTGACTGTGATTTCATCAAATGTTATGTTTTTATCACTAAATGTACAATTGTTTGGCCAAAGAATCTGATACTTGATATTTCGTAAGTATACTGCTATTGAAGAATCATCTAAACGCTGCCGTCATTTGAGACAGCATTTCGTGAATAAGTGCCAACAATGAAATCACTTGAAATATTCCTTATTTCTTGGAAGTAAATGGTTACCTTTGGTCAGCAGCATTTAAACTGTGTTTCACGGAACCCCAGGGTTCCATGCAATCTATCTATGGGGTTATGTATAACAAATTGACATTTTTGCAATATATTTGATAATTCTACATTGGAAAAATGATTCATAGCTTTTATGTGTCTGTCTTTCTGTCTTTCTTTTCTCTACCACGAACCATACGTTTTATATAAGGAAAACAAAGCAATAACCTTTTGCATTTTCAGTTAAAAACATCTTGGTTACTTACATGACACGTTCGCAGTTCCTCAGTAAACTGCCTTCACACTTTTTCAACACCATGCGTATTTTCTATTTTGGTTTATACATATTTGGATGATTCCATGAACAGAACCAAAATCCAATCTTTTTCTGATATACAGTAATGAATTTTAATCCCGCCATCCACGCCTCGGTACGACATTTTACCCTCTTTGTTATCATCCTAGTACTTTCATGTAGTTTTGCTATCTTCCCAACCATTTTTTGCTTTGTTGCTCTGAGGAGGCCTGGTATTTTCAGGGCGAAACGTAAGCAATTACATTTAATCAAGTATTTGAGATTTACTAATCAGGCTCTTGTCTTTTTCTCTACATGTAGTCAACTTTGAACAAGATTCTATTAGATATACGTTCATTCTCCTCTAGAACATATGTAAATATTGATATGGATAGAATGCAGATACGTTTGAAGAGGTTCTTTTGAGAATTATAATCATTGAAAAACGTTCCAGGAGTAGTAAAAGTTTGAAAGCCACTACTTTAGGAACACCCTGTATAAGAATGTTTTCATACCGGTTGTCAGAAAATAAATAATCGCGGCTGTCAGAGCTGTTCTAAAATTGAATAATCGACAATCAAAATTTATTAAACTGCCTCAGCGATATTTTAGAGAGATCACCTGCAGATAACTGTAAACTTCAATTTATTTGGCGTTTAAGATTGATATCGAGTATCAGACGATATTTCTGTCCAATCAAATATCAAATAGGTCTGGTTAGTTACTCAATCGGAACCGTCACGTGACCAACGTCTTCCGGCAGCATGCTGTGTTGGGGATGATTAACTGAAAATGAAGAATGAAGACGTGATCAATGGATTAAGTTACTTCTTACATCTTTTCTTATGCTTCTCCCTCTAAAATTGTGCTGTACCCATAATGAAAAATATGTACTGGATACCAAAATAGGGGTTAATTTAGCATGAGATAACATTGCAAATTGACCCCCATAGAAAAAACTATTGGGAAAGGGATTTTAAAACAACAAGGTTTTATCTACACGTGATAAGAAGTAAACTAAGTGCCCTTAAGCTTGCTACGGTAACAGCCGTCCCTGACCAGGTGTCACCTATCACAAGTGTCTCCTCGTCTTGGAGTTCATCAAGTTGGGTTTTTTTTTGCAACTCGTCAAAATAGACTTACAAGACTGAAAGAGCACCCAAAGTGGCGTCACTCCCTTAACCATATGCCATTTCGCCGATACCTGGGCAGAGGAGTCGGAATCATGCCCCTTTTTTCTCAAGTACATCGATGACAATCTCAGTTGGAGTTTGAAGTCGGCTCGCCAGGTCTATTTCCCACGTTGCTAAACGATCGGCCCGCGGCAAGCAAGGAGTAATTGTTTTGATTATCATCCTTTCAACTCCATTTGTGCAGCCGGTACGCATGATGCTTAAATAAATAGAGAATCAGCCAGACCAACTTAAAAACTGAAGAAACCTCTGTTGAAAGTTTTGGTTGACAGTTTTCTAATACTACACACACACACACACATATATATATATATATATATATATATATATATATATATATATATATATATATATATACATATATATATATATATATATATATATATATATATATATATATATATATATGTATATGGTTGGGAAGATAGCAAAAGTACATGAAAGTACTACATAATTAAGATGGCAAAATGTGTGCCGAGGCGTGGATGGAGGGGTTTAGTTTAATTACCGTATATCAGGAAAAGATTGGATTTGGGCCTTGCTCATGGAATCATCCGAATATGTATAAACCAAAATAGGAAACTCACACGTAGATGGAAAAGTGTGAAGGCAGTTTACTGCAGAACTGCGCAAGTGTCATGAAAGTAACCAAGGTGCTCTTAACTAAAAAAGCAAAATGTTGTTGGTTTGTTTTCTTCTATATATAAAAATTTTTGCATGTGGGTCCCTGAGTGTGAGTACCATGTGATCACATGTTCTAGTTAGTCTTTTCGCTCCATTGGTGCAGCCTGTACGCGCGATTCATGCATGCATAGCCAAAACAGGCCCACTCAATAACTGAAGAAACCTATGTTGAAAGTTTGGTGGCATTATGAAATCTTATCCATTTGTTTGTGCAGAGATATGATTTACAAATTTACAACTAACAATGCTGCCTGCCAGACCATCTTAAAAACTGAAGAAAATTACGTTCACAGTTTTGCACGACGATTTCTGAAATGTTATTCGTTTGCTCGCGCAGAGATTGAAAGATGTTACGACTAACAATACAATCAGCAAGAGCCATTCAAAAACTGAAGAAACCTATGGTGACGGTTATAATGACAGTTTCGATTGTCTGTTTCTAATTTTGGTGCATTGTTATTAAAAGTTACGAATGTTGAATAGATCGCCGGAATTTCACGATTTATCCATGGACCAACGCCAAGCAGTCCAGTCGGATTCGTCTCTGGCTGGATCACATGGATCGATTGCGATTCATCATGCTTTAAAGAGAGAGAGAGAGAGAGAGAGAGAGAGAGAGAGAGAGAGAGAGAGAGAGAGAGAGAAAGAGAGAGAGAGAGATAACAGTTGACCTTCGTTCTCAACAGTCAGGCATGCAATCTTCGCCTTTACCAGAATCTCCGAAGAGGCTGTGTTTTTCTAAGTAAATTCCTACTGAATGATACAAAGTCGCCAAATTTAGATCAAAACCAGAAAGACGGATGGTTTCTTTTAAGAGATATCTGATTGAACAACACTTGGTTGTATATATAGATCGGGTTGGATCGGGGAGTAGGGTTAAAGCTGAGGGGGGTGAGAAGGAATAGAGAGAACAAAAGGAAAAGAGAAAGAAAGAATGAAAGTGATGAGAAAGAGAAGAGATGAAGAAGGACATAAAGAAAGGATGGGAGTTAAGGCTAAAAAAAAAGGGTGAAGAGTGATAGAAAACAAACAGACGAAAATGAAGAAAGAAATAAAGGAAAAAAGAAGAAAAAAAGAAATATAAGAAAAAGGGGAAGAGAAGTGTACGAAGAACCCTTGGGGAGTGAAAGGAGAGAAAACGAAAAAAAAAAAAACAACTAAAAATCAAAAAACAAAAACAGAAGACTGTGAAAAAAGCAGGAAGAAGGACCAGATGAACGAAAGACAGAGAGAAAAGTTTGAAAAGAAGGGAACAGGAAGAACAATGAAGTGGTCATGTGAAAGAAAGTGTAAAAAAGGGGGAGAAAGTAAAAGAATTAGAGTATTAAACAAAAGAAGGACGAATGAGGATAAAATAATGACGGAGAAGAAAGAGATGAGTGAAAGAGAGAAAAAGAAAGAGATAGGTACAATTTGGACAAGAGAGAGACAGAGACAGAGACAGAGACAGAGAGAGAGAGGGAGGGAGAGATGTGAAGGGTAAAAGAGAAATACAGGAAAAAGATAAAGGAAAAAAATAGATAGAAAGGGGCAGAGACAGGGAAGTCAAACAAAGGAGAAATGAAAGAGGGCGATATAGAATGAGATAAAAAAAGAGTGGAAAAAGTGATAGAAGGGGGAAATAGCGGGAAACGATGAGGTATATGCAGGAGAAGTAAAATAAAAAGAAAGCAAAAGAGATGTAGAGGGGAAAATTTAAGAGAGGATGAGAGAAAGAGAGGGAATAAAAGAGGAAGGTAAGAAAAAAAGGAAGAGCAAGGAGAGTTGAAAGAGGGGCTTGTAGGGTCATAGAAGGAGAAAGATAGAGAGCCACAAGAGATGAAAGAGTGAATCATAGTGAGAAAAAGAGAGGAACTAGAATAGCAAAATACATAGATAGATGGCTGAACAACCTGAGATAGAAGAATAGATGGATGAACAGAATGAAACTGATACATAAGTGGAGATAGAAAAAACGGATAGGTAGACAGATTCACATAATTATATGCATGAATATGAACAGACTAAGAGATCAATGAAGAGACAGACACACACACACTCATATACATACATATATATATATATATATATATATATATATATATATATATATATATATATATATATATATATATATGTGTGTGTGTGTGTGTGTGTGTGTATGTGTGTGTGTATATATATATATATTTATATAGATAGATTGATAGATAGATAGATAGATAGATAGAGAGAAAATGAACCATCTCATAACGGCTATCTCCGTAGAGAAAAATTATACACGTATATATATATATATATATATATATATATATATATATATATATATATATATATATATATAGAGAGAGAGAGAGAGAGAGAGAGAGAGAGAGGGAGGGAGACAGAGACAGACGGATAGACAGACACGCAGAAAGACAAACAGAAACGGAGAGAGATAGAGAGATAGATAGTCCAATCAATCAACTAAAAGAGATGGTGATGGGACAAGAAAGAGGAAGAAATCAATGAAAAGGAAGAAATGGTGCAGTTTAAGCTGATTGGATTAGGATTGTATAGACGTCAGTGTTTTCTCGAGACTGTATCCCCTTTTTATGGCTCGATTGACATCGAGGCTCTAGCTTCCTTTAGACTAAGTTCGAAAGACTAAATAGCCGTCTTTACTTCTTTCACCTTGACGCTATTGGGCAAACAAAAGGCAATTGTAACAGAGCGAAATTGAACAGCAGTCGAACAAATATTCCTTCGATTCTTACATAGCTACACCGTTTTTGCTATTTTGCAAGCGCGATAAAACATGTGACCGCTCCGTACACTTACTCGCAGTGCCAAGTGCACCTACGTATAAGAGACAGTCAACGGGAACTGTCAGCGGTTTCTTCAGCTTTTAAGTTGGTCTGACTGGCAAACTATGTATGTATGTATGTATGTATGTATGTATGTATGTATGTATAACGCGTACCGACTGCACAGACGAAGCTAAAGGCCTGGAAGTTTAAATATCCACTCGTTATTATAGTTTATCCCCTAAAAAGGTTTTTGGTGGGTGTTCAACTTGCAGTGTAAGTTTATGCTAAAAAAATATCTTATTTGTTCCCGCTTGTTTTTTTTTTCTCCGAAAATTTGGATTTTTTTCACAAAAAAAAGCAACGGAATAAATTTATTTTGATTGATCATCCCCAACGAAACATACAACCAAAAGACGTTGGTCATGCGATAGTTTCTATTGAGTGACTAATCAGACTTGTTTTATAATGATTTGATTATTGTTTGACGATTGGTTTTTCTGTACCGTAGCACTGCAAGAACAGCACATCGCTGCGAGATTTTTCTCAGCAGAATACCGTTAAAATGTTCTTAGTAAATTTTTTAATCAAGTATGAATAGACAAAAATGACTCAAATGGGGGAATTACTAGTTTGATAAATTCTATTTACCATAATTCATGAAAAAAAAATCATAAAAAGAATCAAGTAAATAGGTTTGGTTAGTCACTCTATGAAAACTGGCTTCTGACCAAATTCTTTTTGGGCTGATCGATTCAAAAGTTAGAAAAAGGGATGATTAAGTTATTTCTCTTGCACGTTGTTGGGTAGTGATCACTAAACGTGTCCAAAAAGCATGAATGCTAGCGTAAATAATCTGGGCGATCAAATTTTTATTAATTTACGTCACAAAATGAACCCTTCGCTAAAAATTTATCTGAAATTGGGGTTTAAAAATAAACTTATTTTGTAAAACAAAATGAAGAGTAAATGCTAAAATTTCTGATTCCTCAAGCTCATTTGATGTGTAAGCATTATACATACATACATACATACATACATACATACATACATACATACATACATACAGTCACTCTAGGACAATCTCTGTTTCATTTGTCTTTATCACCATCTATGATTTGACTCAAATCACGATTAGAATCTCTGCCAGGGGAAAAATATACAAAACTTGCTGGATTATAGTAACGTTACTCAGTGATATATGCAAGGCGTTCTGGCATAAGTACTCTCTATGTTTAGATACAAAATTTTGTTTACTGAACTCTGTCAAGATAACGCTTATTGGCAGTTAGCATAAATATCGTCACTTTACGAAAATATGTAAAACGGAGGAAGAAAATTTTAAGATTCACCTTATTCAGCGCAGCATAAATAATTACTAGACCTGTCAATGTGTGCCACCATATCGACAGAATATTTAGTCAGCCACAATTCCACTTGAGATAACTTGTCAGCTTGTTGTAAACGTTTAATAAGAAGTTTGGATCATTAGTAACCCATTAGTTAACTATGCACTCGAATAACACCCAGAAATACTCAGTATTATACCGAGAATTGAGTGTGATCGAATAGTGTAATGGTTAACTCGTGTGCCTTACAAAGTCTCAGCATCGATATGATCTTAGCGTGTTGAAAAATCATCATTAGGAGTCATTCAACTAATTGAGAAGACTTTCTGCGGTGTAATTAGGATTGAGGCATCCTTTTTGGGAGAATGTGGTGGAACCTGTGGATATACAGTTCTATTCTTCACCAGACTTTAGGATTGCATGCATACAACAGGAACTAACCTCAATACTCCATCGATGGGTTGACCCCTGAAGAGACAGCACGCTTTACCTTACTTTACTTGTTTATACGGAGAGATACATATACAATTAGCATTTTGAGGGGAAGTTATAAAAGTCTGCTATTCATATAACAAGTTTTTTACCTTGTAAATTGAGTTGTAAGGGTAGATGGTCATTTTATCTCGATGAAAATTATACCAGTATGGTTTTAATCATAAATTCATGACAGAAAAACCCGCTAAGTTCAAAATCAAATAGATTTCTCCCCTCGTTTTTATGGGGCTGTGATCTCTGAAAAGTACAGATTTTCAAAAAGACAAAAACAAAAACAACAAAAAACAAACAAACAAACAAAAGAACAAGTGTGAATGCTACTGGGCACAATCTATGGGACCAATTTAGCTTGAACTTCAATTGTAAATTGATCCCCTATGAAAAACCTCGATAGCAGGGATCGTACAAAAACAAAGAATTCATCTCTGTACCCATCAGAGGTGATTATGTGTGGGTGTGAAATTCCAAATTTGTATTATGAACAGTTCGGGTTTGGCGAAGTTCAGATGGATAAATCAATAGAAACATAGATAGATACCTGAATAAATAGATAGATATAAATATCAGAGAACACAAATGATCTAAACCAAGCAAAAAGGATTAAACCGGTTTATTGTCGATAGCAGTGATTAATTACGCAGAAAGCTGACTTGTTCACGATCAGCCTCACGATAGTCGGTAACCAATGAGGATTGAGATTACCAAAGCGGGAGATAGTTTTCGAGACTGGTTCGCTAAACATCACTCTAGAGCAAGCGCCTCATACAAAATACGGATATTTGTACGTTCGGGATGAGTATTCTGACAATAGCCGTAGATAAATAGTCGTAGCTGTTGTCAAATATGTGATTGATGACCAACCTGTAATAAAGTTGCAAAGAGGCTACTTATACAGAAACGCATAGACACACACACACACATGCACACACACACACACACACACACACACACACACACACACACACACACACACACACACACAGAGGTATGTATATATATATATATATATATATATATATATATATATATATATACACACACACGTGGGAGACAGAGTATTTCGTCCGGCTGTCTCCTCCTATGTAAATCAACGGGAACGACGCCTATGAAGAATAAGGGAAAGAATATTGAAAAATCTGTCCACAGCCGACGAATATAGTTTTTAATTTTACCAGGCATATTCAAAAACAATATTACCCATATATCAATGCACCTACGCAAAGTGAAGACTATTTCTGCATACACATGCCTCTAAATATATAACTGCACTATATACACTGAACTTTTCGATAAATAGCTGAACCAAGAAACTCCAGTCAGGTGATTTCCCTCCCAAATCTTTAGTATATTGCTCTATATTATATGATCTGTATTTTGAGCACTGTTTCTGTTCAATTAAATGAAAATGATTAAATTTTAAAAAATCCAACTGATGTACCTTGTTCATTTCTTTCATAAAAATGATTTTAAATAACGCAGTGATTTTAATATCGCAGACAGACAGAAACACATACACACACACACAAACACACACACACACACACACATATATATATATATATACATATATATATATATATATATACACATATATTTATATGTATCATGTATGTGTGTATATGTACGTACAGTGATATAGCATTTTAAAAAGAGACGCAAGTGAACACCAATAAGTACACATATTAAGTTAGACACACACACACACACACACACACACACACACACACACAAACATATATATATATATATATATATATATATATATATATATATATATATATATATATATATAGAGAGAGAGATAGATAGATAGATAGATAGATAGATAGATAAATGGATAGATAGATGGATAGATAGATAGATAGTATGTGCTTGTATAAGCACTTTCACTAATATGATATTTTAGAAAGAGACACCGACGAACACCGATGAATACACATACTCAGATATATATATATATATATATATATATATATATATATATATATATATATATATATATATATATATATATATTAACAAAGCAATACAAGCTCAAACAATGGTGTTTGATGCATGTTTGTTAGCCGATGTTAACACCATCTATGGAAAGCGTAAGATACAATAAAAGAAGGGCGGTAAATATTACAGACACAAGGCTGGAATGTTTGCTTACATAGTGAAAGTGAAAGTGAATGTCTCCAACAGAAAATAAATGATACAGACTGAGAGGCGGGAAAACTGCGTAAGGGAGCTGGAAGAAGAGATTCAAGTCTGAAGAAGGAATAAGACGAAGAGCTTTGAATGAATGAATGAGAGTGTTTGTTTCCATTGATAACCATTCGCTCTGGTTGTTCAGCATCAATGTGAATGTCCGCCATCACTGTTGGCTCTTTTCATTTAGGATTATAGATTATTCCTTGTGTCTACACTGTCTTCTAAGAAAGTATAATAATAATAATGCAAGAGGACTCTACGCCGTGGACAGTAGCGAATATCTAATGTAATTCTCAGGCTGCAACGTTGGAAAAAAAGTCTTAAACTACAACACGATTGAGTTGTTTCTGTTTTATTTTGATATGTTACTGTTATTCGTAGCAGGAATGGTGGCTGAAATTCACATTCGTTTTTACTCCATTTTTGTCAAGATACACGTACACTTACATACGTACATATTAGGTGTTACCAACAGGAAATAAGCTGGCTCTTAAGTGGGTTAGTAGTGATTCAAATTTGCTATTGAACAGAGATTTCAAAAGGACAACTGGAGTGAAAGTGAGAACGACCTATTGCAGTAAAAAATAAAAACAAATTAAAAAAAATGGACTGATTATTTCATCAAATATTTACATCGGAGGGTTTTTCGTTACCAAAGGCTAATATCAATAATTTCAATGTATGGACGCACGAAAAAAAAAAGTTGCATTTTTTCTTTCTCGACGATAGAGACTCAATTCTTCTTGTTGGTTTGTGATCAAATTTTAACAACAAATCTGATCTTGGAGAATCAAAATATTTCGACTTTTCTCCTGAACAATCATTCTTATACATCTTTTCAAGTTGGGTTCAAGATCAGTTGATCGATTTGATTATTGCAGCTGTTCTCAAATATATGGTATACGCTTCCACCCCCCCAAAAAAAGAAAAGATAAAGAAAAAAATATTAGAAAAACTAAAGCCACGAGTTGAAAAATGCATCCAACATCATTGCTAGTAGTAGCAGAGCAGAGGTCAGATAAGAAGGACAAGGAGGAGGGGGTAGAAAGGGGGAAAGTAAACATTCTTTTATCGGAGTGATTATCATACTTATAAAATATCGTTTCATGATGTTTTTTCCCTCAAGTATTATTTTCAATGAAAATAGTGAATGGCCAGATAGTAGAAAAAATGTTTCTTTCTTTCATAAAGACCACATATTTTTAGTGATATCCCACTTCTTCCTCCCATCCTCCCTATTTTTGTTACTTAACCTAAGAGAGACCGATTGACTGACTGAACGTCTGATAGAGATGTATGGACACATAAACATGGCAATGTAGGCGAGAACATTTTTTTTTTAAATTGTAACTAAGACTGTCATCAATACTGTCATCACAACTGTCAGAATAAGTTATTTCAAAAGATTGAAAAAATAAGGAAAATGGCGATAAAACCTGCCATCGGCAAATGAACAACTGTAGCGTTGAAACTTGAAGTCGTGTAAAAAATACCATCGAACAATTGTATCGGCCAGAGTAAATTTTACTTACGATATCCCTTGCGTTTCCCACTGGAAAACATCTAAACTAGATTTAAAAGAAAAAAACAAAACGAACATTTATAAGCATATAGATCCCCCCAAAATTGGATATATTGATAAACCAGTCAGATTGAGGCCATTGAAGTTGAGGAAAAAGCTTTGGAAAAAAAAACATTTTAGAAGAGGTGTAGTTGAGTTTTGAGGCCATTTTCCGAGTCTATAGACAAAACGGTATGACCAAGACTTCGAGGAAACCTAAAACATGAAAAACGCATGCACATGAAAAATAAACTTGAACCTTCCGCTTGCTGTGAAGGCTATGGTTGATCAATTCAGGAGCTGGGAGTTAAGAGCTTCTTCATTTGCCAAACAGAAGTTATCATACGAGAGGTAATTAATGTGATTAGTTTACCTTGCTCCTGTCTGAAATTTCGTTCCTGTGGTAAAGACTAACAGAAATGACAGCTTTTCACGTCTCTTTCAGTGAGAACAAGAAAAATTCAAGTTAATCTCTGGGAATAGGTCAACCAAAACCTTCATCATAACTGTCAAAAGATGTTTCCTCAGTTTTCAAGTATTTACGTAGATATGTATGTATATATAATCATAAATGTGTTATCATTTATTAGAAACTCTTTTTGAACCGACATCCCATTTTTGCACGATGAATGTACCGGCCAGCTTGGACAGCGTTAATAGAATATACAATTAAAGATGTTCTGCCGGATTATATATCTATTTCTTTATAATGTATGTATGTATGTATGTATGTATGTATGAATGTATGTATGTATCTAGAGTATATAATGTACTGATGGGACTGAAGGACTGAAATTTTCAACATTTACTATTTATCATGTCTGTATTCTTTTTTTTAAGATAACCCCTTAAATAGCTCTTTTTCTGCAGGGAAAGGGTCAATATACAATGTTAGTTTCTTCTTAATTGATCCTTTTGGTTGTGATCGTTTGAGGTTCTAAAAATTTAGGGTTTTTTGTAGTAAAAAAATTGCAAGAGGAGTTTATCATTTACCTATTACTCCCTCCCGCTTTTTCAATTTTCTTATTGGTTACCCCCAACACAACATGATACCAAAAGACTTTGATCACGTGAAGTTTCCATTGAGTGACTATCCGAACCTGTTCTATTTCTTTTTCTTTTCAGGCTTCCATACTTCAAGATTATTGAGGTTAGCTTTTTTTATGGGGACTTACAAAAAAAAAAAAAAAAAAGAAAAGAAAAAAAAAAGACAAACTTCTGTGTCTATATTTAAGTTCGTGTCTCACTGAAATATCTGTTTCCGTAACATATATAGAAAATAGGAGACCTGTAGATCACACTGGACATTTTCTATTCTGGGCGATACAATACTCAACAGATAAGGCCCAGACTGAAATGTTTCTCGTCCGTTTAGATGACGTTTGAGATGGGAATCTGATGGCTGAGTATGTCCCTAGTTGCTGTTGCTCGATAGAACAACCAAATAAATGTCACATAAAAAACAAACGTCAGAGTCATGACAAGAGACGGGGAAGAACTATGGAAGGCCTTAAAGTCTACCTTAGTATTAGGTTGGAGCAAAAATGATTGTGGTTTTTTTTTGTAGACCTCGATGCTTATTTTGGAATGAACTATTATTTAACTATGTCCATGAAATATACAATTAAAAAACGTGAATTCCGTTCTATTTACCTAAGGTGAACGTCTTCTTTTTGTCATTTATTCCAGTCTATTTGAGGATCAAAGATGGATGAATTGCAAATCTGAGTATTTTTAGTCCTATGTGTTTAAAATGGGACGTAAATCAGCAGAGACTGCTCGCAATATCAACCGGATATTTTGCCAAGGGACTGTCAATGAACGTACAACACAGCATCGTTTCCCGAAATTTCAAAACAGGGGAGAGCTTTGGAGACGTCTGTACCTCATTCACGTCATCCATTTCAAAGCCAGTTTTGAAGCACACCCATTGAAAACGAATCGATAGATTTCAGAGGAACTAAACGTTCGACATTCACCTATTGTTTGATATTTGTTCAAAGCTAGAAAAGCAGAGGATGCTTGTCTTGTCGTGCGATTGCTCCTTCAAAAATTGAACGAATTCAGCTGCAAAACTATACTCCACCTGTTTTACTAATCGGATCTCTCTTCAACGGACTACCACTTTTTAAAAAAAAACATTTTGACCACTTCCTGCAAGGGAAGATGGTACTTAGCAACCCCCTTAATGCTGATTTGTCCGTGTATGAGAGAGAGAGAGAGAGAGAGAGAGAGAGAGAGAGAGAGAGAGAGAGAGAGGGGGGGGAGGATAGCCAAAAAGGGGAAAAAGATCCAGGAAAAGGGTCCATTTTGGGGGATCAAAATCAGGGCAAGATTTTTTTCCACTTTAACCTGAACAAATCGAGAGGTAATTTTTCTTTCATTTTTACGGGTCAAAACTCATGATATTTTTTTTCAACTTATGGGAGTTACAATCAACAAGAAATTTCTCTTTTTACTTTTAGAGGTCAAGTTCACAGGAGATTTCAGTTCACTTTTCTTAGTCAAAATCGAAGGGGATATTTTTCCACTTTTTGGGGTCCAAGTTAGAGGAAGATTAAACGTTCCCTTCTGACCGTCAATATCAAAAGAAACATTCATGTCAGAAGTGAATTTTTAAGAATTACGGGTTCATATTCCCCTCATTCTCCGGGGTCAAAATTGAGAGGGAACGTTTACTTTCATTTTATGGGGTAAAAATAAAGCGGGAACTCTTCCCCTTTTTCAACATTAAACCTCTCCCTTTTCAACATTCACCCCCGACGGTCTTTTTTACTATTTATCCAATTTTTGAGCATCTTTAACATTACCTTATTTTCTAACATTACACTTCTACTTTTGAACTTTTTTTCAACCGGAAATTCTTTTTTCCTTTACATTAGCACCACCTCTTTCTGCATTCACGTCTATTTCCAAATTTATCGTCCATGACCCCTTTTTAAAAATTAACCTCGTTTCCTACATTAGCCAACCCTTTTTTTTACATTAATCGAACATATTTTTTACATTAGCATCCCACTTCTTCAACATTAGCCCCATTTTTTTTCTAACAGTGTAAAAAATGATATCAAATCAATTTCAAAAACAAATTAAATTAAATACAATCTGATTTGCATTTATTTATCTTTTATTTCTTTTTTTAGACGGCATGCTGTGTTGCTAACTCAGATATTTCTTTGCACTAAATCGATCCAGGAAAAGCATAAACAAAAAACAACTCGACAAAATGCGCTAAAATCTCTGTCAGCCTTATCATGGCTATTTCTAATGGCTGGAAATGGCTATTTTGCATAAAATACCTAAAATTAGGCTAAAATTACTGCAAAAACGAGCTAATTTTTTAAATTAGACTAAAATTGCTGCCGAAACGTGTTAGTTTTTTGTTAAAAAAATACAAAGTGAATTTACTTTCCAACGTCTGGGACTCGAAGATAACGGAGTACCCTTGATGGTTTTTTTTTTTGAAAAGCCGTAACAAACGCAACTGGATATTGATTTAAAAATGCGAAGACAATGTGCAGTTAGTTGGAATGGCATGCAAGATATTTCTCCCCTGCAGATCAACTGCTGCAGAATATGGAGAAGCTGCAATGCTACAATGGTCCCTTGTGTTGCAGAGGCGATACCATCGCCAATATTGCTCGGTTATCGCTTGGCGCCAGGGAATTGAGGCCCCTGGGTCGTCCTACGGCCAAGATTCCTGTTGCTCTGTCTCCGTCGGATAAGTGAGCCCCAAGCAACTCTAGTTGTGCTTGTTCTGTCTCTAGTTGCGGGAGGGTGGGGCTTGAACGATCTAGGGAAATGCATGCATGTACGTTATACTGATCTTGTATCACAATCAGCCGCAGTGGGGAAGCTTGATGAATGATACATACGTAAATAATAATTCTGTACAAATGCCCTTAAGAAAGGAATTATTACGTATTCATGTTAGGTGATTTGTCATTATTGTCATCATCTTCAGCCTTTTAACAACTGTCGTTAGTCATAGACCTTCCCCAAGATATGCCAGGCCATTATATCATGGGCATCACGGAGCCAGATCTTAATAAATCTATCTAGCTCGTCACACCATCTTACATTTTGTCGCCCACAATTTCACATGTTATCTTTAGAGATCTGTGTTTCAAGTTGTAATACCAAGTGGTTGTCTGACATTCTAGCAATATGTCCAGCCCATTACTATTTGAGTTTTTTCAAACTGTTTCTGTATCTTGGAATCTTGTCTTTTCTCTTATACGGTACAGTTTCTTGACCCGTACATATATTGTTGAGCATAATTTGCTCAGCTGCAAGTTACATGGTTCTCAGTTTGAGGGTGAACGTTATGGTTAGATTTCATATTTCAGCCCCATACGTGACTTTTGGGAGGATGCATTCGTTTTGTAACCTTCTTTTCAGGATTAGTGTGATTTCCTTATTCTTGAAAGTAGAGTTTGCTCTTCTGAAAACTTGCATTCCTAGTTTGATTCTCGGATGATTCTTGGATGATTATTGGAATATTCGGTTAACCACAATCACATTTGGATAGTACATATGAAGAAGGTCGTCGAACGAATCAGCCTAACCACTGTGTTAACAACGCAAACAACAAAAAAGGGTCATTCGTCTGGAAAACTCTTTGAAAGATCTTGTGCATTTTCTATTCTGTGTTGATTTTGATATCCTGTACAGGGAGAATTTCGGCCATTTTTTGACTCCATGTGACCACAGATTGACTTCTAGCAAACAAAACCTCATCTTACTTCTGGATTTTGGATGAGCTCGAGTGAATTATAGATCTGTACATGTGATTTTGAGCATTATTTTCTCATGTGCTCGTTGCATTGTTCTCAGTTCGAGGGTCAATCCTTTGGTTAGAATCCATGTTTCAACTCCATAGTTGACTATTGGGAGGATGCATTGGATGTATACCCTTCTTTTTTAGGACTTGGAATCCTTTTGTCCTAGAAAGTCACCCTTGCCCTGTCGAAAGCTCGCAACATGATATGATTCTTCGCTTGATTTCTTTGCGTATGAAAATCTATTGGTCTATTTTTCCACCTCTGCGTTTTTAATTTCGATCGTTGTGTCTTCGTTCCAACCATATTTGTTGTACATAGCATTTGTGTTGTAAGGATTAATTGAAAAAAAAAACAAACAAACCAAATTCTCTCTCTCTCTCTCTCTGTATATATATATATATATATGAAAACAATTATAAATATACAACAAGCATGTGTATGTACATTAAGTAGATCTTTATTCAAAAAATACTTAATATCATTGGTAGAACAGTTATATAATGAGTAAAGCTTTTTTCAATGGTACATTACAGATTGTACATTGCTCCACTTTAAGAAGAAGATTTTCAAATGGAAATAAAGTAAATTTGACGAGTTTATTGAAGAATGGCTGAAAAGAATTCTCTCAAACGGACAGCGGAGTCGTCTGCTTGTCAAAATCAGTAAGGGAGACGGTTTATACCCTGAGTCACGGTTAATTAGAATAAAGTCGCCCATCACATAGACTCCACTTGATCTGAAAATATTTAATGGCCGCTAAAAGCCAGTGTTATGGACACGTAATAAAAACGTTTTACATGAATTTATTACAACTGTTGCAAAGTTAAGCTTAGTTGGATATAGTTGGGGTTATTCCAAGAGACATAAAGGCTAGTCAATTTGCTGATGCATTGTCTACATAGGGTTAACTTAGTTACGACTCTAACGTATAGAAACGATAAAATAATCTGGGAGATAGGGTTTCTAAAAGCGATAAAAGCGTTTCCATTAATAAAAGTGAAAGACCTACAATCTGGAGAATCTGATCCCTATCATAAACCATTTTCTAGGTGGCATTATGTTTTGGGGTTGTTTTTCTGCTGAAGGCACAGAAGAGTTGATTCGAATTGAAAGGGCGATAACTAAGCCATTAAGATTGAAACGAATTTTAACCTTCATGTAGGACAAGGGTCTCAATCATACCTCACTTTTAATAAAAGCAAACGGTTGGAATTCAATCTATTCCAATAAAGTTTCATCTTAATAGATTTGCCTGAAATTGCTACACAATGGCTGAAATTGCTGGAAGATAGTACTAGATAAAGGCTGGAAATAGCACTTGACATTGAATGTTAGAGGTTCAAAAACAAGAAACGCGCTAAATCCATTGTGGAAAAGATCAAATGGTCAACACTGAAGGACTGATGTTTTACGATGGGCGACTGAAAGTCCTGATCTAAATTTATGATGGGCACTAAAGAGGAATGGATGAAAAGATACCACCTTATTTGAAGGGGTTTGGACTGAAATACCTTTTGCTTTTGACAGTATTTCATTGAAAAATACTTCTGCTTATTAAAAGAAGTATTCCATTAATCATTAATCATTGAATATTCTGGAGGTACCAATGATTTCTAACTATACAGTTAGTAATTGGCAACTGTAAGCGTCACTAAAACAGTCAAAATTGATTTCTTCAGTGTCTTAGTTGGCCCAGCTGGCTGACTAGCTTCTTATGTATGTATCACCCGTACAAACTGCATCAATGGAGGAAGACAGCTGAAAAATCCAACATTTACTCTTATTATGTCTAGAAAAAAACGTTTTTTCTCTTTTCTGAAAAAAAGAAAAAATAATAATTGGTCACCGATGGGAGGTTTCATTTTACAATGTAATTTTATGCTAATTTACTGAATATTTGTGTCTGCTTGTGTTTAGTGACGACTGCCCAAACAAAAAGCAAGAGAAGTGATTAATTTATTTGAGTTTTTTATTGATCTTCTCCGACGTAGTAACAGTGACTATTGCGTTACGACCAACTTACACTGTTTTCTATTTCACTTGTTACAAATGAATTGTTTGATAAATTCATTTGTTAATTGTTGCGTATTGACAGGGAATCATATGTGAAGATATTAGTGTCTGGTGAATGGTGACTATCAGTACTTACGTTTTGGAAAAAAACATATTTCTAAATATGAATAAATATATTTACGTGATTTCAAGTGAAATACTGTTGACACTATTCGATGCTATTGAGAAGTGACGAACTGTAGTATGCTAGTACCCTTACGCTGGCCACGGCATCAAAATTCCCTGCCCCGATTTTCTTGTATCTCAGCCCACGTGGAATAGGTGGATGCACGAAATAGACTCAGCGTCGACAAGCCTCCAAAATGGCGTCATTCACTCCACCATTCTCACTTACAGTAATTGGTATTCAAAGGTTTTTCACATCTAAGTACTGACGAACCCCGACGTTGATAAACTTTGGTGATCGAGCGTTGTTTCCAACGGGACTTGGCCGCAAGGCGTAAAACATAAAGCATGCGTAATTAACTTTTGTCCACAAAGTATATACTTGGTTGCATCTGTTTGTTTGTTGGTCCGTTTGTTCCTTCATCTGTCGACGCAATATCTTCGAATGTGTAACATGGATATCAATGAAATTTCGTAAGAGGCAGTGCAATCGGATCAGATGGTAGTGGTAAAATTTGGGTCGGATCCAATATTTTTTGGATTGAGAGATTTTTTTCGTATAGAGTGTTTCTTCTTTTAATTACATTTATATATATGCTCATTATTGTCAGCAGGTTATCGCCGGATATTCTCACTGGATTTACATGAAATTTTGAAGAACGGTGGACAATAGACTTCGTGAGAAGTGGAAGATTTTGAGTGTATCTATGCACTATTTACCGCGTTATGTAGTAGTTATATGCTCAAGCTGTATAATAACTCTAAAATTCCATGTGTTGACTCGATATCTCCAACAGTTCTCAGATAATTCTAATGATATTTTTGGAAGAATGGACAATAAGCTATTTAACAATTGATTCAATTTGAGGGCAGATCCATGCATTATTACCCCCCTGTGACAATGGTGTTAGCAGATTTACGTGATCTCTTGGTGCTCCACTAGTTTGTTGATGAATTGATTAAAAAATCCACACAGACAGCTTGGACGTCTGCTTGTCAAAACAAGCAAAGGGGACGGTTTATACGCTGTCAGGGTTGATTAGAATTTAGTCGTCCATTGCACGGACTCCACTTGATCCGAAAATATTTAATGGCAACTATAAGTTATTGTTATAGACACGTAATAAAAATGCTGTACATGAATTTGTTTTAACTGCTGTTCGGTTAGGCTCTGCTGGATATAATTGGAGTGATTCCATGAGACATACAGACCAGTCGCCTTGCGGACGCATTATCTTCATGGTGTTAACTTAGTTATGATTCAAGCATAGAGACACGATAAAACAAACCAAGAGACGTAGTTTCTAAAAGTGTTAAAAACGATTTCCATATATAAAAGTGAAAGGCCTACAATCTACATATCATAAACCATGGTGTGAGTAGCATAATGCTTTGTGGTAGTTCTTTTATTTCTCTGCTGAGTTCACTGATGAATTGATTCGAATTGAAAAGATGATTGAATGGAATTATAGTTATATTTTGAATCAAAAGCTGAAATTGTAGGCGAAGCCATTGAGATTGAATCTCTACGTGGGTCATTGATCCGAAACATAGCTAATCTTTAATTAGAAAATTGGTTGAAAGACAGCAGGGTTTATGTTCTCTCATGGCCAGCTCAAAGTCCTGATCAAAATCTTATGGACCATTTATGATGTGTGCTAAAAGAGCAAAAATACGTCTCTTCGAAGGAATTAGTATAGAAGAGCAATAATGAAAGAACGATATGAGATCGGAGATTTGTCCGAAACTCATTTTGATTCAAGATATAAAAAGAGAGGTTGTTTATTTGAAAACAGATAACTCAGACAAATATGGCATATACTCTAATATACATTTGATCGAATGAAATATTTGCTCATTCAACTATCGCAGAAAAAAAGGTAGCTGGAGAATTACCAGAGAAATTTCATGGAGACGTTTGAAATGTCTGAGACGTGTACTGAGGATGGAATAGGACTATATCACAAAGATCGCCTCAGGAGGGACAGAAACAGGCTAAAGAAAGCCTGCAAGGCCCCAAACTGCGGTAGGGGAGCTGGAAAGGATTATTCTGTTGTCGGGAGAGGCACAATATGCTGCCAGGAATCGAATGCAATGTAAAGAGCTTTGAATCCTTACAACAGTTGGGGATGAACAGGAATGACGTGACACGACCTTGTGATTCTGCTGGGATCTTATTGAAAATTACTCCTGCTGATTGAAATAAGTGAAATTAAGCAAGAAGATCCTCTGTTGATTGTTAATATTACAGAGGTGCAAATAATTTTGCACCATCCGATTATTTCCTCTCTCTTATTTGCTTGTTTTAAGTAAAGTATTTGGCATAATCATTTGTTGTTTGGAGTTCCTTCAGAACTTGTACGTATATTGACAGAAAATCGTAGACATTGATTGCAATGAAAAAATTTGATAAAAAGCCATTTTTGTAGTGGGGTGCCAATGTTAACAACTATATATAGCATAAAGTTTCTCTCCTTCTCTCTCTCTCTCTATCTGTGTATGTTCCTCTCTCTCTCTCCCTTTCTCTTTCTCTTTCTCTCTCTCTCTCTCTCTCTCTCTCTCTCTATATATATATATATATATATATATATATATATATATATATTTGCATGTGTGTGTATGTATTCTTACAGCAACTTTTCTTTCGAATAACACTTTGAAATACTCCCTGAAAATGACACCAAAATTTACACGATCACATTAGTCTTGTAACACTGCAAAAAACAAACAAATAAACAAAAAAAACAACTTATTCCAAAACGTAGAGCCGGTTGCTGAAGAGTACATTGAGCACGGAATGGTGACATTCATCGAGTTTTATATCCATGCAAATCTTTCATATTACCTTCATCCAATAAATATGCATATGTACAAAAATATTTCCAGAAATAAGTCTGAATATATTTCACAAGTTTTGTACGATATTTGAATATTTACATTTTTGAAGGAATGTAACTATGTCATCTAAAAATGTATGAAAACCAAAAGCTCTGTTTTACCTTCCAACGAAACTATATACATATGAGTATGTGTGTATGTGAGTGTGTATCTGACTAGATTATTGGCGTAAATTATGATTTATCCAACAATGTTAACGGGGAAATGACGATTCAGAAAACGCTGTAAGTTAAAGTTGTTTAGTTGATCTGTATTGTTCTTTAACTGTTTGTTTGGCTCCTTTAAGAAAAGAAAGATTGTGAATAGAAAGGCTGGGTCATCATTGGGATGAATCACCATCAGTCTTTTAATGTCTGTCGTTGGACATAGACCTTCCTTAGGATTCATCACACTTCTCTATTGTTGGCGTCGCTGAGCTAATACTTTCTGACTTTGTCTTACTCGTCTCTCCATCGAGTACTCTGTCAGCCTCGGTTACACATGTGATCCATGGGGATCCATCTCGTGAGTCCCAATGTCCATTGGTTCCCTGACATTCTTACGATGTTTGAAGCATATCACTTTTTGAGCTTTTTAATGGATTCTATCATGTGTCCAACTTCTGTCTTTTCCCGGATGTATTGTGCTGTCTTGTGTTCTCTCCATGTGAGGTTGAGCATAATTCTTTCATGGGCATGGCGCATGGTACTCAGTTTGCGGGTCAGTCTTCGGGTTAGCTATCATGTGTCAGCTCGATAAGTGACTATTGGGAGGATGAATTGGTTATATACCTTTCTTTTTAGGATAAATGGGATCTCCTTGTTTTTGAAGATTGAGCCTACTTCGCCGAAGGTTTGTCATCCGCAGGTGATTCTTTGCGTGAATTCTTCTTCTCTCGAAGGTCACATGGAGATTGAAATGAATGACCAAGAACAATTATTATTTTCATAATAAGACATTCAATAGCGTAGACAAAAGAAAGCAGCTGAGTGCATCTTACATCAATTATTTTGAACAAATACAAAAACAAAATACAGAACATGTTGAATGGTAAGACGAGATAAAATGTGAAAAATGAAAAACTGGTTTCGAAACAAAGGAATTAAAAAGGGCGTTCTGCGTCTGCTCTATACCTGACGGCCCAGCGCTACTACGTCTGAACGTTTGCATTTTTTTTATACAGAAGGCGTGGATTGGACACAGCAATAAGAACGCTCAAGGTTCTGAACTGGAAAAGGCTAGCTATCCGTGTTTCTTTTTTATTTCAAATAATTTTGTATGAGCTTATTTTAAGGGCCATTTATTTCTGACTTAGTGAAAAGAAGTATAAACGTTCATTCTAAATTCATTGTAAATTTCTTATTACAACTCGAAATGTAAAACATATATTTGGTTTTAATTTGAATCGGGCACGTTGAAAAGAGTTGATTTTTGAGCTACATCATCATCGTTGTGTAAAAATGAGAGTTCTTAGTTAATTTTACGTTTTGCCAGTTCAACCCAACTTCTTCAGAAAAGACAGTGATGGAGGTATGAAAAAGTGTCTGTTATAAACAATCCATGTCTGGTTGTGGGTTGATCTCAGGATTAATGATTATATCGAACGGACATCAAGTGTTCCAAGTGGTAGATATTTAAATGGTGTAGTTTGGACACAGAATGTTTATTTTTCAAATGTTCAATATGTTTATTGGCGTTCTACTCCCCAGCAACGCAATAACAAGACGACAATCACAAATATCTTAAATCGTTGCCAAGACACCACATTGGTCAACACATATATCATACATCTGTATGTGTATATACGCAGCAATATTTCATTGATAAAAGTTTGATTGAAAACAACACACAAATAATGTTTATTTTAAGTTTCAACTTTCCCTGTTTACGCACAAAATGATATCCGTCTTGATGTGAAAAAAAAAAAAAATACGAATATTATTAAAGAATGTGCGATCTCCTTACCATTATCAAGATTGTAGAATGTATGAATTTTGAACGTTTTTTCTTTTCGAATTTTTGATATCGTTAAACTCGCTGTTGGCTATTATGGCGTTGTTAAATCGCTCTGCAAGGCGTGACGAGGTAAACTTACTTGGCCGATTGTATGTCGGCAGGGTGAGGCTCGATTGCACACTTTGGACGATTCATCGGATTAAGGAAACACGTTTTTTGCAAGTAGACAAAATTATTCTGTCCATATCAGCCAAATGTACATATACGTGTCCATATCTATCCCTCAATCTGTCTCTTTCTCTCGCTCTCATTATTTATATACATATGAACAATAGGGATTGAGGTAGACCCAGGAGTATAAGTATATGGAGACTTAATTCATTTATTAAATAATCCATAAATGGATTAATTAGTATGTTATACATGTTTTGTGAGGGGTTCTCATCTTCAGTGGCATGAGTGTACTTTTTAGTTGCTAAAAGGCACCATTAAAAGATAAAATTAGCCTTAGATGTTTAACATTGAAAGCAAAAATCGAAATCAAGAATGTGGATTCCTTAGGCATCATGTCAGTGAGTCCGGTTGTTTTATGTCTGTGAAGAAATCTATGGTGGTTTAGTTGGATATAAAGTTGGAAGTAGTAGTAACAATTGTGGATATTTATTTGGTTGTGCTGGTCAGAAGTAGGCATTCTTAAGAATCGGTTGTCATGGATATTTGGAAACTGGCTAATGGCTTAGTGTGGGACTCGTTCGGGTAATTGGTAGGTTTAGGTTGAAACTATCTCTCGTATTGATCAAGGCAGTGGGGTAAGGTGAAAAGGTGTCCTTGTAATGTATGATCGAGTATTTGTTTGGGGATGTATGTTCTGTATTCATGATGGTCATTGAAGATGTTCTGAAAAATCAGATGGCGTTGAGTAGTACAGGTTAAATGGACCATACATAGGTTCCAATAAGTAGGTGTCTGTATGACTGTGTGAAGTTCTCAATGTTAGGTATGCATAGAAGAGCTTAAGTATGAAAGGATTTAGGTAAGTTTGTAACGTTAACTATATGTGGGTGCAAGTCTCGATTTTATAACTTGGATGAAGAGAGTGAGTTGGTAAGTATACAATAATTCGGAGTGAGAGGAATATGGTGTTAGAGATTGATGTGATTAAGATTGTTGAGTTTAGCATCATGTCCGTTGGGGGAGAGTTTTAAGTTTGTTAATACACAAATCTTCATGTGGTTCAAGAATTTTAGTAGTGTCGGGAGGTATACTTTTTTTTTCAATGATTGAGAATCCATCGTCTGTGCTGAAATCGTGGTCGGGGATACAGAAGTGTACTTCTACTGGGAGTAAGTCTGGATGGTTGAGTGATTTAATTCTCTGCCTATAGTTGAAAAGTTTAATGTTACATTGACGTGGAATAGATACTTAAAAAAATGGGGCTGTTATTGATTTTAGTCTAGGCCAAGTGGTACATTCTTTGTGTAGTTACAGAGGTCAGTTCAAATAATTTCAAATAATACATCACATTCATGATATATATATATATATATATATATATATATATGTATATATATATATATATATATATATATATATATATATATAGTGTGTGTGTGTGTGTGTGTGTGTGTGTGTGTATAGATACAAAACAGACAGGTAAAGATAGACAAGATATACATGCTAATTGTCCGTAGAAATAAACAAAAATTCCTTTTATATCTTTCAAAGCTTTACATTAAGTGGTACAGATTATATAGCAAATTTTGACGACCAATTCATATAAGTTAAAGGTTTTTAATTCAATCATATCGATGCAATCAAACGAAAGTGTTTTCTGTAAATATGTTCCAATGTACGAAAATAAAGAATTGAAAGTAAATTAAAGTAATCCCTTTAAAAACTTCTTTATCTTCAGAATTTAATTCCGATGAATCTGATTTCTGCTATCCAACTACGAAAGTGTCACTGCATTTCTGACGACTTAACCATACTGCCCTCACCGGGTATAAATTGTAATATCCGTAAGTAGAAGATAGTGCTTCCGATCTGTTTCTCCTCCCGGTGGTACTTCGTTTTGTCTTCATATCACCAGGAGAAGGAACTGATAGGATAAACTCTTACCTTATGGATATTGCAACTCACAATAGAAGGGGACTGAAGGAATGAATCAGCTGAAACACCGAGACTACACAAAAAGGAGAGTTGGTCTGCGAATGATCTTTCTCAAAGTTATGGACAATTCTCTATTTTGTTTAGAATAAAAGCATTATTTTTGAAATTGTTTGAATAAGCCAAAAGAAAACATGTCAAGAGCATGGTCATTACCTTCGCTATTCTGTTCGCTGAACGAGATCAGCTGGTTCTTCGATTCATCGCACGCACTGGGAATACATCTGGATTAGTCAGTCTGCTGTGTACATAATTCCCAAGCCGATTCTGTTGGGATCGTGGCTTATTCGTAAAAAATTCATGATTTTAATGATAAACAGTCTTGGTAAGTTATAGTTAGTTTATTGGAGGGGAAAACTGCAACTCAATAGAAACTGTCATGTGAGCAGTATGCTGTGTTGGGTATGATCAATTTATTAAAAGAAAACATCATGAAGGGTGAAACAATGGATAAGTTCTGTCTGTCACCTTTTGCTGGGCAGTGATCATCAAAAAAGTTTGGATCAACCCCCTTCCTTTCAAAAAGCGAATCGTCAAAAAACTAAACGAAAAAAACAGACGTCATGATAAGGAGTAAATCTTTAAACTTTCAGCCCACTAACTCTAAGTCTTTTGCAAAATAACATAGGAATAGGTTCTGAAATAGATGTCAAAGTTGGCCAATAATTAGTTACGTTACATGCCTACCACAGTCTGTTAAATAATAATGTATTGTCTCTCTCTCTCTCTCTCTCTCTCTCTCTCTCTCTCTCTCTCTCTATATATATATATATATATATATATATATATATATATATATACCATCCATAGTATTCACAACCTACCCACACAATCCGATACTAAACCACTTCTCTTCACCCTGTTACCCTATGGCCTCTCCAAGACTCACTGCTACTGCTACTATCACACCCTGCCACAAAACAAGCACAGACTTCGTCTAAGATAGAACTAAGAGACAAACATGAGGATGACTCTTAAAGATTTGATTCTATTTTCTGCTTTCAAAGCAAACCATCTGATAATAAATTTATTTTCTACAGAAACCACTGAAAGACTGAAAGGTACACACTCACAAAACACATGTTACTGAAGATGGGAATACATCCTAAACATGTTTAGCGCACCAATTGAATCTAATTGACTGATGAATTAACAAAGTTTCCATACACTTTTACTCCTGGGTCTGTTTCACTTCCTATTGTTTATACATACATACATACATACGTACATACATACATACATACATTTGTATATATATATATATATATATATATATATATATATATATATATATATGTATATATATGTGTATATATATATGTATATATATTTATATATTTATATATAGATCATCATTATTATTATTATTTTGGAATCTCACACCAGTTGCCTGGCGGTAACCGCTGGAGTTTGAGTGACAGCAAGTCTCCTCAAGTCTCCAGCCCTCCTCTCCTAGTACTTGTAGGTCGCAGTAATTCTGCGATTTACAGTTTCACACCGGTTGCCCAGTGGTTATCGCTGAAGGCTGAGTGACAATAAGTCTCCTCAGGTTTCCAGCTAACGTCCCCTCTCTCTTTCGCATATCATGACAGAGCTACAATTCGTTGCAGTACTTATATCTCCAGCACCCTCCTCAGTATCTGTGCTATGACCGGTACTACCCTAGTTTTCAAGTTCCACATCTTCCTCAACTCTCTTGCGAGGTCCTGGTATTTTTCCCTTTTTTCACCCTCCTTCTTTTTTACTCTATGGTCTGCAGGCACAGCAACGTCTACTATTTGGCAGGCCTTCCTTTTTTTGTCTACTATTACTAAGTCCGGTCTTCTTGCCTGGATATCATTATTATTAAAACCAACTAGTGGTGCTGGAGCTAGTGAGCATTGGACTATGTGCTCCCAGGGGTTTTATAGGGGTCGTTTTCGGAAGTGACGTTTTGGATATCTAGCTGGAGAGTTTCGTACTAAATTTGTAACTAAAAGTATAGTGGGCACAACAACAGCATCAAATCCAGAAGATACAAAATTAGATGAAAAAAACAATCAATTTTACTTAATTCATATTATTTAAGTCACTTATATCCCAATGTTTATTCGGTTAATTTATGCAATCTTGTTCTATGTTTTCATTTTTTACACAAAATATATTCTTATACTATGTGTAAGTCTTTCTTGTTGGAGTCATCAGCTGTTTACCATAACAGATCAATTATATAAAGATTGTTCCCCAACAGTATTGATCAAACACAACCCTTCCTTTCAGCCATGGTTTTAAAAAATAACTTATGTCATACTGAACGTAGTGTGATTTTGGTTATACATAAGGTAAATATCATCATGTACTGTACGTGGATGTTATTTTATACAATACAACAATTATTTCGTTTTGAAACACAAGGAATACATACCTAAGATACCCCAAAACGTGTGTATATATAGATACATATATATATATATATATATATATATATATATATATATATATATATATATATATATATATATATATATATATATATGTGTGTGTGTGTGTGTGTGTGTGTGTGCATGGAGGAATAGATATATATGAGCTTACAGAAATATCATAAATTGCTTTATATCATATAAAAAAAAACCCTCTTATCTGAAATGATCCCCTGTCGTTACA
>OY735228.1:44235720-44313220 GCA_963457665.1 Thysanoteuthis rhombus | reverse complement strand
CATTCATACGTTTTAAAATAAAAATAGGACTTTTTAGTGATTCAGCAAAAGGCAAGATTAACAACTTATTGATCAATCGTATCTTTTCCTATTCTTTTTAATTGATTAGCCTCAACATAGCATGCGACCAAAAGACGTCGGTTAGATGACTGTTTTGATCAAGAGACTGACAAGATATGTCTTATTCCACATTTAATTTAGATTCCAACTTATTTTTTTTAATTGCTTTTGAGGTTCAAACTGCTTCGAATACTTTTTGTGACAGTTCTGACAATGCCACCATTCAGATTTGTTGGAAATGAATTTAATCACAAGATCCACAGTTCCCAGAGCTCGCACTCTGGATAATAGAGACAATATCAAATTTTGATGAGTAAGAAAACCAGAAAATGAAAAAGGTGTTTCAAATCATTAAATCTATTTCCCGTGTGGGTGGCAACAGATGAAACTGTGATCGATAAAGAACTTAGAAAAAAAATCACCAATTTAGTTCATATGAACTCGGAAATTTGAACTGAAAAGATTTAAATTAGCAATTACAGGAAGTTTTATTTCTATCGTTCTTTTTTTTCTTTTATCTCAGTTTATTGAAAAGTGCGTCATACAATCCATTAGAAATCTCAAATGGCAGTGGGCTGGCCTTATCGCGCGAATGACGGAAAACCGATGGACATCGCGACTCACCACATGGAACCCCCGAGATCACATGCAGAACCGAGGCTGGCAGAATATTAGATGTAGAGACGAGCTAAACGAATTCGGAATATACTGGCTCCACGATGCCCATGATAGAGAAGTGTGGCAAATCCTGAGGAAGGTCTATGTCCAACAACGGACGTTGAAAGTCTCATGATGATGACGATGATGATGATGATGATGATTAAAAAGTGCCCATGCGCAAAAACAAGACACAATCAATTCAACCAACAAGCACTGAAATCATTGATAGCCAGAAATATGCCCTAATATATATATATATATATATATATATATATATATATATATATATATATATATATATATATGTAAGGATATGGATGGTATACAACCAAAGCATCTTCTTGATAATCACTTATGGAGCTTAGATATGGAAGCTTACTAAAAGTTTCACTTTCAACTTGAGAACCATGCAATGGGCACCCGAAAGAATCATGCTCAACACCACATAGAGAGATCAAAAGACAGCACAGTTTATTAGAGAGAAAGAGACGTCTCAACTACCAAAGAATCCTTTAGAAAATACGAATGGCAATGGACTTGCTACGGTAGACAGTCGCTGAACGTCACAATTCACAATGTGGATCCCAAGGAATCATATGCAAAACTCGTTAGAAAAAAATAATATGGTATTATAATTTAAATTGGTTTAGGAGTTATTAAGGCTGATGATATCAATGGACGATAAGACCCAGAGTTATGGGATGTAGATTCAGGTCCCGTCTGAATGTAATTTTTCCTCTCCGGTCTTGTGTTGTTTGTTCTTGCAGTCGAAGAGTCAGAATTTTTTTTAGTGATCACTGTCCAACAAAAAGTAAAAGAATTAACTTATTCAGTGATCATATCCAATTAAACACCTACAACATGGTTTATCGCAAAAAAAAAAAAAAATCACACTACAATTTCTATTGGAACACTCTCCAGATCTGCTTTCATTTCTTGACGGTCAATGTAGGAATACGAACTGAATAACACCAAGGTATATACTCTAACATCTTCAGTGCTATTCAACCCTCATCTTCAGTCTCACTGTTTACACACACATGCACAAATACACACACATTCCCGTGCATATTTAACGTAATTACCTTTGCAAAGATATATATATATATATATATATATATATATATATATATTTCTACTCATACACACATATGCACACACACATACATGCACACACACACACACACACACACACACACACACACACACACACACACACACATATATATATATATATATATATATATATATATATATTGTAAACTGTCAACCGAATCTGTCAACAAAACTCAACAAAAATTCTCTTAATTTTTATGTTAGTCCAGCTGGCTGGCGAGTTGGCTTGCACCTAGCTAAGTATGCATCTTGTATACACGTAGCCCCGATGGTACTCAGAGGGGTGAACATTTAAAGATTCACTTCATATTGTGTCCACAGAATGCTTTTTCCAATTTTCCCCCACCCCGGAGTAGAATTTTAATGGATGTTGGGCTCAAGTCACAAAACAAGATTATATCAATTGTTTTTTTTTTACTGACACTTTTGGTGATTACTACCCAACAAAAGGTGACTTTGGTAACTTATTTATTGATTATTCTTTTTTCACTTTTTCCATTGATCACCTCCAACACGGTACGCTGTCAAAAGTCGTTGGTCAGGAAACAGTCTCCATTTAGCGACTAACCAGACTAGTTCACGTACTGTTCTGAAGATGAAACAGTTTAATGCATTTTTGAATAAATTTGATACATCCATGTGAAAATGTAAATGTATAAAATTTGATTTATATAAAAATGAATTGAATGCATGCATAATTTGTATATATGGATATCCCTTATTGGAATAATGTGCTGGAATATATATATATATATATATATATATATATATATATATATATATATATATGTGTGTGTGTGTGTGTGTGTGTGTGTGTATGTGTGTATATGCATGTGTGTGTATATATGTAAATTTTGTTTATGTAAATATATATCATATTGCAAAGTGTGATAGAATATATGATTAGGCAAACATATATCAAATTATATAATGAAGAGTGCAATTTTTTCTGTTTGTTTGTTCATTCGTAACAAAGCACTGTTCTCCTCAGAGGTAATATGCTTTTGGACGAAAATATTGTCCAATCATTTAAAACATTTGTACTCTCCATTGAAATTACCTGACTCGTTTCTTCTCTATGGAAAATATGATCTCTACGAAGCACACACACACACACACACACACACACACACACACACACACACACACACACACACACACACATATGTATATTAAAAAAAAGAAAAGGGTTATATGATCAAACTAAATGATTATTAATTGCATCATAATGTATAGAAACTCTTATTTGAAATGATATCCGTCATTACACGGTTAGCGTATCACATGGTCAAGACAACATAATTGGAGAGATGACGACATACTTGGAAAGGAAACAATTAAAGGAAATAGAGCTGCTGCATATATCAAACATTCGACGGATTGGGTAGCAGCTTCAAAGTAGCATTGCTCTAACCATTGAGCTAAACAGCCGCCGGTAATGCAAGGGCCCAAATAACTGTTTCCGCACCTAATTCCCATCTCATTTTAATTGTTTACTCTATTTACCTTGTCAAGGCCAAGTTATACATCAATCGCGTAATGATGGGTGATCAATTCAAATAAGTGTTTTTATATAATATGATGCAATATTCACACACACACACACACACACACACACACACACACACACACACACACACACACACACACACATATATATATATATATATATATATATATATATATATATATATATATATAAGTGGCAAAATAACTGGACATCCAACAATAAATGAATAAAAAAGAAACTTGTTTAATAGATGTTTTCCAACACAACACAACAATGTGGGTGGAGCAGTAGGGTCGACCAATTATTTTGACTGTATTGAGTGTAGTAACTGGTCCGTCAGCCGATCGAATCTTGCCGTAGGTGCCGTATAAAGTAATAAAAGAAAACTTCTTAAAGGCTTTTTATTGATTTTTTTTCAAAAATTTGGTTCATGAAATCAAAAAAGAAAAAACCTTGTCATTGATAAATGTTAATTTTAACTTAAAAAAATGGAAAGGTTCGTAAAAAAGTAATGTAAATTAAACTGAATGTTGTGCAAAACCTATTTATACGAACAGTTATCGTAGATTTTCAGGAAATAAAATAGAAATAAACAAAAACAAAAAACGGTCATACCTAGTGGGAAGGGAAAGATATTACAGCCTGTCTGTTTTTTGTCCACTATTTCATGACCATCATTCGAGCAATCCGCCCCCCCATCCGTTTTTCATTAGACAACTTTTTGTACACCCCATCAGGACAGCCAAGCAGGTCTACCAAAGCCATCTTTCCGGATCATATGCGCACACAAACATCCAGACAACCAAATTTGAATAATTTTTCTCTCTCTATCTCCTTCCTTTTCTCTCTTTGTCTCTGTTTCTCTGTCTCTGTCTCTCTCTCTCTCTATATATATATATGTGTGTGTGTGTGTCTATGGGTCTGTGTCTTTGTTTTTATGAGAGTGTGTGTGTATGGTTTATGCTGCGTAACCATCGACGCAAAATTTGGGTTCTTGCTTATTGCCACCTGAAGAGCAACCTGATGCCGGAATCTGAATCTATGTCGAAATGTGCATCGAATTTTGAATTTCATTGCAGGGGCACCGTTTCCCCTGAGGATCATTGTGACATGATCTTCCCCTGTATAAACAAATGCATTCATTCATGAATATTTATTGAAGGTTGAAATTTCGGATCAAAGGTAAAACATGAGAGGAAAGGAGGAAAAAAAAACCCTTATAGCATCAGGTGTAATCGATGACACAAGTTCGACACATCCACGTGTTTATACTCATACACAAGCAAAAACACACATACGTATACACAAATGAAAACATGCTGGTTCATGCATCGACAAAGATACAAAATCATGCATACATTCTCAGAAAAGCACATGCACACAAACACATCCCCGAAAAAATACACGCAATAAGATATGCAAATACATTAACAGGCAAATGTCGATACATAAAAGCTCATAGATACGTATATATATATCCACGATCCAATGTTTAAATGTATAGGAAATTTGATGAACAAAAAAATGTACAGAAATGCACGGAGACACCTAAGTATGTGTGTGCAGAGGCGCACTAGCACATGCATGAGCAAACATACAAATGTATGCACATACATATGCGTACAGAAACATATAAATGCATACACTGCTCGTGAACGCACACAAGTATACGAGCACACTGTATGCTCGAAAGGAATAATGGTTAGTGCGTCTGCTTCAAAACCAGAGGGTCACTCGTTCGATTCGTTAAAACCTCTTCACAGTAGTTCATTGAGTATTCCAAAACTGTATGATGTTATTGATGACTCTTGGTTGAGTAAGAGGAATATATCTAGATACCAAGAAGGAATTGGTATCAACAAATCCACTCCGTCTATTGACCAGATTCTAAGTACACAACACTTGTATTGGATGTGTCCTCTGATCAATGTGCATAAACATTCACCTATAAGCATAAAAATATAAAAATCCACGGACAATTAGTCTTGTACACACACTTTATCACAATCAATATATATGAGAGCGTCTGTAAATAGATATTATATTTACACATCCGATAGACACAGGCCCTATTATAAAAATACCTCCAACGTAGATAATTAGATTATTTACTTACATCTTATTATGATTAATAAAGAGTCTACCCGTCTGTATGTGACAGCGTACCACAACAAACACATTGTATTACTCAATGAAATTTCTTTGTGAACCAATGTGACTCTCTGAAAGCTTTCCGGCAAATTGTAATTTTTTTTAAAAATCGACCACTGAAATATGTTAGATGGAGTTGGGTTCAAACCACTATGTAACTTCATGTTAAAATGGACGCATCATGTGCTCACATTTCCCGTTAAATCCACTGACTGCTTCAGAAAAACTGTCTATTTGTAAAGCAAGTGAGGACTTGTTTGAAGAGAGGAGAAGAGAGTGACGGAGAGAAGAGGGTATATTTTGGTTTTGTTCATCAAAAGAGGTCTAAATGGAAGAGGAAAGATGACATTGACCATTTTCTGTTAAGCGTACATCCATTACATTTAATAGTTTTCTGAGATCGTGTAAAGTAATCACAAATATCACTTTATAATGACAGATAGAGTAAACTCTTAAATAAATTATTTTTTTTACTTCTTTTTTATCCCACCTATTAGGGCAGGTTCCAAACCAGCAGAGTGGGCATTTGTCTTAGACCTATGGTTTGTAAGTGATGCAGGTTATAGCTAATGCGTGCTAATTCTAATAATTATGTTTTCAAAATCACAACGCTTTTGTTTATTGATGCTCCATTGAAGTGAAAATATAAGTGACCACATTTTCAGAACATCGTGCAGTAGAGCAAGCCGAATCATTGAGCCTAACAAAAAGATTGACCCTCAAATTGAGAACCATGCAACTTGGACGTGCGTGAATCATGTTCAACCTCACACGGAGGTATCACAAAATCGCATAGTACATTACATAAAAGATAGGATCCCGAAATATTATAGAAACAATCAGAAATCTCATATGGGCTGGGCATATTTTAAGAATGTAAGACAACCACTGGAAATTACGACTCACAACAGGGATTCCAAGAAATCATATTTGAAATAGTTGCCAACAGAAAGTAAGATGGCGTGGTAAGCAATACGAATTCCGAAAGTATCAGCACCACAATGCCCATGATTGAGAGGTCCAGCAAATCTTGAAATGTCTATGTCCAGCGAAAGATGCAGAAAGTCTTCTTCTGCTGCTGCTGATGCTTTTCCTAGTAAGGAATAAGAAATACCACCAAAACGCAACAAAGCAATATCATACACGTACGATCATTCAAATCATGTTCTTCATAAACTACCAAAATCTCTACTGTTGATGGTCAAACTCTGGTGAAAAGCTATTATTTTGAATATTGTCTTCTGAAAAACGGACACATTATAATCTCTGTCTACCTAAGCTTGACTTTGTTTTAACTTATCTTAGCCCATTGAACATTGTATTTCAAATCATGATTTTATAGAATATTTACAGCCCGATACTTATTTCAAGTTTGAATCATAGGAGGTACAAAGATCATGCTGTACGAGTCTTCCAAATTGGGAAAGACTACGTTAGAAATCAGCATTTGACATCTTCTCTTTTTTGATTGGGTTTAATGACCAAACACTGATTTGATTGGGATATCCGGAGCTATCTAAGCCATTAACTGCACCCAGTGCAGCCCAATATATATCAAAAGGCGAATTAACATATGCATTGATACATGTGTGCTTGCATAGATGTTCTCCAGTTTTGGAAAATTTATTTAACGCTACTCTTTTGCTGTTATGAGAAAAAATAAAACAAACAAACAAAAAAAAAACAGGTGATAATCGAAAAAAAAAAGAAAAAGTTCTTTGATTATTTCACAACGAGCCGTTAAAGAGCAACCGCTACACCTCTTTCTCTCGCACCGACATCCTAACTTCCCTGTACCTCCCATCAACCCAACACCCAAAAAACCCAGACTAAGATTACATCATCATCATTTTCCGGTCAGGGGAATGCTTGAATTTTTTACCGATAAAATAACGTAGTGATTGCTTCGTTTTAAGCTATTTTGGCTTGCAAAGGATCTCTCCCCATCCTAATAGCTTTGCTCGGATAGCGGGGAGAGACGCTATGAATATTTATCCAATTCCCATTTTTTTCCGACTTGCAGAAAATCGTTCTAATGCACAGATATCAATCTCTGTGTTTGCTTCCCAATTATCCTCCCATTTTTTCCTTCCTAATCTTCACAAAACTTTTCCATTTGTCGCTGTTGCCTTCTTTTCATTTTTTTTCCATTTCGAAACGATATTTATCTTTTGTTCGTTCGCTTATTATAAAGTGTTTAATAGGAAAAAAAAAACAAGCAAAAACAAAACAGGTCTGGTTTGTCACTGAAAAGAAACCGTCATATGATCGACATATTTTTTTGTAGCATTCCATGTTGGGGGCGATCAATTGAAAAAATTGAAAATAAAACAGGAGGATACTTCTCATGCTTTTTGTCGGGTGCTTATCACTAAAAAGTCTAAATTAAAAGGACACCCCCTCCCCCCAACAAACAAACAATGAATTAAGGGTGAAATCTACTGGATCAGAACTATGGGATCATCCAGTACGAACTTGCATTGTAAATTCCATTATTAACAGAGCCCTTTGCAGGAGAGTAATTAAATGAAAAAAAAAAGTAAAACCAACAAAAATACAAACAAAAAGCGTTTTCTAATTAGGATATGGAGTTGTTGTTGAATTTTTGAGCACCTCCACCCAACTGGTGTATATATATATATATATATATATATATATATATATATATATATATATATATATATATATATATATATATATGTATGTATGTGTGTGTGTGTGTGTGTGTGTGATACACAGAGCGAGTCAGATGTAAAAAAACTGATGACAGTTCGGTCACAGTTTTAGTTAACTGTTTCTAAAACGTTATTCATTTGCCTGAGCAGAGATATCAATTTACAAAATGTTACAACTAATATCACTTAAAAACTGAACAAAGCTATGCTGACACTTTTGGTTGACTGTGTCTAATATGTTATTCATTCGCTTGTGCAAAGATCACTATTGATAGAATGTTTCGACAAACAATGCTTGCGGCCAGACCCACTTGAAAACTGAAGAAACCCACGGTGACAGTTATGGTGGCAGTTTTGGTTGACCCTTTCTAGCACTGCAATTGGAAACATTTGATATCTTGGCAGCGAATAAACAGGTTTGTTTCCAACTCAGATTTTTCTTTTTTATTGCATCACCTTCATCTTTCATATACGTCATCGAAAGCCTTTGTGATTGAGACAAAACTGATCTTTCTTGGGCTGTCACAACTTAATTGTCCATTGAGCCTTAGTTTGAATGATGTCCCTGGATGGTTTATAAGCTTTTGTTATCTTTTAACGCTACGATCCATATCTCCATCCAAATTAAAAGATTAATTTCTTGCAGAAAAATTAAAAAACTCCAAATCTACGACGAATAAAGACACACACGCACGCACACACAATATGCATATATATATATATATATATATATATATATATATATATATATATATATATATATATATGAAGAAAATGAAAGGTGTCCATGTAGGCATAATTTGCACACCATATACTCATGTACATGATATGGATGTTTGATGTTATATGTATGGATGCAAAAATCGGTTTTTAATCATGCTAACGTTTTAGTATGTAATAGTTATATATATATATATATATATATATATATATATATATATATATATATATATATATATATATATGTATATATATGTATGTATATATATATGTATATATATATATACATCTATCTATCTATCCATCGCATTTATTATATAAGGCGTGTATTAAACAGTTGAGATTTTTATCCATGAATTCTTCCATATTTCATCCACACAAATACATATTAGATTTAATACGTAGGAATGATAATTCTTTGCCATAATTGCTTCCATGGAATACACGGTTATCACGATAAATAGATGAAACGCTTCCTTGAAATAAACATATGAATAAAGCATCAAACACATGCTTACTTATAGCCATCTGTATGCTCATAGGAGGACTGTCGGACAAATATGGGAAGATTTACTTACGCAGAGAAAGAGGAAAGTTTAAAACTCGATTCATTGGTTGTTCAGTACGACCAACGCGTCTGACTCCCAATCTTGGTAAGTATACATATCGTAAAAAAAAGTCAACCCAAACTGTCTCCAGAATTGTTCGCATGGGTCTCTTCGGTTTTCAAATTAGTCTATCTGACTGGCTGGCTATGTATGTATGTAGGTATGTATCACACATATAGGCCACACCAATGTAGCTTGAGGGAGGGTAATTCATACAGTCACCCCTTATGATGTGTAGGAAAAAATGCTTTATTGTTCTTTTTGACCCCCCCCTCTTAAAAAAAAAAACTAAAAAAATGAAAACGAACTTCCATTAGGGCTTCAGTCCCCAATGTAAGTTTACGGTGATAAACAAAAGACAAGAGAAGAAGCATATTCATTGATCACCCTTCCACCCAATCTTCCAAATGATCACCGTAAAAAGAGCATAATGCCAAACGATTACGAAGGTGTTTTCGATTGGGTGACTAAACTAACCTTTTTTGTTTCTTTCCACATGAACTTAAGATGCGTTTACTATTCTCACATACGCGCATTGACACACTCTTCCATATGCACACCGGCACAAACACTTGCATGAAGAAAAATGGCCTTCACTCTGTCTGCAATAGATAGGTAACAGCTTTAAGGTAGCGTTGCTCTCGTCATTTAGCTAATCGGCCCCTAATTAGTAGTTGATGCAGTTATTCTTGCCTCTGCCATATCGACGGATAATAATAATAATAATAATAATAATAATAATAATAATAATAATAATAATAATAATAATAATAATAATGATGATGATGATGATAATAAAAACACAAGGAGACTTATTGTCACTCAGCCTTCAGCAATGACCACTGGGCAACCGGTGTGAAACCGTAAACTGCAGTATTACTGTGGCCTATGAGAACTAAGAGAGAAGAGCTGGAGACTTGAGGAGACTTGCTCTCACTCAAGCTCCAGCGGTTACCACCAGGCAAATGGTGTGAGATTGCATAATAATAATAATAATAATAATAATAATAATAATAATAATAATAATAATAATGCCAATGATAGTCGGAGACATGGTGATGACCCTCAGAATACTAGGAAAAGCACGGAGGAATTAAGAAGCTGGAAAGAACCAACTATCCGTATGACAAAAGTACAGGAGTAAGCCATAATACTATGTAAAGTCCTTGAGTATTGATAAGACTTGCAGTATCTTCATCTCCAAAGAAGGCCACTAGACACTGCAAGAGTGAAAATTCTCATAACGATAATAACATAAATACACGTGATTGTATTTCTGCTTTAAATTTAATAATATTCCTACTGATCCACCTCACATACATTAGTTATAGTCTCGTTCAATATTGAATATAACATCATTCGTTTGAACTTGTGAATATTAATATTCAAGAGGTGTGTGTAGAATTTCATTCCAATCAACCTGTTTCTTGGCAGATGCGTGACACTGCTGTCTTGTCTCAGCCGCTTCTATTTACGACACCTGCGATGATTTCTGATATATGCCAATGTATTGTGCTTTAATCTTCTATCCCTTACAGTTATTCCCAGTAGATTTATTAATGCAAAGGACGTTACATCCGGAAATAATTCCTTAGCGGCCAAATTCCGTTAAAATAGTAATTCCCAGAGATAGATCTACAGCTCCTCTGGGAGCGCTGTAAGACTTCAAGCTGGCACTGAAAGACCTAATGTTGGCACTGTAAGACTTGAGGGAGGGGACCGGAATCCATAAGAATATTATGGGGCGTTGGAAGACAAGGGGTGATCAAAGTTGGAAGGGGCAACAAGTAGAGAATACAAATCGATATTGCCTACGCCGAAAATCGTATGTCGGAGAAGCAGATTCCAATCAAGTTTTCGAATTCTTTTGTGAAATTATATTGTAAATTAAGAGAAAAATATCAATGGTTTATAATCGATACGTATAACGTGCGTATGTGTATGAGAGGACGTTTGTGAAATACGTTCTAAAAAAGGGTGTTATTACGAACAAGTTTAGAGAACACATTTCGAGAGATCGAAGCTGCTGGGAGAGATCACAGGACGTTTCTTGGAGATTGAGTTTTATCTACGGAAAACTTGTCAACTCAATATTACACGGGGAAATCATAAGACAGAACATTATATTAGTTAGAAAAAAAACCCAAAAAATAACAGGAGTCAGAGATAACATAGAATTCATTAGATTACTCAAATGACAATAGGTTTTCCATGTTGCAATAATGTCAGAAATATCACGACTTACAACGTTAAAAACAGATCATATGCAAAACTGATGCCTGCAGGGGATAGGATAGCGTGGCGAACTAGACAAGTTCACAAAGCTCTTGCTCCACAAGGCCCATGATAAAGAGGTCTAGTGAATCATGGAGTAGATCTAACGGACTGCAGCAGACGATGTTGATGATTTCAGAATTGATTTCAACTGGAAGGAAAGTTTGATATTTGCAAAAGCTGAAAACGTTGTTTCATTCTTGTTCTGTACATCTAACATCGATTTTTGAGTGGGTATAAAACCTATTCGAATTTCATATGAAAGCATACATAAGTCATGATATTTGCTCAATATCTAAGACCGTAAAGATCAGTGTTAGCAGGGTTGTACTGAATATCGTAATTCTTTAAAAATCATTTACATCTGTTGATAGCACAATATTTACCACCAATCTATTCCTTAGTTCGACCACTCAGTCACTAATATCAGATAATTTCTGATAATTTGTACACTTAACAACATGATTTACGTCTAACCCTCACTAATATATACCCCTTGTTTTCCGGACAGTATACTCAAAGCTGTGTCATGTGTCAGTATGTTGTGCATTCTGTTCACTTTAGGTATCATTAACTGAAATTCTTCTATCCATTTTGTATTAAACTTGAGCTTTGAAAACTGGTTTGCCTTGGGCTTTATTGTCATTAGATTGCCATAAAGTGGGTTTGAGTCATAATTTAGATTGTACAAAAATCTGAAAAAAAAAGACATTTTCTTCCATTAGTAACGGACTTAATTGATTGCTTCGATATTTATTGAGACACAGAGGAATTAAATAAGATTCATAAATATATATATATATATATATATATATATATATATATATATATATATATATATATATATATATATATATTTATATATATATATATACATATATATTTTGTGTGTGTGTGTGTTGTTCATGTTGTATTTTTCAATTTGTGAGAATACAAAAAATAAATAGGGGACAGATTTCATCCATCGTCGATGATAATTATTCACAATGCTCAATTATAATCAAGATCAATAGTGCGATTAACACATTACACACACACACACACACACACATGTATACATATAAAATCTACATGAACATAAATCGATCCAGATACAAAGTCGAATGTTTCGTGTGAAATGCTCATGAGTTTACGTTCGATGGCCGAAAAGTAAGCAAGTTATGAGATTTAGTATCAATCTGAATGTGAGTTTCACATGAAACAGATTTAAATTTGTAACAGGTTATTTCGAGTTCATTCATATTCAATATTGTCTTTGCCTCTTCATTAAATAATTCTTGAATAAATATCGATTACAAATATACATCAGTGTATCCTTATATATATATATATATATATATATATATATTATAAATTGCTTTTTACTATATTGAAACTCTAATTTAAGATGTAACAACACTATTAGAATGAACAATTTACTGCAGGAATCGAACTTGCAACCTGCGTTGAAGTGGCTCCTCTATCAGTTGTGGGTTCGATTCCTGCAGATCAATTTACAAATCAACGTATTCAAAATTTGTATTTTGTGAGTGATTTGCATTTGTAAGTGATTCATTCACCCGCAGGGAGAGTGTTTAAATAGAGATGAACAGTCTTTTCATGGCGTCGGTGAAGACAATAAGATACAATATAGAGAGTGGGCAAAGAAAGGGGATATTTTAAAAAAAATTTCCTGTCAGAGTACGTCATATTATTCTTTTTTCAAACTGATTTCCGAGATAAAAAAAGTACAGGATATATATATATATATATATATATATATATATATATATATATATATATATATATATATATATATATTTTGTTTACCTTTTTTCCTGTTGTTTAATTTAATTAATCATTTCCAACACGGCATCCTGACAGAAGACATTGGTCACGTGACAATTTCTATAATTCTTTTTACGTGCACGTTGCATGGATCTCAATTTGCAGATCTGTCTCTTGGTTAGGGTCCATGTTTCAGCTCCATAAGTGAGTATTGGGAGGATGAATTGTTTTAATGATGTTTTATTATTAGTTAGCATTCTTCTTTGGTATTTCAGTAACGTGACTCCGACAAAAAGTGCCGTGAATAGGTGGACAATACATAAAACAACTCACTCCGAAAAAACGTGCACCTTGTCGCTGTAAAAGATTCCTGTTTTGCGTGATGTTAGGGAAATCTTGAAAGGGTCTCTGAATTTTTCTTTTTCTCCTAGTGCAAGCGATTATCTATCGTGGACTGGCTGCCCCAGGGCCGGAATACACTCTGAATGCAACTATTTCAGCCACTAAGCTGATTTTTTTCCCAAAAAACAGGAAAAGCGTCAGAAATGAAAATAAACTTGGTAAAGTTATTTAGGCAGCGGGACATTTATCCTAATCTAGTGTTTTTCACACTATTTGCTCATACCTTGGATCGAACCCAGGAATTTTTGCAAGTGAAACAGTCATCCTGACCATTGCACCATTCGAGAGTGCACAACTTTTCATCCCAGAAATCCCAGTCAATAAAGAAAAAGAAAAAAAAGTAAACATTCTCTCTGTCTCCTTTTCCACCCTATCGTAAAAAGCATAAACATCCTCCCTCTCTCTCCCTTATTTTCACTCGATCGTACAGAAATCAACCCCTCTCTCTCTCTCTCTGCTTCATTCACTGTTGCGTAAAAAAGAATTATACATCGCCCCTCTCCTTTCTCTCAGTCAATCATAAAAAGAATTGTTTGTAGATGAACAGTTTATTTTTTTTTGACTGGGATTGCTTATTGGCTTGGATGGCTGGGATGACAACTAGTGGTGCCATTTGACCGGTTATTTTAAAGTCCCCGATAAATTTTATTGACGAGAAAAATTAGCTACAAAAGGACTCAGTTAGCATCGAGATGCTTGTTTCTTGTTTTCAATATAAGGAAGAATGTGCACCTTTGGAACAGATATAGCCCTAGTCATATAAATCAACAAAAGCAATACAAATTCAAAATCTCAGCGTGAGAACGTTTTCAGTTTCCCTGGAATCAACCACTCAAAATCAATATAAGCAACCTTTGGCCATCCAATCCAAGTGGAGTGAATATGTTTGCTCAATTGAACTGACGTTTCCATCATTTTCTTTCACCAGGTAATCAGCTTTCCACTGAAAATTTGCCTCTCAGCCGTTGACCTTTGGCGATCTGTGATTTCGATTACCTCTACTGGGTTTGATGCTACAAAATTCTTTTCGATGAGGCGTAGTTAACCTACGCCTTTAGAGGCTGGAATATCGGCCTGGTGAATGGTAAATGTCTTAACCATAACTACAAGTGAAGATATATTAAAACAAGTAGTGTCAAAATCTCGATTCCTCGAATATCAATCAGCTTGAAGAAGGAGCTTTGTTTTGGAAACTGTCAGCCAAAACTGTCGGCATATATTTCTTCAGTTTTTCAAGTTGGTCTTGCTTGCTGGCTATGTGTGCATGCATCACACTTATAGGCCGAATAATTAGAGCTAGAGGGCTGAATAATCAATGTTTAACTCTTTATTAGGTAAAGAAAAAAAGATTCTTTTGTCCTTTGTCAAAATTCAACAAAAACCTGGGGGTTCCAATTTACCTCGTATGGCATTTTTATTAAGTTTTTTTTGGACAATTCAAACTTTTTAGTGATCTAATAGAGAAATGGCAAGAGAAATGATCTATTCTTTGATTGCCAATTTTTCCAATTTTTAATTGATCACCCCGAACATTACATGCAGTCTACGGACAAAGTTTATTTGACAGTTTCTATTTAGTGACTAAGTAGACATATTCTTGTAAGTATTTATGACATAATTTGTTCTCTCCTTGAGGGAAAAATCAAACCAGTATCTCCATATTTTGATGCAAATATTACTTACTGGAATTCATTGTTGACTGAACCATATAAAAGTTTGAGTAAGTACAGGCCATTATTCGACTAAAATTTGACATTTATTAAAGAAAATGTCTGGTTCATCACTCGATGGAAACCATCAAGCGCCAACGTCTTTTTGGCAACATGCATTGTTGGTGTTGATCGATTCGAGATTTGGGAAAAGGGGTATTTAATTGATAAGTTAAATCCCTTTCCCTTTGTTGGGTTGTGATCACTAAAAATGTATCAAATATGAATGCAACTGAAATTATATTTCAGATTGAATCCCACTAAAATCCTATTTGGGGAGGGAATTGAAAAAATGCTTTTCTATACATAATACATTCAACTTTCTATATCTATTAGTGCAGACTGCCAAACAGCCTGCCACTCAATCTGCCAGCCAGCCAGCCAGCAAGCCAGTATAACTCAAAACTGAAGAAACCTATTATGACAGTTTTGGTGACAATTGTAGTTGACTTATTTACTCATCGGCAATAGTTCGATTTATTCTAAAATTGTAAGAGATATGAACGCGCAATCACTTCAAAATGCAATAAACATGTTTTGAAAGAGAGCGTGATTTCGGTTATTTCGAAGAAAGCATGTGTCTGATAAACTTCTGTCCTCAACTGCGAAGCGATTAATCATAAAATTCGCGAATGGAGGGAAAATAAACCACAGTGTTTAATTCACGCTGACGTGGGTCATCAGAAAATTGTCTTTGAGCGATGAGACTGGAAACTGAAAAGAATCCGTGGTGAATTATTCTGATAACTGCCAGAGGGTATTTTCATTATGATAGCAGGGTTGATAGAAAAAATGTCACTTCTTAAAGCAGTCAACCTTCAGAGGAGTTTGAGCATACTGTCATCTTTCCAAGTAGGTTCCGGTTGTTTATCAACAGAGCATTATACGTCTAGAGGTTGCTCAAATAGAATTTCGTTGAAACCACATTGCTGATTTTTAACTAATTCTTAAATACAAATGAACCCGTAAAAATAGTCCTGGGATAGTAACTTCACTTCCGTTTCTTGGTATTTTAAAAAGAAAATACATCAATTCAAACATCCTATTCAGCGATCTGTGATTCTGTAAGTTAAGAATAGTATCATAAGATTCTACTACAATCAAATAATTATTCCATATTTCAAATGTTGTCTGGTTGCTTATCGCACAAGAGCAGATAGCAGATCTGATAGTTTTGATTTGTGAAAGAGTAAAATCTGCAGAATTTAGCAAATGTATGAAATTTCAATTTTCATTCCTTGAATAAGTTATTCAGTTGTGTAGATTATTGTATAAAAATTTTTCATTCAATACATACTTTCTGCTCAACTTTTCAAATAGGTGTACCTATATCTTGTTCCCTATATCGTTGAAAAGACGCATTTAACAAGAGGCAAGATTTCCTATGCGTATAAAAGAAGTCAGTGGGCGAAGAGTCACCATAAAAACACAAATGTTGATCCAACAAAAGACGTCAAAATAAGTCTGGTTCTGTAGGGTTAAACTCCACTCCTGCTTCTATTCCGACTAAAAGACGTTTATCACAACGTTTGTACTGCATATGTAACATAAAAAAGGGAATCAAAAAACTAAATATACTTTTTTTAATATCTCTTCATTGATTAGAAAGAAATGAGCACATGCGTATCCCTATGATACATTTTTTTTAAAATCCGAGGCTATTCGTTACAGTCAGTAAGACAACCTCCTGACTTTCAGTCGGTTGTGAGTCCAAATTTTGATAAAGGAATATTCATTCCACATATTGGGTTTACACCTTTCATTTTGGTGTAGATTATTTATATTGTTCTTGTATACAGGAGAACAAAATCAACTCCAGTTATTGTATTGGAGTTGGGCAGTATTCACAGTAATATTATGAATAAACACTCTTATCGATGATGTTTATATCGAAGACAAAAGTTATCCCACCATTGTAAGCGCTGAATATGAAAACATTTCTTTGTCTTTGATGGTAAATGAAATAATAAAGCTGTTTAACCTTACTGGGGGATATGATTTGTGATAGATTTACTTGGAATGATGTAGTCCCGAGGTTGCTTGGCTTTTCTCTATCTTGGTTGAGGTGAGAGCCAGGATTCAGGATACAGATTTTCTTCCCGCTAAACCCTGATAGATTAGCGTAGTTTAATCTATTTACCCCTGCTTTCGTTTCGTGGATTGAATTCAACTACATTAATCAATATCATTTGCTTTCTGAAATGAGAAATTAGCGTTATTATAAATTTATTGCTCCGGACTTCAGATGTTAAAGTCTCAAAGTACGGATCATCGTACATCCGGCCTCCTTCAGGCGGCTGTTATATGACTTGTATCTGATTAAGACTTGAAATTACAACAGACACCCGACGAAGAATACAACGATCAAGACGTTGTGACTGTAACAAGCAAGATAAGGATCTTAGTCCGGCAAGATTTATGTATTATACCCGCGCCTTGCATAAATGAATCACTGTTGCCCGTGCGTGAATAAGATATAATCATCTAAAAAGTAATCTAAAAAGAAAAAGAAAATAGATATTTTGTCTAAAACTGTCTCAAAAATGTCAGCACAAAATTATGACATTATTGGACAAGATGACCACAGAGACCCCCAGAAGCACTTTACTTTGCTGAAAAAAAAATTCCTATTTCAGACCATACCGAGTGATGTGATCTTGCAAACTTTCATGGCTGTAGCCCCCAAAGGACACTCAAAGAGAGAAGTATCTGTAGAGGTTGACTGGTTGGTCGGCCACTTATGGGGCTACGATGATTAGATAATAGTGAAGGTCTTCACAACCAAAGATATATTAGATGTTGCATTGAATATAAGTCGATTTCATTGCCAATATTTTCAGTGAGAAAGAATAGCCAAAGAAAAACAAAACAAAAAAAAAATATGGACGGCCAAAATCATCATCATCATCATCATCATCATCATCATCATCCGTCTTTTATCTTGCATCTTTGGACCTTCCCCAGGATTTGGTAAACCTATTTATCCTGGGAATCACAGAGCCAATACTTTCTGAACTTGTTTAGTTCGTTCCCCCAGCTTGTATTCTACTGGCATTGGTTTCGCATGTGATATCTTGGGATCTGGGTTGTGAGTTCTGATGTCCACCACTTGTCCGCCATTCTTGCAACATGACTATCCCATTGCCATTTTTGTTTTCTCGCGGATTCTACGATGTTTTGGACTCCTATTCTTTCCCTTATATAGTGCACTGTCTCGTGATCTCTCATTGTGAGGTTGAGCGTGATTCTCTCGTGTGCACGTTCTCAGTTTGAAAGTCCGTTTATAAGTTACGTTATGTCTCAGCTCTGCTTAGGGGGCTCGTCTTATTCAACGATTTAATTGTGTCTTGAGTTCGGTTCCTACGGGTAATTTACTACAGTAGCATTGTGCTTCGCTTAGAAAATAGCTTTGGCTCCGTTGTATGATAACTGTATGATCAGACGTAGGTCATCTGCGAAACCTAAGCACATCTGGTCTCCGGAGATCCCTCTCCCAAGCATCATTTATCTATTACATTTACTGAGTCTGATCTTAAGTACACTCTGATGCCTGCAGCAAAGGCTGCTCTTTTCATGACACTGTTCATATTTTACGTTGTTTTAATCGTCCTTGCGATGGGATCTTTTCCACCTTTCTCTTCTCTTCGATCATTTTCGTCTTGTTTGACGTTTGTTTTGTAATTTTACTGGCTTTTGGGCTTTTTTCTTCCTCAGTAGCATACAATTGTAGCATGCCAAGTAGCTGCACTTGCAATGTACCAATCAGCCTGAAACATATGATTTTGTTTACATTCAATTCCTAGAAAAGGTCCAGATAGAAACTGCTTAAAATGCTAATAGTATCTATTGCCACTTCTTATAAACGTAGACTACACAATCAGCAGGATGAAATAAGCACTTATTTGTGAAAGCAAAAAAGTTACTCACCAGGGGGAAAACAATCTTAACGCAAAACATTTTATGCTCGCAGGACATGCGACTCAAGCTTGAAGAAAAAATAGCGGGGTTTTCCTCCTGAAAATGAGGCCATCAGGCAGTGAAAACAACAACAAAAAAATAAAGCTAGTGATTCAATTTATCCAATATACAGACCAACCCGGTCTCCGCTATCACTCGGACTCACGACAAAAAGGTAAGTAGATAAGATCAATCAAACCCCAAACCGATTGGACCATTTGCCTGTAATGCATCTCCTGGAAGTTATCCCCAACCATATACCCAGAAGTATGGTCAGCGGAAAAAGAAAAATCCATCCTGTCAATGGAATAAAGTGTTCGGTAAGAAGTTTCCAGAATGGCAGCAACACCTTATAAAGGTCGGACAGCACGATTGCCAAAATGTCTCGAGTCTAACATGAAGAACACATCAATCCGAATACATTAATACGTGGTGAATAATTCCAACGCAAATAGGTCAGTTTAGTGACTCAATAGAAGCCGTCACGTGCCCATAGCTTCTTGGCATCAGGTCATAATGAGATGATCGGTTGAAAAATTAAAAAGAGGGTTGATCAAAGGATAGGTTACGACTTCCTCCCTTTGCTTTGCAGTGATCACTACAGAAGTCTGAATGTTCTAACGAAGAGTTGAATGCCACCAAACATAATTTAAAGGTCCGATTCAGAATACATATACATTGCATTAAAAACTTATCAAAGTGAGTATTAAAAAAAGATAATTGAATACTAAAGTAATGGTCAAAATTTTTAGCTTTCTGACCCCATTGCAGCGTCCAATACACGTGATACATACACACAAAACCAACCAGCCAGGTACAAAGGGTTAAAGACAGCTAAAAACCTCTGGTTGACTGTTTGTAATACCGTACATGGCACGGAAACAATGCGGCAGGGTTTGTTTTTTTTTTATTACAATAATATAAAATGTTTTATATACAAAACGTTCTATTTATAGAAAACAAACCACTTGACAAACGGCGAGAACGATAACCAAGAAAAAGATAAGACAAAGAATGTTAGAAACAACGATCATTTTTTCCTATATCCACAATGATTGGTGCCTTTTTTTTTTTGCTTCAAGGATACGTTGAATATAGTTGTTTAGTTTGACTCTGAGTTCAAGTACCACTTAGATTATTTTTTTAGGGATGAATCCGTGCATAGCTTGGGGGAAAATCGACACTTATTGTCCTAACGATCAACTTACATTGACCTGGCTTATTCTGCTTTTTTATCATCTATTTGCATCAAGTGCTCTGATAGGCATTGCATATATATAAAGAGAGGGTAACACTCCAAACTCTTTTAGGATTCTATTGAAAGAGCATTTTCATTTCAAACCTTCTTGAAAAGAAACCAGAGACGTCGTGAAGATATTTTGATATCGGGGCCTCGTTGAGTAGCTCAAAAAAGATTTCTTAAAATTTGAAGTGATCAATCATCACTTTAAGTCTAAGACGGTGGGAAAATAACTGATGATTGATGAAGATGATAACAACTAGAATCTATTCTATTTTATATACGTAGATACAATAATTAGCAATGTGCAGATGTCTTCTGTCGCGGTAAGGGGTTGAACCAACTAGGTAAAATAGAAGTCCATTGATGTTCTAATGACGTAATATGAATTCATAATTTTAAGGAAAAATAGAAGAATAGAAAAAGTGATGAATGCATAGAATCATGATAATTCTTTTGTGACCAACAGAACGCTCGTCGAAAAGCCGACTTCAATGCAAGCTTCAAATATCAACGAATATAAGATATGATATGAATAAAAAGCTATTCCTCAAGGTCACTGCAATATAAATCTCTATTATCCACATAAATAGAAATAAAATGTGTATAGAAGGCTATTCTCCAAGCTCACTGCAATTCAAATCTCTCAAATCCACGTATACAAAATGAAATGTGTATATAAGGCTATTTCTCAATCTCACTGCAATGCAAATCCTTATTATTCACGTATATAAAATGCAAGGTGTATATAAAAGTATTTTCCAATCTCATTGCAATTCATAGCTCAATTATCCACGTATCTATAATGCAATGTGTATGTAAGGCTAGTCTCTCAGCTAAATGAGAAGCAAATCTTTATTTGCCTCGTATATAGAATGTAATATGTATCGCTAAATACTGAAATTATGCTTTCATTTTTTCATGGCTCTGGAGAACTATTCAATGATATTACAAAAATAATTACGAACTGTAAATTAAGACTATTTGCGTAGGTGAGTAAAGGTTTCTTCAGCTTTTATGGGATTCGGAGTGTCTGGCTGATTGTGTATGTGCCCCGTATACCATGATAATGATGTTCCCTTCAATATCTGGAATTATGTCCATGAAGACAACTAGCGAATTGAATACGTTAACTATTGACTGTAACAATAAAGAAGCAGAATAAAAAAAAATTGAGTTCAATAAAACCCACCCTGTTTGTGTTGACGATAAGGTTGATGACACTCGTCTCTAAAAGAAAACATGAAACAAATGAATATCGGAAATGAAATTTCATTTTGCTAATGAATTCAAAGAAAGCAAGTCTTGTTATTTACTCAATCGAAACTGTCATGTGACCAATATTTCGGCAGCATGGTATGTTAGGGGTGATCAATTGAATAATCAGAGAAAACGGGTGATCAATGAATAAGTTATTTTTCTCGCCTTTTGTTGGATAATAGTCATTACAAAAACTGAAACAAAAAGAAAACAAGCAAACAGAACAACGAATGCTGGTGGACACAAACAAGGGATCAATTTGGCATGAATTTACATTGCAAATTGAAGGGGTTAGAAAAAAGGTTTTACGCATGATAAAGAGTAAATGCTGATAATTTGAAGCCTATAGATACACTGGTAAAGCCTTTATGCGTGATTTGCACTCAGCCAGTTAGCCATATTGGCTAACTCCAAAACTGAAGAAACCTATGTTGGCAGTTTTGGTTGACAGTTCATAACAATCCAAAAAACCAAGGAGGCAATAGAGAACCCTCTAAAAATCCCTTTTTTTTATACTGGTAATTTTTTTTCTTGTAGTTGTCAAGTCTACTTTCCAGTTTTCTTTCATAGAGATGGCTATGAATCTCACCGTTGATTCGCCATTCTTAAATATCCGGAGGCATTCGAGTATCCAGCTGTGTAGGAACATGTCGTATGCATTTCAGTAATCAATCCATCTCATTACAATATTTTTCCTTCTTTTCCTTATTTCTTGAAGAAAGAAAGATGCAGGAAAAAAACACAAAGGACTGAATCTGCATAGACCAAGATGATCCTGTGAGAATTAGGGAAAAGAAGAAGAAAAAATCTTGCAACAAACGGGATGGATTGATTACAAAGATGCATAAGACATGATCCAAGATAGCTAGATACTCGAATGCCACAATATATTCAAGAACACCGATTCAGCGGTTAGATTCATAGCCGTCTCTTTGAAAAATTGGACAGAAGACGTGCCAGCCACGGGAGGAAAAAAATGTAGAGTTAAGTATAAAGTTGGGAATTTCACGCGGGGCTTTCTGTCCATTATTTGTATTGAGCATGATACCACTAAATGGACTCTTGAAGAACGGAAATGGATACCAATTTTCCAAAATCAAGAGAAACGACGACTGCCTCATGTACATGGATGACAAAACTATTGGCAAAGTACAGGGGAAAATTTCAAAGGTTGTTCAAATGATTATAGAATACAATGACGGCTTTAGAATGGAATTCAGAATAGAAAAATCAGTTATACACAGGAGAAGGCTTGTAGCAGCAATAGGAATCGATTTACTAGACAATGGAACTATCAGCGCGTTAAACATGCAGGATCAGTGCAAATAACTTGGAGTTCTCAGAAATGAGTCAGGAAAACAAGAAGAAATATTAGAGAAAATAAAAAGAAACACTTCGGAAGAATGATAAAAATATCACAAACTAACCTGAATAGCAGAAATCTGACGAAAGGGGTAAACATTTGGACAGTATCAGTAAAAATATACACTGGGCCGTTTCTTAGATGGGCAAAACATGGAATCAAACGAATGAAGAGGTGAACTTGTAAATTAATGGCGATGCACAAGACTCAACGACGTAGAAAGAAGGAAGATGGAAGATTAATTACCAAAGAAGACTATACCCAAATAGTTAAGACAGGATTGAAGTAAAATACGTGCAAGCATGTTGTGAAAACATATTCTGGAGGATGCTCGAGGTAGTGCAACAAACAATAGAAAGTTGGCAAACGAAGAAACTGAAAAAAAAAAAAAAAACCTCAATGGAAGAAAAATAGGAATAGAAGATCCCCATGGGCGATTCAAAAACAAATCAATGAATGATATCGTAAATTAACGACCTTGGAGATGGCTACGCAAAGGTCCCTGGAGGATGAGTCAGAATCCCTTACCACAGCAGCTGAGAAGAAATACACCAGGGGCAAACGAGATAGACGGTATCCCCCAAAACAGCAAATCCCAAATTTGCGGAGCATAGGGAAGAGACAATAATAACCTTAACTAGTGAAGAAGCACACTATCTCAGAGGGAGTATAACAACAAACACGACAGAGTAGTGACAGTTATACGCTGGATGATAGGCAAGCAACTGTCATTCGGCAAGGTAGACGAACACAAACCAGAGACTGTCTTGGAGAGCAGTAGTCATATTACTCTGGGGCGTTGACATCTAAACAAACAATCTAATCAATGCAAGATGATCATATCTGGCAGCAGACCACAAAGTCAATGTTAAAAAGGTCAAAAAGCTGGAAAAGTATCAGGACCTAGTCTGGGAACTAAGAAAAACATTAAACCAGAAGACGAAGATAATAGTAGACATTGGTGTCTAGACTTTGGGTATTGAGGATAAGAGGATGAATCAAGACTATACAGGGTAAAGCACTGCTTGGGTCTGAAAGAATACCGTAGAAGGTACAGAAAATCTTAGACTAACGACTCCTAGACAGTATCTGTAACTTAAGAACAGGGAAGCAACCCGATATAAACGTTACAAGGGCGGGGGAGAATCGGGGCAGTGCAAACCACTGCTTAGTTGTGGTATGTGAGGACGCTGAAAGAGGATCCCAGGATTTTGGGAGACTCACTGTCACTCAGCCTTCAGCGATAATCACTATACATGGTGAGACATTGCAAGGAATGGCACTGCTGCTGATTGCACGAAAGATGAGAACATGGCTGAAGACTTTATGAGACTTGCTGTCGTACAGCCCTAAGTGGTGACGACCAAGAAGCTGATGTGAACATGTCAAAGCATGGATGATTGTAGCAATAGTAATAACATGCATGAGAGTCCGGAAAGTCCTGCTTGGTTAAAGCATTATCAGTTTTCAAAGATATTAGAAAATAATTAAAAATAAATAAAACTGAATGATCTCAAGCAATTTCACTTCAACCTCAAAAACCAGGAAAAAAAGCTATTTTGCAGTCAAATACATACTTTTCTGACTTTCATCCCCCCCCAATTATAGCAATATTATACGATTAGGGGTAAAAAGTAAAACGTTTAAAATGATGGATAAGAAGAGAATAGAAAAGAGGGAGGGAGAAAGACCGACAGAGACAGAGACAGAGGGGTTGCTCCTAGGTCATCTAATAACAAAAGAAAACAGAGAAGGAAAGAAAAAAAAATTCAAAACTATGAATGATGCATTGAATTATCTGGTGTCAGTAAACGGATTCTTTCGATTTGAATTAATTCCTTTTTTTCATTTCAAAAAATCTTCATTATGTTTCTTCTTTTCCTCTATTCATCACAGTAGGAACTCGAAAACTTGTGTTTGCACACACATGCACACACCTCTCCCAATAGATATCAAAAGCACAATCTTTTTTGAAGAATCAGTTTAGTGGCTGGTATAATTGGGTTCAGAGTGAAGTTTGACCCTGAAGCAACTAGTCCTTTTAAAATGATCTACTGCAAGTAAGATATATTTTACTCATATTCGTTTTGTGTATTGGTTCTGTGGTGAATTTCTCTGGTCAACTTTCCTTTAACTCTTTTGTGAAGTCTTATATAAAGATAAAAAAGTCATTGACGTAAATGTGAGTAAAAATACAGGATCACAAACCATTTTAACCTCCCTGATGTATGATGTATGTTTTTCTTGTTCACGTATTTATATGTGTACTGCATAGATGTGAAGTGATCAGTCAGACTGGTTGTTATTGGACAATTGGAACGTGGAAAGAAATTCGAGAAAAAAGAAACAAACAACAAAAAAGAACACGTGATACACGACGGATTTTTCTCATCACGTGGGCAGGTTTTTACGCATTTTGTTGGTTGTCAACACCTTTTTTCAGAAAAAAAATGCAGTGGTTGTTGAAAAACTGTATGCTGTTTACAAGTTTGAGATTGAAGAGTGAAATAAGAAGATTAGACTATTAGGTTCTATGTTTTTGGTCGCTGGTGTTCCTATCTGTGTCGGTGAGTATGAATTTAGTTTGAAATGAATATTTATTTGTACAAATACTTGTTTTCAATTCAGACTTCACCTTACTATACATCTTAGATCCAACCTCGAATAATGATAATAAATACCGCTGCGTTTCTTTGGGATGACTTGTAAATTCATTATTCCACTTCAGGGCGTTGTTGAAGTGATTAGATTTACTTTAATGGTGACAGAACACTTTTGTTGCTGACTCGTTTAGGAAAATAATGAAAAACGTGAATCGACAGGACAATAATGGCAGCTAATAAAATAAGAATAGGTCCTATTAGTCACCTAATAAGAACAGTCACCCGACCAATATCTTTTGGTTGCATTCCGATCAGGGTGATAAACTAAAAAAACAAACTGAAAAATGGATATGAACTCTCATTGAACTCACATTTTTAGAAGCATTTAGATTTGGGTAATCAATTGAAAAAAAAGGGTGATCAATGAATTATATCCTATTAGTCACTCAATAGAAACCGTCATTTGACCAATTTTTTTTGTAGAATTCAATTCGGATTGATCAATGAAAAAATGGAAAAGAAGATGATCAATGAACAACGTCTTATTAGTCATTCTACAGAAACCGTCACCTGACCAATGTCTTTTGGTAGCATTCCTATCGGGATGATCAATTAAAAATGCTGATCAATGGATAAGGTACGATCGGTCACTCCATACAAACCGTCATCTGACCTACGATTTTTGGTTACATTTCTGATGGAAAAATAAAAAGAACAGGGTGATCAATGAATAAGAAACCATCACCTAAGCGACGTCTTTTATGAGCATGCTGAGTGGCGGTGATCAATAAAAAAATTGAAAAAGAAGCATACTCAATGAATGAATCATCTAAAAAAAACAAAAAAACTGATTATTGCCAGAATCACAAAAGTAGGCAAACTTAGCATAAACATACATTGCAAATTGAACACCTGACTGCATATTCAAGGGATATAATTTTCTATATTTTTGCAGTCATAAAAGGAAACAAATGTTTAAATTCCCAGCCCTCTAGCTCCATTGGTGCGATTTGCTCACGTAATACATACATACGTAGCCAGCCAGCCAAGAGAAAGACATAAGTCTTTCCACTCAAATCAGATATATATCGAACTATCTACAAGGGGATATTTGAAAGGTCATATCAAGAAAGCAAACAGAGAGAGAGAGAGAGAGAGAGTGTGTGTGTGTGTGTGAGAGAGAGAGAGAGAGAGAGAGAGAGAAGGGGGAACTTAGCTACTAGACTAGACTGCAAGTCAATGCTGTGAGTGTGACAATAGTTTTTTTTCACAAAAAAACGTATCTTCACCCTGATTGCCCTCCGTGTGTATTACTCTTGAGGAAGATGCCACCAGAGATGTCATGTCAACTGAAGTCACTCGAAAAGGGAAAAAAAACCAAAAAAAAAACCCTTAAAGGTAAGACGAACAAAAAAGTTGCTACATACAGAAAGTAGCCACCAGATATCAATGGCCAAAAAAAAAAACAAAAAAACAATGATAAACAAATCACTTCTCGGAATCAACAAACCTGAAAATAGAAAAAAACAAAACAACAACAAAAAACAAAAAACAAAAACAAACAAACAGCTTAGTGACAGTTTCTGTTGACGATTTCTAATACATTAACCCTTCCTTGTTTTTTTCATTGAACACGGATGAATATATGCATGTACTTTGATTTTTTGATTCTGAAATCCCATTTACGAGGTTAGAAAGGGGACAGTGAAAAGAATGAAGCCCAAAGGAATGGTGGATACTTTATACCATCAGATGTAAATGGGCTTCACACTTGTCACTAATGAAGTCAAAAAGTAAATCAATAATAGTAAACTATGTTTCTGTCTTGATTTTTTAGAATGATGTATTGTCGAAGAGAGAGAGAGAGATAGATAGATAGATAGATAGATAGATAGATAGAGAGAGAGAGAGAGAGAGATAGAGAGAGAGAGAGAGAGAGACGGACAGACAGACAGACAGACAGATTTCAGTCTTCCTATTGCTGGAGGGACCCGTAGACCGCCCGTAGTCACCCGACTACTCTACTTCAATAGTTTACTCTTCTGCAGTTTTATTGGTCTTGATGATCAACCTTTGGTCCCTTAACTTATGGGCAAGGGTCCTCTTTTCATCGATATTTCTTTTTCAAAAATCAATCACACCCTCTTTCTTTCACCTGATAGCAGAACTTTCTTTTTCTTCCAACTTCATTTCATTCCTCAAGCCACCAAATTTACCACCTCCATTTCTTTATCGGCCCCTTTTTACTTTCTTTATCGACCCCTTTTACACTCTTTCTCTTAATGTTTTTTCCTTGAGGGGCTATGACTATCTGCAGGGATTCAAAGTCACCGCGCTTCATCTTGCCAATAAATCTATTCGAGGTGTTTCTATCATTCTATTGGCGTCCGAAAAGTGTTACTTCGAAACTATCCTACATTTGAACTCAGGTATGTAAGTATACTTTACTTATACCCAAACAAAAATTATCTTAAACGAAAGTCTTATTATATATATATATATATATATATATATATATATATATATATATATATAATAGAATGAAAGATTCAATTTGATATTTCCCATCATCCCTCAGAGTGTATCATGGTTACTAATCAATAATTCTTGTATCCAAACCTTTTTTTCTCCATAACAGTACTCGAGCCGATGCGGTCTATGGCCTGCATTCGGTGTCATATTCATATGCAAATGATCCTCATTCTTGATACAAAGCAGGCCCTAAAATAATGCAATCAAGATATCAATCACTGTTGCTGGGTTCAGGTTATATATATATATATATATATATATATATATATATGCATAAAGATTTTGCATAGTCATAACTTTCAAGTAGAATCTCACATCTTTGTCCACACAGTTTCTCAGAGAGTAAGATCAATATTGTCCCCTGTTTTCCAAAAATGCCTCATTTAAATACATATTTTCATTGGGGGCTTAATTCACAATGAAAGTTCATGTCAAAGTAATCCCATATTTTTTGTCCAGTAGCATCCATGCTTTGATTAAAAAACAAAACATGGTTTGTTTCGGTGTGAATTTCTGTAGTAGGGTACTCATCCCCAGGGCTCTGTCGCATCCTGTAGTCTTCATATTTGAACGCAAGTGAGGAGAATACCACGATAGGAACGAAACAGGTGGAAAGTTTCCTGAATCTCACCGGATGCAATTGACACCAGATCATGTCAAGAGCATTATTTGGTGGAAACGTTCTGATAAAACCAATAAAGATGAGGATATTAGTATGTTCTGATAATTTCATATCCATGAATAAATTTCATGATACATTTTATTTCCTTTGTTCCCAAAAGTGTTGTTTCGTCAGCTATGTCATTTCACGAACGAAGCCATCAAAATACAACTTGGTACTTCCATTATTATTTAGAAATCGTCAACCATAAGCATGAACATAGGTTTTGTCAATGTTCAAGTTGGTCTGGCTGGCTGGCTATATATACATGTTTCAAGTGTACAAGCCATACCACTGAATCATGACGACATTTACTCCTCATAATTCTAAGAAAAAAGATTTTTCTAAAAATTCTCCCCTGAATAGTTATAGTGAGGGTTTGATTTGCAATGGAGGTTTGTATTGAATTGGTCCCTAGTTTATGTTCAGCTGTGATCATTCTTGTTCCTTAGAAATTCATCCAGTGATCACCTTTTTTCAAAATCTCCAATAGATTTCATTGAACATGGCATGCTACCAAAAGATGTTTGCTCACCTGAAGGTTTCTATTGGGTGATTAAACATTCTTGTTACAGCGTTCAGATCGTCGTTACATTCCACGGCCATTAAAGTCAGCTGCGTGAATCATAAATATAGTGGAATCTTCTGACAAGATTTCAACTGACATCTCATATTTTGAGGAGGCTGTTCGACATGGAAAGGTCCTATAGTAGAGTCTTTCAAAGTGCAAGTTCAATTTATTCGTTAAACTATCAAATCGCAACAGTTATCGTATCCTTCAGTTCAAACAAAATGGGGGGCGCTATTACTTGTAATCTAGGACTAACAACCTTCAAAAGAAATGAATAAAGCAAAGAATCTCTCTAGGTTGGCAAGCTTCAAGTAGAGCAAGCAGGACTCTCAAGAATTCAAAATTTCCCCCAGTCCCCAAAAGAAGGGTATACAAGCAATGCATTCTCCTAATAGTTACATATTGAGCTGGGATATGAGATTACCCCCAAAAGATTGCCCCCATCCCAAATTGGACACATGTAACGCGCACAAGAGAAGAACATGTTTATCACAAATGTAAAGACTACCCAGTATATTACAGAATTGAGTCTTAGATATAAAAGAAGCAGTTTTAAAATTGAAAATGGGCTCGACATGGCTCCCAAGAGATCATATGCAAATTGTGGCCGAAATAAAGTTAGATGGTGTGATGCGTTAGATAATTCCAGAAAGTATCAGCTCTGCAGTGCCCATGATAGTGAGGTCTGAGAGTTTAAAGGAAGGTCTATGTTCATCACCGGACGCTGAAAAGATGATGATGATGATGATGATGATTTGTCGGGTAGATCTGGATGTTAGTGAATGAATTAAATGAATGTTCGTTATAGAACAATTTTTTAGATGCATTGTCTTCGAAGTTTTGACATTGTTCCCGGCTTGAAGGGTCACCATCCGTGTACAACATTTTTGTATCACAGATCGTCTTTTGGGTGGAACCTTCTTCTAAATCTGCATAATTCATTTCTATTGTCTTCCTGCAAATACATGTCCAGATGATGGTTCTGTCGGAAGACGGTTCCTGGTCAGTTCCAACGTTGTTCCAATGGGGAATTGTAATGGCGTCGACTAGTGAAAGAAGGAAAAATCAACAAGAGAGAGGTTGTAAAAATTCACAATATATTTCTTGTACGCTGCAAGTGACTCAACACGATCAAAATAAAGTTATTTGTAAGTTTTTCATCCAGGTCATACCGTAAAATCTGCAGTCAAATGCTCTGTCTAAAGAATTTGGACAATTCAAAATCTATTACGTCTTGGGATATTATTTTGGATTTCTAGATGTGTTCACACATCTCAATTAAAGGCTTTTCAGGCGGTCGGTCTGATAGTCAGTTAGAGTTGAACGATGGAAACAAGTAGGGATAGAAGAAGTGTGATGTAAATAAAAGATCATCTATTCCAATAATTTATTTTACCAGCTGCTAATGATGCCATTATAGTATTTTTCAGGCCTGCTCATTTGTATTTAAGAAAATACTAAAATGGCCCCCAAAATGGAAGGAATAGCTTTTTACGATTCTTATCGAAAATAGTTCTCTCAGAATATTTCAATATCGCAATAATTAAAAAGTATGAGAACCAGATGCGCCTACCCAACTACTAAGGACGGTTGACGCATCGTTGAACTTTTGGTACTTGTTGACGGGAAGAGCATTGTCTGAGTCTCAGGAGATTCTCTCTCACACACAGAGACGCACAAACACCTTCACATTGGGAAACAAGTCAGGGACGATAGAAAGAACGAGTCAGTTCAGTAGGAAAATATTATGAAATTAGTTAGGATAGGAACGCAGCAATGCGTGTGGCTTCTTTGAACTATTTCTTCGATGAGAGGTCATTGAGGACATCTGAAGAAACGACCTTAAATCAATAACATCACGTTAGTATTGTTTCTCGGTTGTTGATTTAAACATTCACTTGGTTTGGAGTTCAAAAGAAAAAAGATTTTATGCAAACAAGAACTAAAAGTTCAACGATGCCTCCACCATCCGTATCTGAAACTTTCAATTTCATGGGTATTGAGAACAAGGTCGTTGTAGCATTGCAAATTGTGGTTATATCTGCAAGCAGAGGGAGGAATTCAGGATATTACACACTAAAGAGTATATAATTTATCGATAAATATTTCTGGGGTCTTAGTGTGAGCACGTGTATATATATATATATATATATATATATATATATATATATATATATATATATATATATATATATATATATATATATATATATATATATATATATATATATATATATATATAATAAAAATAAAAATAAAAATAAAAATAAAAATAAAAATAAAAATAAAAATAAAAATAAAAATAAAAATAAAAAATAAAAAATTGTGTCATCCACGGACATCTGTTTCGATGTATTACATCTATTCAGTGTAGCTATAAACTTTCCATTATCCCATCCAGTACCGCAAGGCAGAATTGAAACCTTCACTTTAGACCTAGAGGCCGATATCCTACCTCTGAACTACGGAACTGGACGGTCAGTGAGGCTGAATTTGAGCAATATATCTATTTACACAGAAATTCTCAATCCACGAGTATTTTTACCTTGAAATTTGCTAGAAATTGAGAGGTTTAGCCTCTTTTATCTGTTCTAGCTGTTTTAGCAGTTGATAATAAATTATACTTAGCCAAACTGTAAAAACAAACGCTTGATACGTCATCCCTTGATGACGTCATGCATTTTCTGATATGATAGCAGTAAGTCTATTCAATCACTGTCCCACCACAGCAATATGTGACACAAGGTCGGGCTTAACGTGGGAAGAAATAGTACCTTACCGCCAAAAATTGGCTCCAGCCGACGCAGTTACCTGCGAAAGCTGGGCCGAGTAATGATGGGAGTGCCTAAGGACGAGTCCAAAGGCCTCCCGTTGCGCTTAGCAAACGCAGCCTCAGTGTAACCTCATTGGCCAACGTTTGCACCGGCGCACTCGGTCTTTGATACCCTGCACACAATCTCCGGCCCTCTCAACGGGCAAGTGTCAGTACCGACTCCTCGGTCTATGCCGTGGAACAGATACTACACTTTGCTCCCGAAGATTGGGCCAGAAACCTGTGCCAGGTAAGTATGATAGCAGTAAGTAAATAGAACACAAAATCCTGAGTAGGACTGACAAACTTCATACAGAGATGTGTGGACATCAACAACGATAAAAGAAAAGACTTGTCAAAATTATCAAAGGAAATATCAAAATCGATAAATTACAATATCTTATTTACCATTACGTCAACTACTAGATAATAAACAATCAATATAGCGTGAATCTAATTCTCAAAAGGAGGAAATGTATGCAGGTGGATAGAGGAGCATTATGGAAGCCGTCTTTCAGATTAAATCTAAAGGTATTATTTTTTTAAAGTGTTTCTTCATTTCGCATCAAATATGTGTGGACTTAGTGACAAATTACAATGGAGACACCGGTAATTTTTTACTTAAAAATTGATAGAACTAGACTCTTTACATTGAAGATAAAGACTGAAAAACATATGGCACTTCCACTCAAACTTGGTTCTAGGAATTTCAATACAAATATTGATAGCTTAAAAACAAACTATTTTTCGTTGAAAGCCTGATCCCAGTCAACTTGGTTTTTATTAAAGGTGGATTGATTTCCTTTCCCATCTCATATATATGAGCAGATAGGGTGGTGCTACTATAGAACTGTAAAATTTATTTTGCCATGCTCTGGAGACTTCATGGTCGAAGTGCCATCGGCAACCTCCATGTTAGACAGGCTCCAAGGATATAGGATGTGAATCCAAACCTCGTTAGAGGCTATTTCGTCATTCCCACTGGGTGAACATCCTTTAAATGTGCGGTAATCCATTATTTATCCTACGGTGGTAAACAAACAGCAAATGAGAGAGGTGCTGTTATATGATTAGATCCGACTCCATCAAAATGTAGAGCCTTTCAGAGAATAGGTGTAGACAACGTCTATGCCGAACAGGACTCCAGCATGAGAGATACGAGTTCGAATCTCGTAGGATGCTACTCTTTTTCAAGGTCGTAGAATGTAACTAAACGAGCTGTATAATATAGAGCAACTATACAGATTTAAGAAGTCTGGTTAGTCAAGCAATAGAAAACTGTCATGTGAACATCGTCCTTTGGCAGCATGCCACATTGGAAAATGGTGAAATTCGAGGAAAAAATGGAAAATGGGAATTCAATTGATAAATTACTTCTCTCGTCTACTTTTTTGATCTCTAAAAAATTGAATTTTTGGAAACCGTGCCACCACAAATTAATGACCAATTTAGCATAAAGCTACGATATAAATTGACCCCCCGATTGGGGGGGGGGATGTTAGAAAAATAGAATTTTTTTAAAATACGTGATAAAGAGTAAACATTGTAAAATTTCCCCTCTAGCGTACCATCCACTTTACGCCTTTGTTTTTTTATACTTTATTTTAGCTACCATTTTTTTAAAACTATGAATTTTACTTCATGGATAAGGTTCCTTCCCCTTATGGGCTCTGAATTGGTTTTTAGGGCCTGGAGCTGATTTGCAGGATTCTCGGCATCTCACGCGGGTATTCAACACGCCAATAGCCTCTCCAATTTTCTCTGCTGTATTAATATGCCTGGCTATAAATGCCCGCAACTAGCAGACCTTGTTATACACTGGGTACGAGAAGTGAACAACAAACATACATACATCACCAACCAGCCAGCCAGTTAGCCAGACGAACTAGAAATCTGAATAAACCTCTTTTGACAGTTTTAGTGGGCGTTTTCTAAAAGGCCTTTGTCATTATTGGGTTCTTTTTCTATTGGGCTGTCAAAACGTTAACTTTATGTAGGAGGACAAGGTAATCAAACCTGCTTACAGAAGCTTATGAGACAAACTATTGTAATTCAACGGCGAATACTTCATGTACCATATCAGGGAGCATTAAAATATATATATCTGGTAAGTCTACCCAAGGGTTGTCCAAAATCGAAACTGGCAGCACTGAGTAAGTATTAAACTCACTAACGTTGTAGTAATGGACTATAATACCGCACTAATCATCTTATATATCAATTGTAATAGCGAACGGAGAGTATGAATATTGAAAACTGTCAACCAAAACATTTTGTCTGGCTAGGTGTCTGACGTGCATGCTGCACCAACGGAGCTAGGAGGTTGAAATTTTCTACATTCACTCCTTATTATGTCCAAGGAAAAATTTACCTTTCGAATCCTCCCCCCACAATGTATTTTTATAAGGGAGGGGCCAGTTTTTCATACAAGTTTTTGTTGAATGTATCTGTTTTTGTGTCCACACTTATTTTTTAAAATTCAGATTTTTTTCCTGTGATCACTTGTAAACTAAAGGTAACAGATGTAACTCATTAAGTTATGACCCCTTTTTTTAAAAAAAAAATTAATTGATCACCCTAAAACAGCACGCTTCCGAAAGACGTTATTCACGTGACAGTTTCAAATTAGTGACTAACCATACTCATTTTGAGGAATTAATCAAGTTCAATTTAGTCGGACAAAAGTACAAAAAAAAATATTTTAGTTTCAAATTAGATAGGAAATGATGGTGACCTAATACGTTATAGTACTGAGAATAGAATCGATGAACCAAGTTCCAACCCCAGCTGGATGGTTAGCCTTCATCATTATCATCATGAGCCTTCCAATGTCCTTTGTAGGACAAATACGGTCCCCAAGAATCGCCTGACCTCTCTATCGTGCCCGTTGCAGAGGCAATATTCTCTGAACTTATTTAGTTTGTCATGACATCACATATTTTGCCAGGGACGATTTCGTTTATGATCTTTGGGGATTCACATCATGGGTTTGTGATGTGCATCGGTTAACATTTTTGCTACATGACCAAATCTATCCCTATTTGAGTCTTCAAATGGATTCTAAGATATCTTTGTTTCAATGCCTGAGTGACTACTAGGAGGATACACTGGTTGTATACCTTTCTTTTTGAGACTAGTGGGACTTTTGTGTTTTTGAAGTTTGGGCTTGCTTTTACCAAAGGCTTGCCGACCTAAAGTGATCCTTTCCTTAATTGATTTAGTGATTCTTTCGAGAAAAGCATGATTCTTCAGCCCTTGTTACATATGAATAATGGGACAAACTAAGCTTTTAAGTCTTAGTCAGATGGCAGAGCCCTCTATCTACAGCAGTCCATCTTGAGCATTTGGCTAGCAACCACGATCGCTACAAATAATGATAAGGTCACCATGGATCATTTGATAAATCGAGATAAAACCATTGCTTCGACATAGGAGTAAGTTAAGTGAGAAATGTGATAAAATTCACTGAAAATGTTTGAAAGACTTATCTGTAAACTATTGCTCTGCAGCTGATGTTCCCCACCTTTTCTGCAGCACCGCCAACTTTTACATAGAACTTTTATTCCACCGCCCACCAGTATCTTAAATATTCAGATGGACACAATAGAAAAAAGGGGCTTGAAAAATGATATAAATGAACAGCTTTCGCTGTGTCTTTGATGAAAATAATGTAATGTCGTAACATCAAACGTTTTGCTCACACATACTGACTTAAGAAATCTTTAATGCAACCCCTATGTCTGGTGTACATAACGTGTGACATCAGTGCTGCATGGTAAATTAATAATAGGAAATATTTTTGACTTATTTTTTATTTCCAATAACAGACTTTCATACTCAAAATCGTATAAAACCCACCTAAATCTCAAAACACGCACTATTTTGAACTGTAACACCATCTGATATTCGTAGATGTCAATGGAGTTAGGTCATGAATGATATCTGGAAAATACTTGTTTTGAACAGAATATATATGCTTACCGCAAACAAATTAATTGCCGTTTCCTGTGCATGTACAAGACCTAATGGTATGAAAAAATATCGATGAAAATATATATTCCATTTGAAATTATCTAAAATTACCTGCACAACATTTGAGCCTCGTTGGTCCGAAATAATCATCAAAACCACCAAGAAAAACTTTTGATAAAATAAAATAGGAGTTTTTACATTCTGCTCAAGGGTATTCTTGTCCTAATTTCTGAGGTTTTAGGGCTACGGTGATTCAATTAATGAAATAATGTCATATTTAGTTCAGAGGAAAATTAAATTCCTATAAGATTCATCTATGGGTGGTACTCTGGGGGCAAAAGAAGCGAGTTACAAAGAAGTTGAAGAAAGGGTAATAAAGGATACAGAATCGAGTTTAGAATTTCCCAGTTTGCAATGTATCATGATTCTTATATATTGAACATTTGAAGCAGATTACTATTGATATTCCGACAACAGATATTAAATTTCAGAGTAAATGAAATACGTTTTAATGGAAGTATTTACAGCTATAACAATGTATGTCAAGCACATCACCAGATCTTAAGTCTAAGTGCTGAGCTTTCTTTTCTGTAATTGGCCACATAATCATTTTAATAAGGTGGTGTGTATATATATATATATATATATATATATATATATATATATATATATATATATATATATATATATATATTATAGCGTCATATATATATCTGTGTGTATGTATATATAAGCGTTTTACGTGTCTTATCTTTTCACATCTATTCGGTGTCTATGAATGTATACACTGACTCACATGACATGCACACAAACAGACTCACACAAACACACACACACACACATATATATATATATATATATATATATATATATACAATTTTGTTGTCGATATAGAGTGTTCCATATTAAAAAATTAGTCAAAATTCTCAAAATGGTGCACTTATATGTTTTCACTATTTTAAATTAATTCCTCGCCTGACAACATTTTGATAAAGTGTAGCAAAATTCACTTTGAAAGATATATATATATATATATATATATATATATATATATATATATATATATATATATATATAGTGTGTGTGTGTGTTTGTGTGTGTGTGTTTGTGTGCTTGTGTGTGTGTTCAAATGAAAATAGATAGACAGACGGATATAGATATAGATATATAGATATGTTGATTCATTTTGCGATTAGTTCTTGAGATTTCGTACAATTGAGAAATGCAATTTATTCCGAAACGTATTCCTATTTCTTTTGTTAAAAAAAAGCAACAACAAAAAAAAAAAGAAAAAAGAAAAGAAAAAAAACCCCATAGAAATCGATTCCAGTAGAGAATATTTTTAAAACAAAAGATTTGAACATTTAATCGACCCAACAATAATCTTTTTGGAGAGAAAAAAGTCAACTTGGACAAGAACTCCTAACAATCTCCAGATTGAAGACATTTGAGAAAGGCGAATGATAAGAAGAAATTGTAATATTACAGACAGGCCAGTCATATGGAAGAGGAAAACAATAGAAAAAAATACATCGTCTGATTTTATCTCTTTTAGTTCTGATCTTTGGAAAATCAGTTCGTTGAATGATTTAAATATATATTTTGTTATGTCCGGCCGGAAGTGTCATATATACAGACTTCCCTCCTCTAAATGTCTGCTGCTATTTCCCAACAGTGTCTTATTATATCAGTCATCGGATATTTATCCGACCCGCTTTCCGTGAAGCCGCTATTTTCCCAGATAAACTGATCAATGTTCAGAAATGGCTGTTGAATATCGAATTACAAGGCTGAAAGTCAGGCAATAGATGTGCTAGTTCTCTTTTTCTTCTGATATTCTCGGAAGGTCGGTATGACCAACTTAATCGTCCAGGTTACATCTAAAATTGAGTCGGATACACCCTAGTATATATCTATATAGATGTTATGTGTGTGTATATATCGAGATAACTCGATAACTATCAGTTGTACAAAGTTGATATCCCCCCACAATGTTAGCCAGCACATCAGTCATTATTAAGTTGAGTTTGGAGTCGTCTGCACTAGCCATCTCCGAATAATTCTAACAAAAGACAAAGAAAAAGATCTTTAGAGAATATACATCTATATAAAATTATAGATTAGATTAAGATATAAAATATCTAAGTTTTCCATTGATCTACATTCAGATTTCGGACATTTGAATGGGCAACACCGAAAAGACGTAATCGGAATATTTGGAAGCCATAGTTTGGTGCGGACCAATATCATTTTACATTGCATTTATGTTAGGCTGCTCCAAACAACATGAGGTATACCCGGTGCACTTTTGAAACACATGTAAAATTTTGGAAATCTATCACATTATCGTTAAATCAAATGTGATATGAATCTCGTATTTATAACATCCAATTGTTACTTAATTTATTGAAATATTACTCCTCTTATTACCATAAATCAAACGAAAACATCACTTACTTGAAAGCATCTAAACTGGTGACACTGATCAAATGTCATAATTCATGTTCTGGTATGTCTCTCAGTGACCGTAATCGATACTGGAGAATCTAGCGCATCTTAAAAAATTAGAATGATTGAAACTGGCAGAATATTCATTAATCGATTTTCAATCAATTACTGTAAGAATATTAACGTAGAATTCTGAGTGAAAAAAGAAGGGAAAATAATTTAGTTCAATGGCATTTTGATACGGGGTTTAAACTGAATAATCTGGGCGGACCTGGGAATTCGTTTTTGATTGAGAGATGGTTTTGCGTTTCTCTTTTTAAAGACATTTCTGGATCCGCCCCTTTCTGTTCCAACGATATTTCCAAGGTTTCTCATTGGATTTCAATGAAACTCTGTGAGAGTGGGATTCGCGTGAAAATAGGTGTGATTAAATTTCAGGGGTGATCGGGGAAATTGTTCCTGTTTCAGAGATATAGTAGCGTTATTTTTTTTTACATTACTGCATTCGCTCCTGTCTGTCTACATAACATCTTCAAAAGTCTTCAACCACTTTCATTGCATTGTTGGAACCTCATATTTTTTCTGGCCTTTCTTTCAGAATCAAAGTGTAGTATCTGTTCCAGGGCGTAGACCGAGGTGTAGGCACTAACTCTTGCCCGTCGAATGGGCCGGAGATTGTGTTGTGGTTGGTATCAAAGACCGAGTACGCCGGTGCAAGCGTTAGCCAATAAAGTTTTACTGATGCTTCGCTTTGCTACGCGCATTGGAATCGTCTCCTATTATTACTCGGCCCAGCTGCCGGGGGGTTAGTTTCCCCGGAGCAGCACTGCTTCATTGCACTCAAAGGAGCAGGTCCCCTGGTGGACACTTTCGTGGCGGAGGTTGCTTTGGTTGCAAAGCAAACCGTAGCCGCGCAGCCATTTTTGAGAGGGTTGACCTATTTTCCCCACGTTAAGCCTGATCTTGTGTCAAATATTGCTGTGGTGGGACAGTAAATAAATAGATGCTCAACCTCATATTTTTCTGGCCTTTTCAGTTAGGATTGAAGGGTAGTATCTGTTCCCTGGCAGATACAGAGGCGCCGGTACTGACACTTGCCTGCCAAATGGGCCGGAGATCGTGTGTTGCTGAGCATTGAAAACAGAGTGTGCAGGTGCATCAGCCAATGAGGGTTCGCTGAGGCAGCGCATTAAGAGCCTTTGAATTCATCCGCTTGCTCTCCATTGTTATTCGGCCCAGTTGCAAGGGACAGGTCGGCCTTTTCCTGACGCTTTCGTAACTGCAGTTGTTTTAGTAACCAAGTCGCGTCTGCTGGAGCTATTTTTCATGGGTTGATCTTTATATCCCCTGCATAAAGCCTTCAACTTGTGTCACATGTTGCTCTGGTAGGAGAGTGAGTAATCATATTCAAAGGATGGGCATTAGGCTACTGATGAAGTAAGTAAAATTCAAGACTGTTCCATGCTTATTGACTTAGTCTCAATTGGAAGGAATGCACATTTACAGTCGTCAATTTTGAATTTCGAAATGGCCGCCATCGAGGTTTATAGACAGACTGGCAACAGTTTTTCCTTCATCTGGACTTTGGGGATTAATCCATGCACATTGATTCAGTCTTAATTGGAACAAATGTATATTCACAGTCGTCAATTTTGAATTTCAAAATGGCTGACCTGAAGGTTTATATATAGACTGGCAACAGTTTTTCCTTCATCTGGATTTCGGGGATTGATCCATGTGCAGTTTCAATTGAAAAAAATGTACCTTCACTGTTGTCAATTTTTCATTCAAAAATGGCTGCCTCCAAGATTTATAGACAGACTGGCAACATTTTTTTTTATAATCTGGATGTTTTCCCTCATGTATGACTTACCTTGGTTGCTAAGATTTTACACCCGCTATTGATAAAAACTTCACATTTTCCCTAAGAATATTGAGTCCTAAATTGAGCCAGTTTGTCTTGACAATAACAGTGTATATTGGAAATTTCACCTTCATGTTTTTGTCAGTAACATATTTTTGCATAACGGATGAAATCTGCACAAATTGCAAAGTACAATTGTTTGAAAGACAAGATACTTTTCCCAACTATATATCACATTTTCTGTACAAATATTGGGTTTTCTGGTCCCAAACATCTCAGAGAAAGGACATTATTTTTCATGACCACTGCACAAATAAACGTAAGAAAAGTAACTTATCCATTGACCACACTTTTTTTTTCATGATTCTTTCATTGATCATTCTGAACAAAGTACGTTGCCTAATATCATTGGTTGAATGAGGCAAGTAATCTTTTCTTGAAGGAAATTTTAGATAAAAGATCTTTTCTTAAAGATGATCGTAGATATTCTTTTACATAATTTTAGATGATTCCGTTTATAAATCTATTTTCTATGATACTTTTAAATAACCCTTTAGGAAACTAAGTCTGGTACTCGCTTGGATCACTTTGATTCATTTATGCAAAATATGAATACCATTGTTATGTGTAATCACACATTTGTAAGGAATCATATTATTAACTGAACTTAATATTTTACAGAATTTACTGGCTTCAAGTACATTCAGTCATTGAAAGAACCTTTCTTTATGAATTATTTGTGTATACTCGTTACTTATCTTTCGACACTAAGATAGAGGCTGACGACAGGTTGTTCATAAACTTTAATTTGGGAATTTTCGATCGTAAATCAAATTACATAAACGGAAATTAAAGCCTTACATAATGCAGCAATTCTTATCTATGAACACATTGATATAAGCCAGAAGGACCTGCAATTTTAACTCAATGTAAAGCCTCGGAAAGTGAAAACAATTTAAAAACTAACAATGTTCGATACTAAGATGTAGAAGGAAGACGATAAGCTATTGAAGACGTAATAAGCACTTCAATGTGTATCTTCAGGGGTTAGTGAGACAGCGTGATATAATTTCAAAAGCAAGTCTGGTTAGTCACTTAATAGAAACCGCCATAAAAGTAATTTTTGGCAGCATGATCAATAATATACCTGTAAAAAGAAGTGATTAATGAATAAGATTCTTCTCTTGTTTTTACTTGGACAGTAATCTCGTTGGAAAGTCTGAATTTTCAAGAAAAGAGACGCACCCAGACAAAGGGACCAGTTTAGCCTAAACCTACATTGCAGATTGAACCCCTATCAAAAAAGACAAAAGACTTTATTTCGTGACGTAATAAGGAGCGATTGTTTAGATTTGTAGCTCTCTAGCTACATTGGCGCTGCCCGTGTAGGTGATGTAGACATAGCCAACCAGCCAGACAGACCAGCTTGAAAACTGAGAAAAACCTATTTTGAATGTTTTGGTGACGATTTTTCATTACTTTATTTGTATCAGCAGTCTTATATATATATATATATATATATATATATATATATATATATATATATATATATATATATATATATCAAGGATGCAATACTCTATATAATGCAATATCTGATGTATGATGGCTTTATTTCATAGAGTCCTCCATAAATTCAATTTTGAATATCAAGTTGGTTTATAGTAGAGCTTAACATATAATGGAATGAGGATTCGCTACAAAAACATGTTTGTGTTTTTCTGCTCTGTTCAGGTGTCTTCGGACAAAATGTGCATTTTATTTTTCATTTCTATTTAGGACATCTTGTGGGGCATGTGTCTCCTATTCTAGGTAGTGGGGTCTATTTTGAAAATTTCCTTTGTTTTTGTTTAGCGGTTGGCTATTATTTTGTTTTATTTAATGGGGTGTATGCCTGCTGGTGGTTAGAAATGGCAAATCAAGGGGTATGGTGTGAATTTTTACATTATGAGTTAGTGTTTTTTTTTATCCGTCAGTTTTTTGCACGTATTCAATTTAACAGTGTTTTTATTCACACTTGCGTGTATTTTCTCGTGCTAAGATCCGTTTTATATGACTTTAGTGGGTTATTTGATTATAGTGGGATTAGTCTACTTTTTATTTGTAAGGTATTTATGCTGATTGGATTCTTCTTTACAATGGCTATGTGAATAAGATTTCTATTTTGGTTATTTTAAGTACGTATATGTGGGTTATTCAGTTATGTTCGTAAATGGAAACTCTGAGCAGTGCCGCCATTTTAAGACTATTTCATTTTTTCAGTTTAATAATTCTATTTCATGTTTTTTGGTTCTATTGGCAAAACTAAGGATTTCAAATTTCTCATTTATGCAAAGGAGACACCGTGTTTCAATATTTTTGCATATGAATGTTTGCTTTTATATATTCTCTGTTTTACGGTCAGTTTGAGATTGTTATCACTTAGTCTAAAATAATGTGTCGAAAGTGATGTGATATTTTCATATTTTGATTAGAAAAAAAAAGATGATATATTGATCCCCCTTTTTTTTATTAATTTTCAAATTGTTCACCCCCAACAACATTAGGTGAAAAGATGTTAGTTATGGAACGGTTTCTATAGAGTGACCAACCAGACCTGTTTTTTTTCATCTTTCTAATATTCCAGGCATGTCCATTAGGACTGATATAAAATGGAAAAATAGGATTGCTTCATACATTTTTTGGCCTCCCGTTCTTAATACTTTTTTCGCAGTCTAGCATGGAATCCCAAACATTGCAAAAAATGTGTAGAAATGATAATACTCTAGGATGGCAAGTTTCAACAGAGCAACCTCAACTTTCAAAAACCAGACGATCCTAATAATTCTAAAAAGAAGAGCACGCAACCATTGCATCCTCCTGAGAGTCAATTATGGTGCTGAAACATGGAACCTAACCAGGAGACAGACCTGCAAACTGAGAAGCACGCAACGCGCACCTGAGAGAATCATGCTCAACCTCATATGGAGAGATCAGAAGACAGCACAATATACCAAACTAAAGTCCAAAACATCAATCAATTAGAAAGGTCAAATGGCAATGGGCTGGTCATATTGCGATAATGAAAGACGACTGATGGACATCACAACTTAAATCATATGCTAAACCGAGGCCTACAAAATACAAGATGGAGAGATGAACAAGACAAAATCAGAAAATACTAACTCCGTGACGGCCATGATAGAGAATTGTGGCAGATCTTGGGGAAGGTCAATATCCAACGACGGACATTAAGAGAATAATGATGATGATGATGGAAGATCAGTGCATATTAGAAGAAATCTTTAGTACATAAAAAAGAAGTAGATGACTGAAGAGATGTTCTTAATGCACTCAATAAGATTTGAATGAACTGTCTTCCACAGATCAGAGAATCCATCATGCTTCATAGTGGGTTGCAGGTGGTTCAAATACAATTTTGGGCTAATCAATATCGATAAACATATGTACACTTCCGTAAGATTTAAAATAAGATCTATTTTGTATTCAAGCCAACAGAATTTGCTTAACCCTGGAGTCGTCCCCGAGCAGCCAATTCCCAATTCACTTATATTGCAGGGTCAGCGGGACGTCGTAATACCTACAACAAAAGCAGCTCGAGCTGCGAATCCTCCAGACCTACATGAGCCCGTGTTAGACACCACATTAGATTTGACTTTCTATCATTTTTGCCCTCGTTGTGTGTGTGTGTGTGTGTGTGTGTGTGTGTGCAAATAGAAATTTCTGTTGAAAAACTCATCAGACCAGTTACATACTATTTTTTTTCGGTTTAAAGAAGTGGATTTTTTCTGGCTGCTCCGCATGTCATAATGAGGCATGAAATTTTGGTAACAATTTTTCAACTATTTTGACAAAGTCTGACGCATCTGCCGTTAGACTTCCATCGGTAGAAAATACCTTTATGGTGGTTGAATTACATGTGAAAGAGACATACCAATTGACTCCAATTTATTAGTAAAATTAAGACCTGTAAGGGCATTCCCAATAATTCCGAAAGATCATCTTGATACAGACTGTGATGAGTTTTGATAAGCTTGTATAAAGTTTATCTGTTGAAGCTATAAATGCGTACGCAACAAATATTCTTTTTCAACATATTATCTCACTTTTTCAATGAGCTTAACTCTGTGATAAAATATAATTTCATAGATCGAATACCATGCAGAAAGAATTGTAGATTAAAATTCAGATGATATGTGTCATACAACAGATTTCCATGTAGAGTTGTCAGTATATTTCCATGTTTTGCATATACACATTAGAAGAGATATTTTACAATCGTGTACAAATACTATTGTCTCTGTTTCAATTGCGAATAAGAACTTATATTTTTAAAACTTATTATGGTTTTATATTTGATATTTGCTTTAGCCCAGAGAAAAGTACGCTTTTTGCAAACTGATGACTATTTGGAGTGTTTCTTATTAAGCCCAATAGAAAGCCAATTGTGAATTAGATAGAGGACATGTAAGCGAACAAATATAGAGTTATCATGCATTTAACAAAGACATATTAATTGGAAGACGAATCAATTCAGGTTCAATTATTTTAAAAACGTCAGTTCGAGTGTTGGAACAAAAGAGAATTAGTTATTTTGAGTAATTGGCCGGGAATTAAAATCATCGGTCTTTCCCCATCTCTCTTTCATTATTCCATCGTTTCTCCTTCCCCCATCTCCGTTTTTTCTCTCCATCTCTCTCCTTTTTTTTCTCTCTCTCTCTGTCCTTTTTTTTCTCTCTCTCTCTCTCACACACTCTTTATATATATGTATATATATGTGTGTGTGTGTATAAACATACACTCATATACACACACATAAATACATATATGCATATATACATACATATAAACGTGAGTGAATATAGAAAATTGGCATGATATATATATAGAAAATTGACATAAAAAGATACAATGATTTTACTCATGATTGTTATTTGATGAAGTTACTGTTATCAACAAATGTTCAACTTACTAGTAAGTCGCATCAATAATTTCATAGTAAGTAAATATTGATAGATATACTTTTTATGAAATTGCTGACATGGCTAATATGATGATATGCACTTACATTTGTCTTACTCCTGTCTAGTAGATAAGGATATTCTCATTAAAAGTAAATGTAAATACTCTCTTGCTAATACACTAAAAATGAAGTAGTCCTTGCTTATAGCAGTGTAAGATAATACTGTTTGTATGCTGCGTTTTGTAAGAATAAAAAAATAACAAGTATTACCCACTTTACAAAGCAATCATAATTTCCTTTTGAAATGCAGGTGATGCATGCGTGATAAATCCAACTGTAAAGGGCCATGGGTTGGTGAGAACTCCATGTTTTTATTGTCATTAGTTCCAGGTTTCTTGAGCTTTAAAAGCGTGTCAAACAGGTCTTTTTGGGGCAGTTCTGTGCCTTATGGCTTCGATACGAGCAACCACTCCTGCAATTTGATCACAGTTGCACACATACATAGAAAAATACTATTATAGTCTTCAAGCTATGCTAAACAAGCTTGAACCAGACAGTTAAAAAGAGTTTCCATGCGGTGAAACAGGAAATTAAAGAAAAATCTTGTCTCCTAACGGGAAATATAGTATAGGGTATAAAAATCAATCCAAGAGGAAGCAGTAGTGTTTTCAGCAAATGAGTTATTATTGAAAAACTATCCAGCAGAAACACCTTTCTTTCGGTAATCAACATTCAGCGGAGAAATTACCGAGAAATTAAAATGGTAGACAGACCGTTGAAGTGTAAGCAACATATTGCAATACATCGAAGCTGTTTTTCCGTACAATGGACGCATAGAAAAGGTCTATTTGAATAGTAAATATATACATTTTAAATAAACAGTCCCTCTAACAAAATGAATTGATAAATTTGGTGTTTTGGAATAAAAAAAAGACAAAATGAATTTTAACTGAAACACTCAGGGATGAGAGTTCAGTTAGCCCTCATCAAAGAAGAGCCGAAAACGTAGCGTTTTTACTTTTCTTTTGTTTGTTGGGAGGAAAATAGATTTCTGGATTTTTTGTCAAGAAAAATTGCATGAAAATCTAGATAATTTTAGATGTAATGGCATTTGGAGAACATTTCCCTTCATGTTCTTTGGCTTAAAACTAAGTATGTAAGGCCCAGAAGGACACCATTATGCATAGAAAGGTAGCTCTCGAGATAGGTCAAGGTCCCATTGACGCTCCATAATATGTGCAAGGTGAAGCAAAAGAGTTTAATGCCTAACACGCGAGCTGAAAATCATTGATATCCAGATATTTTTCCATATGAATGTGATGGAAAACGTAGACAATCATTACTGACAAACTGAACCCCCTTGATAATGGTATCCGTATCTATGGCGTGAAGTCTGTAGACCAGATATACATTGCACATAGCATTCACAAGACCAAACATTCTGTTAGAAAAAATGATATAAAGTGATTTTTATATGATTACTCTGCTTTTGATTATGCTTGTTAAGAGAAAACATAGGACATCTGTTGATAAAAATCTTCTAAAATAATGCAGCATTCATGTGATTAGAATTTGATTAAACTAAGTTTTCTTATTCTGTTTGAAATATTATTTCACTACATTTATAATAAAAAATACAATCATCTATTCAGCCATTGCTTGTTACCCGTAAAATTGTGAGGTTAACCAGATGATCTCAACAATCCTGAAAAGAAGAGTATACAACCAATGCATTCTCCAGATAGTCACTTATGGAGCTGAAACATGGAACCTAACCAAGAGACAGACCTACAAACTGAGAACTATGCAATGCACACATTGAAAATCATGCTTAACGTTACATTGAGAGATCACAAGACACCACAGGATATAAGGAAGAAAACGGGTGTCCGTGACATCATAGAAACTATTAAAAGAATCAAATGGCAATGGGCAGGCCATGTTGCAAGAATTGAAGACAACCGATGGACATCATGACTCACAACATGGATCCCCAGAGATCACATGAAAAATCGAAGCCGACAGAACTCAAGATGGAGATATGCATTAGACAAATTCAGAAAATACTGGCTCTACGACACCCATGATAGAGAATTGTGTCAAATCTTAGGGAAGGTGTATGTCCAAAGACAAGAGTTAAAAGACTGATGATAATGATGATTACGATGCTATCATCAACTGCAGGATACAGCTCGGGTTAGGCATTCATTTGTCAAAGCGAAAAAAAAGTAGGAAAAAAAATTACTTACCCGACTGGAAGATCGTATTTCATGCAAAACTTGCTGTGCTTGCAACACCTTAAAAGTAAAAAGGGTGACATTTTTCTTCTCTGTCGAATGTTAGACATAAATATTAGAGCAAGTGATTGAATTGACCCCTGTGCCCAACTAACCCCGTCTTACCCTATATCCATTCATTAACTACTGTTCATATCAAACTTACCTATCTAAGACCCCGTCAGATTCCATCTAATCATGAGTTCCTCCCTACTGAAAGATGAACCGGTGATTTTTGCCCGCGAAATAAATCAACGTTCTTGGTGAGTGAATTCGTCGCAAAATCAAGCCGTAACTTAAGGAAAAAAAGCATCACGTGGGATGAAACAGGGCAGGGAGTTATCCCTTGTAAAATCAAGTCAGGTGCATGGAACCAAAATCTCGAACGAGTAAAATGGCTATCGACTTCAAACTCTTTTTGAAAACCTACGTTGAATGCTATCATTTGAAAAACGGTAACATTGAAAATTAAGAATCAATTAGAATATACAATACTCTTGAAGGGTATAAATGATGAAAGAGAATATGTCTTAACCACTATGAAACAAAATACCCAATCTGTAATGAACCAATGGAATTTTTTTACTCATGTTATAACAGCTCTCACGATAGTATTGAGCACTATATTCAATTAAAAGTCTTTTTAATATATATACGCATGCTTGTCGTATATTTATCACTGTTCACACAGCCATGCATATATATATATATATATATATATATATATATATATATATATATATATATATATATATACATATATATATATATATATAATTAACATACAGATTCGATATAGCCGACAGTATGTATTTGAATGATAATAAGGAAACTAGTTGCGTTCCCAATTATATGGAACCATTTGAACATCGCTTTTGTGTTAATTTTGAAATACTTAGTGTTTGTTCCTCACACATTATGATATCACGAGACATTGTTATTTGAATATTTCAGCATTGTTCCATTTGAGATGTTGTTTAAACCGGAAGGCAAAAACAGTTTAGTGAAATAAATTAGATTTATATACGACTTGATTCCTTATCGTCAACTCAAATCATTCATATATATATATATATATATATATATATATATATAGATATATATATATACTCTCTCAAAAACACACATGTACGCAGACACACACACACACACACGCACATACACACACGCATATATATATATATCGATGTTGGGGTATAATTTATCATTACAAATCAAATATAAACTTTTGTGCGTAGGTTGGTTGAAACCAAGTTCATAGTGAAAACGATACAATAACGGCAGATAACTATTTGAATTATGGTGTGACGAGTTGGGATATTGTTGAGAGGAGTAGGAACAGGAGAATCTAGTTTATTTATGTGCTAAACGAATATGAATATTTACATTAGTATGAATGCATGTAAATCGTTTACAGCTTGGTCAAGCTCTCCAACGAGGCGCCTCTCACGCTAGAGCGCGGGAATTGCCGTTCGAGCGAGCAGAATTGAACAATTTGAGCAGTCTCACTATTTGCAAGTTCCTCTTCACATTGCAATCTTATGGCACAAGTGACGTCACTAGGGTTGAGTTTTACCTCGTTCTCAGTATTGATCGTCTCTTCCAAAAATCAGCAGCAGTGAATGAGAATCTGAAACGAGGCAGCGGCTCATCCTCTTTCGTATAGCAACCATCGTTTCCTGAATTCAGTTGTTAATATAGGTTTGTTCGGAAAGAAATTACGTTTTTATCCTTCCGTCCGTCTATCTGGTTGTCTGTCTGTATGTTTTTTGCTTGTTTGTCTATCTAAAATTCCCATAGGCTAAAAGGGATCAAACCGTCGGGAAAATCTGAGAACTGTGCGCAGTTCCAATGCCATTGCATTTGGATTATCATGTTCGTGATATAATTATGTATTTTCGTGTTTGGAAAATCATGCATTTTCAAAGAAAGGTGTCAAAAGCAATTGCCAGTGAAGTTCAATTAAACACTATATATCCTTAATGTAAACACCATGATTATCAGTTTTAATTCCTCATCGAAAAAAGACACTACTTGCTACCGTTGATCTTTTGACTCTCTATCCTCTACGTGATTTAACTTCACTACAAAATATAAACGATGCATCACTGGATAGAATAGATGATGAACTAAATGCAGACGTCTTTACGTATCATTGAAACTTAGTCTTGCCTTATTTGGTTGACTCATGAATTATAGCAGTTTTATACCTAAATACTTTCCAAATTTTCCAATGGTCAGATAGTGGATTTGCCTAATCATCTATAAAAGATTGAAGCAGTTGTCTCTGTCAGAATATGTGTTTTTTTTGTCACGCTATAGAAAACACATAATGATGAGCGTGACTTAACAAAATCTGATATGCATAATCAAAAATTCCCATTAGGCGTTTTGAAGTAAAAAATAAAAACCCACACTTCAATCTGATTCCCTAAACGATTTTGCATGTCTGTGTGTTCATCTGTTTGTTTCTCTGTTTATTTGTCTGTTTGTCCAGCCAATGTATTCAAAAGTTCTTGATAAATTTTAAAGATATATCGTGGCCAGATGAGTGCAGTGTAGTGTAGGATGAGTGTATTAGCCTAGAGAGAATCGATTAAATTTTAGGGTGAATCCAGGAATTGATTACGATTTTGTCTACCTTGGGAAATACGACGTAATAACACAATTATTACATCATTGCAGTGGTTTCATGTTTTATAGATATAATTGTCAGTAATACTCATTTCAAGCTATTGATGGTATGTTTTCAATGAATAATTATTACGATCATTTGTCCCTGCATAGTCTGGAATCTGTAACCTGATTGTTCAGTTCTCAGTGACTGTGTCATTTGCACTTTCCATGCCTTCTCACTTTTGGAAGCATTCATTTTTGTCGCTGGGGAGGAAAAAAAGGTGGTAGCGTGCTTCAGAAACTCTTCGAGTTTATCTCCACGTACCACGAACCTTTTATCTGATCCCAGCCACGGATCTTTCAAGTCAATAAACAAGGGAAGTGTTCCTGTTGGGATGCATAGGGAAGCTATTTCATGCCTCTTAGAGAGAAGTAATAAATGCTTTTCTAAAAAATTCACGTCTTGATGCAATCACCAGAAATTGTTTGTTTTTTTTCTCCAAATTCTTCTGAAGAATACATTAGCAAAATTACAGTCTGCTAGAAAGTTTTATTTACCCTAACAGAAGCATGATTTATTGAAACATAGATATCAGTCTCCTATTATACTTTAACATTCTGTTTGCGTATTGGTCAGACCACTTTTATCCTTTTTCCACAGACTGACCTGTCACTTATCAGCACATCGTGCTTAATGCACACACATTTGTGAATACACTTCATGAAATCAAAACATCCGAACTAGCATACAATGAATCCAAAAACAACCCGATGCTTTTTAGAAAATACATTTCAACATCGTTAAACTGCTTTAAATACGATGAAAATTGACCTGGAATTTCTGATTACTTCTGTTCAATAGTCAACCTTGTTTTGATATTTTTGAGTGCGGTATTTTTTAATCTCTGGTCCAAAATCTGTCAAACCAAATGTGTTCAAGGATGTTAATGCAAACTTATTTTAATCCATCGGACTCTTTTTGTGCTCTTCGTGCGTATACTATTCGTAAACACACCTATACAATAAAACATACACCGTAATCAACGTAAGGTAGACGCTGACCAAGATAACTAGACATAAGCTAATCCGTATATGCCCATAATAGATTAATGATGAATATCAAATTTTACATGCCGATAATTGGATAGCAAACGCCAAGGAAAAGAGGAAACACTCACAATGACCTACCTATGACCAAAGGTAAAATGGTCAGACGACAAATGCCCCAGCTGAAAGGCCGAACAAATGTTTTCCCTGATCTTGATTTTGACCGATATATATATATATATATATATATATATATATATATATATATATATATATATATATATATATATATATATATATATATATATATATATATATATATATATATATATATATATATATATATATATATATATAAATATATATATATATATATCACTGCCGGTGCTGTTCTTTAAGAGTCTTTGTACACATGAAAGAATTAAGCCTCGCAGTGAGAGATAATAAGACAGCACAGTACATCCGGAAGAAGACAAGAGTCAGGAACATCATAGAATCCATTAAAAATCTCAAATGGCAGTGGGCTGGCCATGTTGCAAGAATGGCAGACAACCGATGGACATTGCTACTCAGGACATGGATCCCCCATGATCACATACCCAACCGAGGTAGGCTGATCATTTCATGGAGAAACGAGCTGAAAAAATTCAGAAAGTACTGGTTCCATGACGCCCATAATTGAGAAGTGTGGAATTCTAGGGAAGGTCTATGTCCAACGATGGATCTTAAAAGAATGATGATGATGATGATGATGATGATGATGATGATGATGATGATGATGATGAAACGGTAACAGAAATTAAAGAATGTGTCAACGGGAGAATAAAAATACAATGAATAAGTAATGCAAATAAAATCAAATTAATTTGTAACAATTTGGGGGAAACGGATTACCAAAAGAGAACCGAGAACTATGCAACATATAGATGAGGAAATCATGCTCGGCATCACATCGAAAAATCACAAGACAACGCAGTATACTAGAAAAGACAGGAGCCAGGGAAGAAAACTAAAACAGTAACGGACTGGTTACGTTGCAAAAAATATCAGACAACTCATATGCGAAACTGTGGCCGGGAAAAAAATTAGATTGAGTGACGTAATAGACAAGTCCAGAAAATATTGGCTTGAAGACACTCATGACAGAGATATTTGGCAAATCATTTGGAAAGTATATGTCTAACGGCGGATACTAAACGGCTCCTGCTGGAGATAATGTTGAAATAATATCTGTACACAAAACATTATGATATATACACAATGATAATATATGAAAAAATATATCATACATATATATATACTATTACGTAAGGTTTATATTAAAATTGTAGCTTGAAAAGACAAAAGAAATTTACGCAGAGTATCAAAATATCGAAATTAGTGTAAAACATTGAAAATGAAATTGGAGAAAAATCATATTCATTGCATTGATAGATATTGTGAAAAAAGTGATGGAAGTAACACAAAAAAAAATTCAGGAAAAAAAAGTTTTCCAAATGTTCAATATTTAAAGCTTCGAAACTTTCTAAACTATGTATATATGCACGCACAAACACATGCCTATAAATATATATAGATATATGCTTACTATATTACCGTTGCTACTTCCTCTCTCTCTCCCTCTCTCTCTCTTTCTCTCTCTCTCTCTCTCCCTATATATATATGTATATATATATACAAAGTATAGATCAGGAATACAATCCAACAAATTTAACAACGTATTCGTGAAAGGAGACAAGACTAACAACATATATACGATATATATCATCAAACTTACAACAAAGTCCTAACCAATAACATCACACAAAATTACAAAAGATTAAGCGCCAATAGGGACAACATCGAGACGACTGCAAATAACTCGAGCAGAAACATCACTGACAAATTAAACATAGGCAAGAGTGTAGGAAAAATATGCTTATATATACACTGAAGACCACGAGCCGGGCTTAATAGAAAAAAAACATCGCTAGACTAATTAATCCCATTAAATCCCAGATACGAATACTTAGTAAAAACATACTAGAAAATATAAACCACTGCATCAAACAAAAAAAAAATAAAAAAAACAAAAACAAACAACTGTTGAACCAGTAGACGAACACTGATGACACCATCACTTGGTTGAGTAATATCAAGCAAAAAAATCACCTGTACATTCGTACAGTTCGACATTACGGACTTTTACCTTTCAACATCCAAAACCATTGAATTCATAGAGATCCACACGAACATTAACAATAATGATATAAAAATAAACAAACACGTCTGCCAGACGGTACTGTTCAATAACCAAGAAAAATAAACTAAAAAACCGACGTCTGTATTTTTGATATTTATGTGTCTTGATTCAGCCGATATATCAGCCCTGATCAGATTGTACATTTTGTATAACCTTAATAGGAAACTTAACTCTAGAAATAAAAGGCTCTACGGGGAAGATGGCCAATCAATTGTAGATTGCAACGCTCAAAATTTCGAAAAGAAAAAAATCTTGGAAGTAATGGAAAAATTGAACACTAAATTTAAAATTAAAGCAAACGTAAACATCTTACTTGAAAAAATTACTTTCAATCTAGATGATAGCACCCACAAAGTATATAAGAAAGAAAAATCAGAAAATATATATATATATATATATATATATATATATATATATATATATATATATATATATCAACACGAAATCTAACAAACCGAGAAAAATAATCATCAAGAAGATGCTTAAATCAATACAGAATATAAAATTCCTCAAACAAAATAATATTCAACAATGATAGAAAAAATACGCTCATACCTTGGAGGATAATTCTCATGAGTTGATAACAAAACAAAACGATGGAATAATAATAGTTATAATAATAATAATCATGATAATAATCATAATAATAATAATATTGGAGAAAATACCAATGAACCATATTCCAATTGTATAAACAGATGCCTTTTGCAAAAGAAATGTCTCGAATTGAATATTGTATATTAACAGTAAATATCAACCCAAAAGAACCCTAAGAAGGGGAATACTATATAAGAATATCTAAAACAAAGATAAGCCAATCATATATAATCATTTACAAACAATAATATAAAAGCAGTTCATCACTGACAAAACATTACTGGAGATTAATAGATAGCAAATTCACACCCACAGTGAAATGAAACATATCGAAATATATTAAAAGAATATTCTCGAAAAATCTATTAGAATGCGATTCAACAATGGACATACGAGTATATAAAAAAAAGTAAATAAATAACCAATCAGGTAACTTATTTCTCTCGTTACTAATATTAATAGCAGTGGTAACATTACTATTAACATTATTATCATATTATGCCCTCACTCACTTTGAGAACAACCCGATCACAATTTCATAATTATATCAGATATATCAACACGAACCACACTTGAAATATGTGAAAGAATTGAAAAAACAAAACAACTGAGGTCATATAAAAGTAAACCCCAACACTTGAGAGCAGATGAAAGAAAGGACAAAATACTTCTTGAGAGGAAACATAGCACAAAGAGCTGATATATGAAAAACACACTGATAAAAATCTTTAGCATCCCCTGTTAATTCAAAAATGTCAAACAGTAATTTATCCCAACCGCGTGAAACAAAACAAACAAACAAGTGACCGACAATTAACTAAAGTAAAAGAGAGAAAAAAGTAAGCGGGAAGTTCTCCACCAAGAAGAAATCATACCCTCATCCCCCCAAAAATCTTAAATAGGGAACTAATAAAAAATTCATAACATTCGTCTGAAGAAGCCCAAACGGGGTAGAAACATTAACGTATTTGTGTAGCAAATTCTCTATTTCATCATATATACATATATAGTCTACAAAGCTTCAGAGCTTTAAACACCGAATATTAGAAAACTTATCAAATATATTTTTCGTATCATTTCAGTTTCTTATTTCCCAATATCTGTCAATGAAATTTATATAATCTCCCAAAGTTGTTCTTCCCTGTTTCCCCTATACTTTCTTATTATGGTACAATGTATAGATTGTCTCTTGTTTGGATCATAAGTTGTTTACCATGAGATTTAAAAACAAAACAGTCATAGTAACATGTCACATCAGTAGTGTTGATCAAACACTAACCCCACCCTTTATTGTTCAGGTTTTCCCATATACGTAGTTAACCATTTTATATAAGTTTTTATGTGCATTTTGTATTAATAATATTCTATACGACATATATCTTTTTGAAACCACACTGACCTAGGTTACGCGAAAAACATTTTTAGCGATTAGGGATCAATGAGTAAAATGACAGACACGATTCGCTTTTCGTGTTATTTCTATTAAATGTTCACCTATGTGAATAATAGATCTGCTGCGTCAGTTCTAATGTTGAACTGCATGCAAACCAACTTATGACACTATCTTCAACAACACTAATTATAGAGAAAAATTTTTCGAGTCGATTTCTACCAACATATTTAACCGAAGAATTCGACAATTATTTTCCACTAACCTCAAACTCAATTTTTTCATGTCGTATAACATCATTTTAGCTTCTATCAAATGTCTTTTTTAAACACTCAATTATCAGATAAAATATTCTAATATACGTGGAACACACACACACACACACACACACACACACACACACACACACATATATATATATATATATATATATATATGAAAAAATTCGGGAGTGGATACACTACACAAACAAGTTTATGTTTCGGCCCTCACATCAGGTGAATGATTGTATGCATTTTTAGATTCTAGTTTAGAGAAATAGGTGAGGGTCATGTGTGTGTCACTATGAATAGGAGGAATTATTCATTTTGTTTTATTGTTTTTAGTTGTGTGAATGTTCTTGTTGGCAGTAGTAAGTTTCAAGTCAAAGGGTGTGAACTAGGTATAGGTATTATCTATGAATGGATGCCTAGTTGTATTCTGTGGGATGTTTTTATCAGAACCGCGATATTTGGCATTAGGTTTATTGCCTATGTTGGTATCCTTTGTGGCTATAGTGAATTGTATTATTTACTTGGACACGTGAAGGAGTAGATAATGTTGATAATGAGTTTTAGGGATGATTGGTATATGAATAGACTTTGTATATTACCTTTAATTTACTAATTTATGGATTGCTACATTATATTTGTTAATAAGAATTTTGAACGATGTCTGCATTTCAGTAGAATGTATCGAGCACCCAATGAAATAAATCCATCACGTATCAGCTATATATATATATATATATATATATATATATATATATATATATATATATATATATATATATATATATATATATATATATCTTCCCCTCTCTCTTTCTCTCTAAATATATATATATATATATATATAACAATAAAGTCGTAGACAAAAATATCCTTACAATCACTAAATTCTGCAAACCTTGCGACATGTGAAATAGTCTATATTGCAACCACCTCAAGCACATTAACACATTCACAAGCACTACCACAAAAGAGAGTGACTACATATATCACAACACCAACTGCCGTAGTAAGAACAATATTTACCCTCTAGAGTACAATAGGTGTAAGTTACAATACATAGGCAAGTCCGAGTGGCAATTTAATATCAGACACAACAATTACAGACATAGCATAAAGTCACAAAACAATCGTAGCCCACTTCCCGGAGAACGACACTTTTGCACACCCGGCCACAGTTTTGCCACGGACGCTAGCTTTACCATCATAGAAAAATAGAAAAAACTACTCCAATTGACATAACTAAAGTTCTAGAGAAACACGAAGATATGTGGATCAACAAACTCAAAACCCTATATCCTAATGGATTGAACACTAAACTTAACAACCCTCATCACGCAGAACTCATAATAATAATGCACAAAACTCCTACCAATAATATCCTCACACACATATCTAAGATACATTCAATAATGGGAGCTTCAAAGTCACCCAGACCCATAGGAAAAATTCACCTTAGCCAGTTATACCTTCTATCCAAATCATAGCCATCACATTTTTGATAACTTACAAGGTTGATACCTATGTAGCTCCTTGACCTCACCACCCCTCCATTTACACTATCTCTAACACAACAAAAAATCTAACTCCACATCACTCCTATCCTACCCTGACACACTCTGCCCTCCCCAAGACCAACTGCTGCTGCTTAACCAAAGACTTGATACCTAACTGGACATTCTCTCACTCAGCAGGAGGCATCCAGCATCCCTTATAACATATCTTACCCACAAGTCATAGCTCCTGATAGTAGACTCAGGTTCCACATAGGAACTTTAAACACATACTCACACAGCACACACCACTGAAGATTGGAAAAATCCCAAAACATGTCTGGACCATTTACATCCGAAGATTAATAAACCTTACCTCTAAACACTTTACTCCCGAGTCTGTGTCACTCTTTACAGTACAAATTATATATATATATATATATATATATATATATATATATATATATATATATATATATATATATATATATATATTAGAAAATACTTGAAAACAAGGCAGATTCCTTGCTACGTTCTATTCTTTTTGAATAGGGTCCCAGGATTCAAGCCTGAAGATTTGTGTGAAAAGAACGGAATATGTATCAAAGAGGCTGGCTATTTTCCATGCGTTTTCTAATATTTACTGACAGTATACGCACTATAAGAAGATTTCATATATATGCAAATAGACAATTTGACAATTTTGGAAAAAGCTAACTAAATTATTTCCGTAAAATTGTATTTCCATTTACGCGTTTTCTGTGATATGACAGTGTTATGAGATCGTAATCATAAAAAAAAGTATCAAAATAGATTAGATTGTTTTTTTCCGAAATTGTTAAATCATTAAATATATATATATATATATATATATATATATATATATATATATGTATATATATATATATATATATATATATATGTATATATATATATATATGCGTACCTGACAAGCAACCTACTTGACGTTCTCATAAGGGTTGTTGGATATATGCCAACCCCAAGATTTGCTACATCACTCTATTGTTGGTATCATGGAGCCAGTACTTTCTGAATTTGTCTTGCTCGTCTCTCAATATTGTATTTTGCCTACGTCAACTGCACTTTTGGGATCCATGTTGTCAGTCGTGATGTCTATCAGTTGTTTGTTATTCTTGCAACATAACTAGCCCGTTGCCATAAAACAAATCTGCTAACATTGTGACAAAAAAGACTGACTAGATAAGTAATAAATTCTCACCACTCTCAGGAAGGGGTTCAAATCTTGAACTTTTTCTTTCAACGAAATAAAAAGTGATTTTAGGAAATAAATACAAATATAACAGATCCTAATATAGAAAAAATGGGTGGTCATTTGTATAAAAGCTTCATGAATGGATGATCATATGAAAATTATACTTGTATATAAATACCAATGTACACTACAAAAATAACGTGAAAAATTTTCTTGGTTGCACGTGTGTATATAGAAGATTCAATAAGAGTGAACATATGTATTTACACGCAGAAATTACCCCCCTCGTCTCAATAGAGAAAATGCATACTCTGAACGTATCCCTGAAATGAAAACGAAAAAAATCGTATTTTAAAATTGAAAGATAGGACCACCAAGTCAGAGACAGAACTCGGTCACGGTCACACACACACACAAGCACAAAGACACACACATCTCTCTCTCTCTCTCTCTCTCTCTCTCTCTCTCTCTCTCTATATATATATATATATATATATATATATATATATATATATATATATATATATACATATATATATATATATATATATATACACATATATATATACATATATGTATATTTGGAAGAAAAAGTTGATCATTCACCTTTCAGGACCGTCACCTACGTGATTGCAAAAGGAGCAGAAATTAAAGAAACTTAAATCCAAGATATTTCAAAGGAACAGAGGGAATAAAATAATTCCATCCAATTGAGGAGTACATTATAAAGTACGAATATTTTTTTTAATTATTCACACACACACACACACACACACACACACACACACACATATATATATATATATATATATATATATATATATATATATATATATATATATATATATATATATAGGCACGTTTATGTACTTATCCGTGGGAGTCGTGATTAAATTTATTGTCCATAGAATCACAAGGGGACATTTTTTCATGCTGTTCCAAAATCATTGATTGAAATTTATAGTTACTGTCTTTGGTTTACATTCACATGTTCTATTTCCCACAAAAAATAACTTTTAATGAACCACGTGGGCGTTAAGGATCTTCAAACTCCAAGCTTTTACATAACAAGTGGTTCGAACATCCGTGTTTAATATATCGTATATGTTGTCTGTAGTTCTAGCCACTAATTACAAGAAGATATGACTGGCTATGCATAATGAATGCCGAACGTACCATTGAAAGAAATCATTTTTTTTAAAGCTACGATGCTCATAACTTTTCATTTTGAGGCTTGAACACTGTATGAATCATACTGCATGGTGTTCAAACTCAAAGAAAAACCAACAAACAAAAATAAGAACCATAAGTTCAACGATGCGTTCACAAATTGCGTTTTCTGATTTCAAACAGTTTCACAACAAAAGTAGGATTAGCAATACTAGTTAAAGAAGTAGTATCCAGAGGAAGAGAAAAAAAGGTAAGGATGGTTCACCTGAAGATCTATCTGCTAAAAGTTATTTGTAAGTTTGAATTAAAGTGAGTGAACAATTTTTATCAATATTTTTTCTGGGGTGTTAGTGCATGGTTATTTTATTGGGCAAGTTAACTTGAGTTATATAACATTTTTTACGTATTGAGTTAGCTCGAAAGTGAAATGTTTTGTCAATTCTTGCTATTTCTCGCTACAGTTTTGGTTATTAATAATGAGTGACCCTTAGTAACATCCGTGCAAAGAAAAAAATACTCGATGACATCACACCTCTTATGTCATAATAGCATCAAGTAAATAGAAGGCAAAATTTTCCTTTCCTCTTCCTGTTATTAGACATAACTAGGACCAACTTATTGACAAAGCAACCAGCCGAAAAGCATCTTGAACAGATGTGTTGACATATCTAAATACTGAACATTGAAGCTCTGAATATAACATAAATATCAACATTCAAAAAATTGTTCGTCGGGCATTTATCATGCGGGCACTTATATCATCCATAGCCCTACCGATTCCGGTCCCTTAGTTTAGCCATGTGATTAGTTTTGATATTTCCGAAGTGCCAAATCTCTTTTTATTCCAGTATAGATCATCCCAGTATTATGACCTTGAGCCAGACTTAGCAGTACTTATAAGGTGTCTTTGTCAAACTCAAGTACAAATTTCGGGATTATCTTCGTATCCTCGCCGCAACAAGAACATTGAGTACTAAGCAAACCAAAACCAACGGTATAAATTTGTGTAAGATCCTAATTCTCATCCCAAGTATCGAAATCACTTGCAACTGCTTGTCAGGAGACTGCCTTACTTACTGAGCTAAATTGACAAGTCTTTGTTATTTACGGAAATTTCTCCATACAGATACTCTCAGGTTTACTTCAGTTTAATAAATGAATATACTTATACAAAAACTGTGTTTTTTTATATTTTCCTCATTCGGTATATATGCAATAGAGAAGCTACAATAATTGTCCTCAGGTAGAATAGAAGTGGAAGTGGAGTTGGATCTTACTGCACCAATCTTGAATCAAAGGCAGATAGCAAAAAAATACCATATATTCCTTCAACCCTATCGGCGCTTGTATATTCGTTTTCATGGCTGTGCCTTTATAAAACATATTGAAAAAAAAACGTTGACTTTTTCTGAAGCAGTGGGATAAACGTGACCAAGTAGTTCTCTAAAAAAAATATGGTGGCTCAAAGTATACAATTGCAGAGGCGTGACACCGGCCAATAATCCATTTACTCATATCGATTTACCCTCCCCCCCATTGAAAAAAAGAGAAGCGGAAAGAAAAAACAAACAAACAAAAAAACAAAAGAAAGGATTGAAAATAGCAACTAGATGTTCAACCATGGTCGTTTTTTTTCTAGAGCTGCTACTACAAACGACTCATACAAAAGTGCACAAAAAACCCTCCAACTAATTTTGGAACAAACGTTAAAAGACCAATTATGCTTGGAAAATGTTTAGTTAATCAAGCAACAGTAGTTATGGGGATATTAACACATTGAAAGGATTAGACGAACGTTGAAATTCTCCTTTTCATCACCATCGTCATCCTCTCAACATTATCATCATCAACTATTCATTGGATACGAATCTTTCTCTAGATTTGTCAGACCTCTCTATCATGAGCGTCGTAGAGCCAATACTTTTTGAACTCATCCTGCTGGTTACGATATCTTATATTTTTTTCCCCTGCAAAAAATCTCGCTTAAGATAATTGGGGATATAGGTTCTTCTTATATCTTGAGATATCAGCAACACACAAAAACCTGTATGCATAGGCGTAGTAACATATACTCCAATATTCCTGTTGTCAGTGGTAAAACTTTTGCAAAACTAAAACGAGAATGTATCTATTTATCTTATTGTGCGTACATTTGCGTTCATGAATAATCTCTACACACAATCTCATTTACTTGTTGTTACACATCCTTGGGAGTTGACAGGACGCACGCATAGTGAGTGTATGTTTACGTTTCTATACGAAAGTAGATATGTGTGTACGTGAACCTTCGTGTACGTGTGCATGGAGAGGAATACATGTGCACAAATGTATTAAACCGTATTGATGTGACGACAGAAACAAATTATAAGATACGTCATTTCCATCAATACTTGGGATAAATCTCATATCTCCCTTTAAAATCAATCTTCTGGTCAGGTTTTCAGCCATACACAGTGATTGAATTTGACTTTAAAAGGCTTCATCAAAGGGAAACTAGACGTGAGAAAATAACCAGTTTTGCATATATCTCTACAGATATTTCAATAGTATGTTTACTACGTGTAAAGCGAATCGACGAAGATATTAATCAAAGGCGAGATTTACCGATGGTTTCGTACAGATAACAGATATCAAGAGAAAGCATGTTTTCTAATTGAACGAGCCAAGAAGACTGACCATAGATGCGCTAGTTCGATCTTTAGGGTCTTTAAAAGCACCTCCTTTTAGAAGCACATTCTGTCCAAAGCTCCTACATTGAAGGTCCTTTTCTCTGAAAGCACCATCATTGAACATATCCTTCATTTAAAAGTCATTTTCTCCAAAGTTTGTCCTGAAATGCCAGTTGATTAGACATCTAAAGAATGTAAATGCACCAAAAAGGAGGTAGTTATGGCTCCCTGAAAAGCTAAATCGGTTAATTTCATTTTCTTATATTGGTACATCATCCGGTCATTGAAAGAAATCGGTACTAGAGATGCTCATAGGCTCAAGACGAAGGAAAATAGTCAAGCTCAGTGCAGATGTGTTTGGTAACGCTACTATCGTAGTGAGAAAGAATTTCATTTACGCAACGTTTGTCTTTTAACATTGTAAAATAGATATCCAATGTTCTGATGACGTAATAATAAAAAGTCAATTTTGCAGCACAAAATGTTTCTCTCATAGGGAAGGGATGCTCCGTGGAAATTGTTTGAGTCGTCCGTTATGCCGAATTGTCAGATTGTAAGTCAGTGACAGCGATCGATTGCAATAGATGCTAGTGCATAGATTCGCTAAATGGCTGATAATTAGTTCGTATGACAGAAAAATGGAATCATAATCAGCTTCACAATATGATAACTTGAATTATGAGGTAACTAATGTATCATACGTGGGAAAAACAAAACTCTCCAATTAGTATTGAAACTCATTTGAAGGTTCTAGTGGCATAGCAGTTGAACGCGAGGACAATGGAATCGGTGGGTACAAAATCCAGCCGACATTTTCTACCATCTTTTTACACCATGGTATGAACACCTTTCTGCTTCTTACAGTTATGCATAAAATAGAAAGACATACTGGGCTCTCTGTTTTAGATTCAATCAGGACGCAGTTCGCCCATAGACATATAAATAAACTTTATCAATTCTACAATAAACAAACTTTTATTTTCAGATGCGTATGTATCTATAGCGGCGATTACCGTCACCGACTGACGAATCAAAATGGTAAATCGACATGTCAAACACCTCATACGATCACGACGAAGCATCCCCGCTCACCTTTTTTGAAGAACAAATGTATTTACTATCATGATGTGATTATTGTCAAATGTGGATTTTGCATAAGGGAAGAATAGCATCTTGTTTAAAATATTCATTGTTTAGTTTTTGAAAGCTCCAGCGAACCACTTTTACTTAAAAAAATAGGTAATAATTTCAATAAATTAAGTTTTTGTAAGGTAAATGTTGAAGATTAAAGTCTTATTCAATTCATAAATGATATATTATATATTTTCTTTGATCTCATACGCATATATGTGGAGAATCTAGATGTTTTGAGATGTCTCAGGATATTTTAGAATTAATTTCAGATACAAACTCGATAAAAAGTTGACCACGTTGCTTTTGCCAGGCAAAAAAAAGAACCAGCACATCCATGATCTGACTTTTACGCTTATAGTAATATTGACAAAATTCACTGACTATGAATTATAATATCTTGCTCCAGTCTTTCGAGTGTAGGCCATCTGCTTGGTTTTGAAATTAGCATTAGGGACCTTAGGCAGAAACTCTTACCACCTGTTTTGGTAAGAAATATGGATCTATTTGGTCGGCTATATCAATCTCCTCAAAACGTCAGCAACAGCAATTAGAAGTGATATTGACCATTCAGATGCCAAGGAACATACTCGGCGATTCTGATATGATCGATTGGTAATCTCTTGGTTTTATGGGTGCAATTTATGAAGATGAGGCCTATTGCAGCTTTACTTTTGAGTTAGTAGCTCGATTAGACGTAAACATTTTGCCTTGTGCAAGATTTTAAATCACATCTCTATTCTTTGGGAGTCTTCTGTACATCGATTGCGTTTTCAGACGGATTGAGACTATTTGGTCATCTGGCAAGGCCTTCTATCTTTTTTTGACATGCATGCATTTGTACGTTTGGGCGCTCCTGACCATCCTGATTTGTCTAGAAACTTGAAAATTGGTATCCATACTTCCCTAAACCCCTCATCGGAAATGCTATTTTTGATTTTTAGAAATCGTAGGTTTTGACATTTGATGGGGTCTGTCGTGTATTATATGTTGAGAACTTCTATATTCTCCAGAAGCTAGATGTTTGTAGATTATTTTCCTCGGTAATAAATGTTTTCTTGTGAAAAATGCCAGTGGCCTTATAAACAGAGTACATTTTGACCAAATTAAGTCTTCGATGGAAATTTTTTTAACATAACATCAGATTTTGATGCTAGAGTTGTTCAATTATTGACGATGCTCCATGTAAAAAAATTAGTTTAGACTTCTACGTTTATTTTCATGGATTGATGTAAACAAACGACAAAAAAGATACAAAACTATTAAAAATCAATTGTGAAAATGCTTCATCTGAGAAATTTTACCAACCTATGACTGCCATTTTGGAAAAACATCATATTTTCAGACGGCTCATTTTCTAAAGGCTAAACATAACACAACCTCAGGCTTTAAACTGGTCCCATAGTTTCAGTCACTGACTGTGTTATTTTGGGAATGTAGCGGAACGGTTACTGGAATGAAAGGTTTGACAATGGTATGAAAGATATGTAAGAAACTGCTAATCAAACTATCACCAAAATTGTCTATATAAGTTTCTCCAGTTTCCCGGTTGGTCTGGCTAGCTGGCTATGTATGTATATATATATTTATGTATCATGGCTACAAGCTGCAACGATAGAGTTAAAAAGCTAGAAATTTAATTATTTGACCCTTATCATGCTTACAAAAATTCATTTTTGTTTTTTCTAAATTCCAACAACGAATAAGTTTTTTGATGGGGTACAACTTAGAGTGTAAGTTTATATCAAATTGATCCTTTTAGTTCATCTCCAGCGGTATCAAAATTCGTTCATTTAAAAGTCAGATTTATTTTAAATAAATATTAATGTATTATTCATGTTTTCTCCCAATTTATCAATTGATCATCCCCAACTCCACATTTTGCCGTAAGAGGCTAGTCACATGACGGTTTCTATTGATTGACCAATCTGACCTGTTTCAGTGAGCGATTTGTGAGGAAAATAGGCAATGATAATTTTGAACGGAAGTGGTCAGTGGAAATCGTGATGCCGTCCCCGAGTACAGAGAGAAAAGGTCGAATGAGTGCAGCGGCCTTGTGTGAACCTTAAGTCCAAACGCCAATGCCAGTGTGGCAGAAACATTGCAATCAATCCAGGATTCAGCACATAAACGAGGAGAGTTATTATTGGTGCTAATTTATGGCACTCTCTTCGTGAATTGATCGTTTTCTGGTGTCATGCGGTTGGCTAAGCAGATGCTGGACTATCTTATCGGCTTTGTTGACTTGAAAGGTGACAATTGGCAATGAAACTGACATTGTTTATGCGTGGACGAATAAATTACAGTGCATGTTACCCTATGTACGGGCAGGTATGTCTTATATATATATATATATATATATATATATATATATATATATATATATATATATATATATATAGTCTAGGAGGCTTTACAACCCAAAACACTAAACATTAAAAAAGTTTTCAAAGTCCTTATCTTGTCACTTCAGTCACCTATTTCCTACTATCTGTCAATACAATTCATGCCTTTTTTTCAGTGTTTTTTCTGCTTCACATATACTTTGTTTTTATGGTACAAATTATGCAATTTTCACTTATTTGGATCATCAGCTGTTTACCATGTTTCGGGGATTTTAAAAACAAAACAGTTGTATTGACATGGCACCCAAGCAATGTTGATCAAGCATCACCTCTCTTTATTACTATATAGTTTATATTATACATTCAATTTGGAATTTAAATATGTTTTTTGTGTATTGTATATTGATACTATTTCATACTACATATCATTTATTATTTGAACCATTCAGGTTTATATACGGATTTTCCATTCGGGGTTTCGATAGTTCACGGTTCTGATAATATACCCTGAACAAAATGAACAAAACGGAAAAATGTTCAGAAAATTATAGGTGGACATACAAATTTATAAAATAGTAACTCGCAAGAAGCTTTGACAAAAAGTCACAAGTGTCAATAAAAAACGACGGGAACTTGTAATCAATTAATCTTATCGCAATATTCTTTGTGTAAATGAAAAAAGAACAAACATTGTACAAAAATTATCAGCTAAAAATTACTAAAAAAATATAAGCCAGGGGATAATTCAAGCTAGAATCTTGTTCAAAATTACAAACCGGTTACCAAGGAGGATTTGCATCGGCTTAATTTACACACTCACATATCTTGAATAATCAAATTTTGGAACAAAGAACTTACATGACCTCCAACTAATGCAAGATCAACTAAATGAAGAAAGCAAGAGAGTTGGACAACACATGAACTTCAATAAAACAAAGATCATGTGGAATGATCACATTGAGAAAAAGAACATAACTGTGAAAGTCAAAGATGCAAAACTGGGGAAAGTAGACCACTACATCTACCTTGGACAATGAATCTCCATCAAACCAACGCAAGAGGAAGAGATAAAGCAAAGAATCACCCTAGGATGGCAAGCCTTTGGTAGAGCAAGCTCAAACTTCAAAAACAAGTTGATACCAATAATCCTAAAAAGGAGAAAAACACAACCAATGCATTCTCCCTATGGAGCTGAAACATGGAACCTAACCAAGAGACAAACCTGCAAACTGAGAAACATGCAACATGCGCATGAGAGAATCATGCTCAACCTCACATGGAGAGATCACAAGACGGCTCAGTATATACGGAAGAAAACGGGGTTCATAGACATCATAGAATCTATTAGAAAACTTAAATGGCAATAGACAGGCCATGTTGCAAGAATGAAAGACGACCAATGGACATTTAGACTCACAACATGGATCCCCACGGATCACATGCGAAATCAAGGCTGACAAAATACAAGATGAAGGGATGTACTAGACAAATTCTGGCTCTGCGACGCCCATGATAGAGAATTGTGGCGAAACCTGGGGAACATTTATGTCCAACGACGGACGTTAAAAGACTAATGAAGATGATGATGACTCGTTTATATAGATAGATCGTTGTATTGTTGTGTTAGCTTGTATGATTGTTAATCTCTGTTGGTCCTCTCTGAAGGAACAGGATTTAATTTCCCTGGTTACCATTTTACATAAAGAAATGATAAGAGTTATGTCCCTTTTTTTCCAGACTATAATGGCGGTGTTTACGAATTGGATATGTTTCCTTTTAAATAGGCCCCACATGGCACCAGCTCCAGACAACCACAGATCTTTGACACCAATTACGATCAACAACATGGTTTGGGACCTAGAATTTAACCCAAACCAAAATTAGACACTTGAATAAGCACGCCAGGACGGCTCCCGTCTCAACTGTCGGAGGGATTCCCATTTATCACCTAAATATGACCGTAGGGTACAGCGACCAAAACGATATGTTCCAGAGATTAACCAAGATGAGGAAAATAGTCTGAACAATATTACGTTACGCAATGATTTGCTTCAGACCTTGCTCTTGTAATTACACACTATGGCTAGTCCCAATAATAGTCAAAGAGATGCAAATGGTGTTCGCCCCAAACGCTATTACCTAGCATAAAGTTGAATCTATCGTTATGAACAGAGAAACACAGAATGTCCAGCCGTTCATTATATAGTTGGACCAGCCGAGTACCTACATTTTGGAGTCCTGATGCTCGATCTCTAATGTGAACCCCTTGGCAACAAGTGACAACAGGACAACATCCAACAAGATCTACATCCATTTTGTTGAAATATAGACTCATTAAAATGCAAGAACCATAAGTTCAACAATATGTCCACCATCCGTGTTGGAAGTACCAGAAATAAGAGGGAAAGAAGAGCAGTTAGTCTTTCTCTAGGGGAGTTGATTCTTAAACGTGTTGGATATTGCAATACATAAACATTGTATTTTCGATGATAGCTTTTCTCAATCAAAAAATTCGAAACTTCTACACTCTTTCATTACATCATATCATTAATGACGTCACATTTTTCAATCGCATCTCGTCTCTTCCTTCCTATTTCTGTTTTTTTAGCAAAAATTTGACCGACCGACCGACCAACCGACCAAATGAACGAGCAAAATAGAGATGAATGGCCCATCTAAAAAGTTGTTTCTCCGATATTAGGGACCCTGAAGCTTAAACTCCTTTAGTTTCCTTGTTGATCAATCACTGAGGTAGATGTGTGTTTGTGTGAAGTGTATTTTCGAAAAGGATATGAACATTGGTATATATTCAGTGTTCTTATGAGCAGCTACGTTATGTATGTACAAAACTCAATATTTTTTAAAAATTGATTCATGTTGAAACCCCTCGACCAAAACTCTCACCCAACATTAGAGCTACAGGGCTGAAAATTTCAGCATTCACTTATCATGTCAATATGTTGATTTTTTTGTTTTATCACTCCTTCTATAAAAAAGTCATTAGTGGGGGTTCAGTTTGCAATGTGGATTTATACTGACTTTGTCCTCGATTAGTTTCCGTTCATTGGTTTGGAACTTCGCACTTTTGTCTAATTTTTTAATTTATCATCTCCAACACTGCTTGAAAAAAACAACAACAAAAAAAGAAACACAAAAACCTGTTAATCTCATGACAGTTTCTATTGAGTGACTAGAACTAAAACTGTTTCATTAGTTTTCCATCAGAGTTTCTGAGACGAGGCATCATCATGATTATCCACTGATTCAACCTCATCTCGTCTCAGTGACCTTGTGGATATAAGCGCTTGTTCATATGCATGCAGTTTACCTTGTGATTGTGTGTTCAATCCTTGGATTTGGCAATGAAACCCGTACATGCAGATTCAATAGGAGGGAAAGACACAACACCACAATGACAAATTAACAAATGATTCGTTATAAATGATAATCATCACGTTGGAAGAACACGAGACAGCAGGGTGTATCAAAGAGAAAAAATAGCAGTTGGAGATATCATGATTCATTTGGAAACACGGCTATCAACGGGTTGAACATGTTGGGACAGTGTCAGAAACTGCTGGTAGTCAGAAATTAAGATGGTGTGACAAAGACGAAGTTAAGAAAGTACCAGCTCCGTGTCTTCGGGAAAATCTATGTTCACCGACGGACGCTTCTGTTTTTGGTGATTAATATGTTATATTGGTTATTTATCTACGATGGACTGGGACACAGATTTGAATGAGAATTAAATACTTTTACAGGGGACACATATCACAGAGAACTGGCTTCTTAACGACATTTTGATAAGGGAAGTTACCTCAGTATCTCCTGATGATTTACGATTTATAACTGGCAGCAAGCAAAATATCTCTTCTAAGTAACAGAAAAACGTGAGAAGCAGAGATCAAAAACTAAACACGAAAAAAAAAGTAAGGATAGAATGAGAGAAGGTTTTCCACCCTAGAAAAAATGAATATATATTCAACAGGAATAATTACAAATGCATTATTTTATTTTGAAATGACTAACCGTTGAATCACAGTGAATGCATGCGTGGACAGCGTAAATAAAAAAAAATCAATTAAAATGGGCTGCTGCAGGAATCGGGAGTTGTATAATATATTATAAGGATTTTGAGATATGGTCGTTATTTAGGCAATATATATATATGTATATATATATATACACACACACACACACATATATATATGTATATATGTATATATATATATGTGTATATATGTATATATATATATGTATGTATATATATATATATATGTATGTATATATATATATATGTATATATGTATATATATATGTATATATATATGTGTATATATGTATTTATATATATGTATGTATGTATATATATATATATGTATGTATATATATATATATGTATAAATGTGTATATATATGTTTATATGTATATGTATATGTATATATGTATATATATATATATGTATATATATATATCATAACAGTTCTTCATTTGTATGAATATGAAAAAAAAAATTGCTAACGTATTTTATCTGTTGTTGATGATATTCGAGCACAGCGCTCAAAATTCACTAGGTAAAGAGAGACATTGATATATATATATATATATATATATATATATATATATATATATATATATATATATATATATATATATATATATATATATATATATATATATATATATATATATATATATAAATAATGATATTCACAAGGATATATTAACTCGGTGAATGTCAAGGTTTCGTGCCTAATGTACTTCTCTGTATCCGGCAATATGTTTTGTTTAATGAATTTTTTGCGTCACTTCAGTCACTTATTCACCATCATTTGATAATGTAATTTATGTAATTCCCACAGTGTTTTTTCCAATACTCTACATAAACTTCATTATTAAGGTAATACATATACATACATATATATATATATATATACACATATATATATATATACATATATATATATATATATATATATATATATATATATATATATATATATATATATATATATATATATATATTATACATATGTATATATGTGTGTGTGTGTGTGTGAGATGTAGGTTGAAAAATGAAACATACAAAAGTTTTTTCATCAATATTCTGAACATATAATGCATTCTTATTATTACAAATGTGTATACTTATACCATTAAAACTGTGTATTTTTACTATTGTTTCAAGATAGTATTTTACTTTTGCTAAAACTATCTACATTTAATACTACAAGATGCCTGCAAACGTGCATTTTAATATCAAGTAAATGCATGAGCATGCATATATGTACATTAGTTTATAATACAGAGTATACCATCCGTATCCTATCCCTAATATATCTTCTTCACTATTTTTTTCAAATCTTTTTCCAAAACGTTCATAGTGTTTTTCTTTGTTATCCTTGTTCTCGTTAGGTTTTTTCTTGTTCTTATTCATCCGATTCCAATTTTGTTGCAGGGTTTTTTTCTCTCCAATTCCATCGGGTTTTCATACCTTTGTTTTGCCTTTTCCCTTTTTAAAAATATTTTTCAGAGAACGGTGGACAAAAGAAAAAAAAGCGTCTAATTACCAACGCACCCCAACAGATACAAACCCAGACGTGGAACCAAGTGTAGTTATAATATTTACAAGGCGATAAGTTTATATTTGAATAAGACAAACCCAATATTTAGAGGTCAGCTTGTAGGGTGACGAGGTTGGAAGCAGTAGATGTTGGTATTTATACATTTGCCACGATGTCAAATAAGTGTGTCGTATAAAAACAGAATGCACATATTCCCTTCATCTAAAAATCAATAGTTACGACTTCTTTTTAAAACAGAGCTTTACCCTGGCTTTTAAAACTATGCATGGAGTAAACAACGAATTATATTAGACTCAAACTCATTTATACATCAAATTTTTAGTTGATAAGTTTTTTCATCTGGAACGTAGAATAAGTCTAAAACATTTCGACTCCAAAATAAGCTAATTCGTTCATCTCATTAGATAGAACTTCCCAAATTACCGGCCAGGACCACTCCGGTGATAACATAAAGATTATTTAGAGCCATAGAATCCCTTGAAAATATTTTGATAGATAATTATGTTAGTAAATTTCTTTTTTTATCATCTGTATGGAAAAATGTGTCCTTTGTTTAAAAAATGGCTTCATGTAATTTTCTAGTTTAAAAAATTGTTTTTGTCACGTATAAAACACCGTAAAACGCACTATAGATGGTTGATACGTTACAATTTTTAGCGATGTTTTTGTTTCCATGTTAGGTTAATGTTAGATTACAACTACAACAACGAGTAGTGAGTCTTCAATAACAAACTGTGTCATCAAAAATGCGCGCGAAAAAACCTGCCTTATTAAAAAGGTTTACCTTATCAAAAAAGTTTGTGAATGAGAAACTCGAAAAGTGACTAAGACGAGGAAATACCAGCTCACCAAAACTCTTCACATTTAGCCTTGAGATGATCTTCTGGAACTTGGATGAGAAAACAAAGGAACCGGAAGAGATATCAAATACCTAAGTAACCTCAGATTTGCTGGCGACATCGTACTTTTTGCTTATGATCTCCAAGTATAGCAAGAATGTCGATCTTCACATTGCGTTATGTTCATCAAACATTTTGAAAAAGTATTACCTACGCAACGCCCTTGAGAGAGCAGTTTGTTGTATCTTGATGAAGGTGTTTGTCCTACAACAGACGCCAAAAGACTGCTGTTGATGATAAGAAATGAACATAAGGTGTTAGGAACCGCATTGTTTAGGGACTTAATTGGATAAATCTAATCCTTTATTTTTTTTCCAAGACATCACTAAAACTATCAACATAGTTTTTTTTTCAGCGTTTGTCTTGCAGCCTAGCTTGCTATCTGTATATCATCCGTACAGGTTGCACAGATGAAACTAGACGATAGGTGGAACAACCTTATCTTGTTGTCCGCTCGGATGGTATTAATGTTAAGTACGTCTGCCTCACATGCAAAATGTCACGGGTTTGATTCTCGTATCGACATAGGACGAATTTCTCTGTTCACTCAGCTATTAATTGAATTCACTCTAAGATATTTTCCCGACATTTTACCAATGGTTGCGTGCCCACAGGGCGGTAGCAAATATGCCTTTGGCATTAGAAACTAGGTGACTAGATGCCCTTTCCCCCCACAGAAGACATCAGTGCGTATATATATATATATATATATATATATATATATATATATATATATATATATATATATATATGTATATATATGTATATATATATATATATGTATATATATATACATATATATATATATATTTATATATATATATATATATATATATATATATACATATATATATATATATATATATATATATATACGTATATATATATATATATATATATATATATATATATATATATATATATATATATATATATACACACAAAACAAACTTCCCTCGTATCGAAATACTATGAATTGATTTTGTTCGTTCATTTGCGTTAAAAACTTATTCATATACTGTTTTGAGTTTGGTTGTTTTGGAAGGTCTGTTTAAGGTCTGCTTTAACATTCTGAAATATCTCAATTCATACGTTTGCCACTAAACAGCTTCAACTTCGAAGGAAAGCCAATTGCATATTGATCACATCAGTCTTCATCTTTAAAATAATGAATTAAATTTCATAATTGATATATGTCCCCGAAATGATACATTGTAGATCTACCAGATGAGGGAAAAAATAGTTGAATATTTCTCAGAGGTAATATATAAAATATATCAATTCTAGTGATTCACAATGTTTACTCTGATAACCTGTAATCAGTGGTAGGAAAGATTTTATCTTACAAAGGTTTATTCCCATTGACATAGATATGTGCATAATATTGAGTTCAACAAAGTTGATCAATATTTAAGAATGATTTTAAAAAAAACAACCAGTCAAAAAAAATATCCTGTACCACAAACACGTTGAGGACAAAGACATAACTATGGGAATAAGAGATGGGAAACTGAAAAAATAGATCACTACATCTACGGAAGACTATGTACCTCCATGAAACCCTCAACAGAAGAAGAAATCAAACGAGGAATCACTCTAGGATGGCAAACTTTCGGTACAGCAGGCTCAACCATCAAAAAGGAAAAAATCCCGCTAGTCCTATAAAGAAAGCTCTAAAACCAATGCATCCTCCCGATAGTCACCAATGGAGCTAAAACATGGAACCTTACCAAAATATTGGCCACAACACTGAGATCCTTGCAACGTGTGTAGGAAAGAATCATGCACGACATGATAGAGAGAGATCATAAGACAGCACAGTATACAAGAGGGAAAACAGGAATAAGAGATCATTGACTCGATTAGAAAAGTCAAATTGCAATGGGCTGATCATATAGCAAAAATGTCAGAAAATTGGTGGACATTACGAATAACAACGTGGAATCCAGAAATTATATGCAAAATTATTGGCATCGTGACGTCTATGATAGGGAGGTCTAGTTAATCTTTTGGGAAGATCGACGGTCACTAAAAGGTTGCTGCTTCTGCTGCTAATAATGATGGAGCCTTTTTACAGGATTTGTAGCCATTTGTGTGCATATTTATTAACTTTGAGCGCTGGTTAAAAACGTGTGCACAAATTGAAGGTAACTATGCTGACGAATGGAATAATTCAATTCATTCTCTGTGAAATATTTTTTACAGCGGCTATAAAAGAATATAGCTCCCAGTATTGTAAATCTTTGGTTGCTGTTGTTTTGAAGTTAGAATATTGAAATCTATCAATATTCAGTGTCACCTGTAAAAATTTATGTTTGACCGTTGGCCATTGTTGACCATTCATTTCTTTTCACTCGAAAATTTAACATGTTTCCTGTTTTGACAGCGCTAACATTCAAAATTTATCGCTATTTTAGCTAATTTCTAGCGATATTTACTTGCAATTATAGCTGAAATTTAACCTTTTTAAAAAAAGATTTTAAGCAAAGTTACACATTTTCAGCAATTTTAAAGCCCATAAAATCCTGACAGCGTATATCTAGTGCATGTTGGCGTTTTTTACGCTTTTACGAGTTTTTTTTAGCGTGAATGTTTTCCCCGAGTTGGCAACACTGCCAGAGGCTTCGTTTAGTGATGACAGCTATTAAGTGGCCAGTTCCCGATTTCTGTCTATTATGCAGATCAGAATGACGCCTTGTTTTCGTCAATTTCAGTCTCACTTTTACAGTGTTAAGGTTCACCTTCAGGCGCTTTTGACTGGATGAAGCCAATGAATCAGCAAAAGACGATGAATAAATGATACGGGAAACATCGCATAAAGAACCAACACAGCCTGTGCGTGTACCAGAACGAAATATCTTTAAAAAAGATATCTGAAATCATCTAAGAAAAATAGATTTTCTGTCAAAAATCATTTAAAAATATCAGCACGAAATTTTGGCATTGTTGGTCCAAAAATGACCATAGAGACCCCCAAAAGCATTTAAAAAAAAAAAACGAACAAAAACGAAATGTTCTCAGATTGTGCCTACTGGCGCAAATTTTCAGGGCTGTAGCCCCCAAAATGTGACCAAGGGTGCCTGATGGCACGCACACACACACACACACAAAGATACGCACACATCGAAAAATGCACTCAAAGAATGAAAAATCTTGGCTGGTTGGTCGGGATAATTGTAGGGCTCCGTTGATTCAATGAGGGGAGAGAAAGGAGGGCTACGTTGATGAAGAACGAGGTAGACCAAGCTGGCTGGGAGAAAGGATAAAACGGGAAACGTTGAAAGGATAGAAGGAATGAAAAAGTTGAATGACGCGTTTTGTAAGCCTGCAATGTTGGGGATGATCAATTGCAAGAAAATGGAAAGAAAGAGGGTGATCTATGAATGAGTTCCTCTCCTGTCTTTTGTTGGATCACTAAAAAATATGAGCATGAATGCTGTCGGATACAAACTAAGGGAACAGTTTAGAAAACATATTCCATTGCAGATTGAACCCCCTTTCTTAAAAACAAGTTCATGTCTGTCTCCCGGTAAGAATTTACTTCTTAGATGTGTCCGTCTTAAATCTAATCTAATGTTTGCTTGCGTTTTTTTTTTGTTTTTTTGTTTTCCAGTCAGATCCCAGTCAAGGCATTGGGGGAGGGGGCAATATTTGAGGTTTAGGGTGTGGGATGAAAAACGAAAAAACTTTTCCTCTGGACATTCGACCTCCACCAGGATTCGTCGGACCTTTCGTCACAGATCAAATTCTTTCCGAACTTGGGTAGTTCGTCTTGCCATCTTATATTCTGCCAGCTTTGGTTTCATATTTGATTCCAGGAGATTCATGTTGTGAGTCATGATGTCTATCTGCTGTCCACCGTTCTTGCAACAGAACCAGTCCATTGCCATTTGATTTTACTGTGATGTGTCCAATTCTTGTTTCTTTCTAATATATCGTGCTGTATTGTGATCTCTCTATGCTACGTTTAGCATGATCCTTTCATGCGCACGTTGCATGCTTCTCGATTGGAGGGTCAGTCTCTTCGTTAGGCTCCACATTTCAGCACCACTGGTGATTATCCTTTTATTCTCTAACATGATACACAATCACCCATATATACAATCAAGTCTACAAATATATATGACATTTGTTACTAAGAATAATACGCACCTAAATCTTTCAGTTCAAAACTTTCAGCTAAAAGTGTGGATTATTCAAGGTGAAACAGGGGAAAAACTTAAAGTGAGGGTATTCTACTTGTCTGTTCTTATCTAGATTATGATCTTCGACGTGTCTTCCTGTTTGTCACATAAGACGATGGAGGCAAAAGGTCAAAACACGATCATAAAATCCGTTAGGGCTAAGCAATTATGTTTTGTGTGTAGTGTGTTCGCTGGCAGCTGGGATTATAACTCCCCTACTACTGCTGCTTCCGCTGCTGATATGTCAGTTTCGATTTGTTTATCTAATCCACTTGAAAATGAAAGACAGCAGGTACGGAAGGTCAGGGGTTACGGTTTGGGTTAATAAAGGATGAGAAAAAGAGCTGTTTTCTTCCTGATACTACAGTGCTTTAAATTTCTATTCCTAGTTACACCGTTAGCAAAGTAACTAGTATATTACGAATTCTTCTAATATTCTGAAAAAATGAATGGC
>OY735228.1:43930720-44233220 GCA_963457665.1 Thysanoteuthis rhombus | reverse complement strand
CTTCTTTTTTGGTGTCCAAAAATATATGCTGAATAATAGAAAAAAACTTCATCTTGGAACGCAAGAGAAAATATCTTGACGCATTCATCTCAATATTACGTATGATATATGCGTCGATATAAATATGTCTATCATAGAGTGATAGTTGGCAATCTTACCCAAAGACCAATCCACCAGCGTACTGATATCGATCATCAATGCTGAATTGGCTCTTTTTCTACGTGACAAAGCCAATCTTAGTAAAACACTGCTCGGTCGCTTGCTGTAGTACAAAACTTAGCAAGCTCTCTTCTAGACCAGTTCGTTTGCGCAGTGAGTTCCATCTGCACTGAATGCAGTACTACAGTGGCTTTGTATCTAGCTATGCTAAGTGCAGTAAATAGTATAAACTTCCCTCAGTAACCACGGATTGGCAAGCGGATAAGCCATCTTCCGAATCTATCATATAAGTTTTTTATCGATTTAAACCTTTGGCAAATTACTGAAGATCGTGCGCGTAGAATAGTTTATTTGTTCATAAAACCTGGTTTTGTCAATTGAACTGTACGGAATATTTTAAAATTTTAAACAATCTAATGAAAGCATATCTATGTATAGTTCAGTTCAGTGTAACATAAAACTAAAAGCAGATGATGCAAGTTTGAAGATTGAGTTGCTCTAATCATTTGAGTAGAGAGGACTTGTTCACCTTGATAATCACTATTAAGAATCTTAGCTTCATTCAAGGCATTGACCATTTATATGTATATATGTAAATATGATTAAGAAATGGATGTATGATCCGACTGAATTTTTATAAATTGCGTGATATATTGAAAGTCAATTTGAATGATTTATCCACGCAGTAAATGTACCATTTGGCTGAGACGACATAAGTAGAATTAACAATTAATGAAGGTGGGGCTGCGGTAGGAATCAAACCTGCAATCGATAAGATAGCCACTTCAACGTAGCGTTCTTACCATCGGGCTAAACAACAACCGATAATACAAAGGCCCAAATGACTGTTTCAACTCCAAATTCCCATTTAGTTTATTCACAGTCCGTATCTGCTCTAGTTTTTTTTCAAATGCTGGCAATTGTGTTATTAAGAAATGGATTAAGATCCCTCGTTATGACACGATTAATGCATCTTTTGGCCGAGGCAATCTCTAATGAGCCACTGAAAAAATCTTTACTCACGTTATAACAGCTCTACCGATGGTATCGAGTATTATTTCGTACCAAATACATATATGTAGTAGTTATACATATGCATAGTCTAAGCTCAATTTTACTTGAATTTCACATGAAGATTTTCTGGAATTTTTTTGATGAAAAATGTGGATCATTTTATATATGAACACTCTTGAGATGTTCAGATACATACTTTCAAATTAGTTTGTAAAAAATTGATTGAAAAATATGACTCTAAGCATATATTGTCAAGGTGCTTAATACCAGAATTCTTGGAAGGGTGTGAAAAGCCAAAATCGTGTTATATTTGATTCAATGGTTTAGGAGAATAATTTGTTCATAGTATTTCGAAAAACTCTGTATATTTTAAAAACACAGACTGATTATTGGATTCATCTGTCGAATAAAACGTCCATCTCAGGACAGATGAAAAACAGGGGAAAAGCTTATCACTTCGGCGACACGTTTTTCTTGACCAGCCAATTGCAATTCGAATCTACTGATAGATTCTATGATGTCTGACTCCTATTTTTTCCATGTTTCAGCTCCGTAGATGACTATCAGGAAGATTCATTGGTTGTAAGGCAAACTAATGTCTGCGTTGGTTTCATACTATGATGATATAATCGTCTGCAGTTTTGTCAGTGGGGAAAATTTATTTAAACTATCTTTCGAGACCCTTATGTCTGAGTGAACTTTAAACAATATATCCAGGGCGAGTACATCCCAGCTGTCGTAGAAACATCAGCATGTACATGTTGTAGGAGCATTGGCGGATCATAGCAGATTGATATGCTTAGCACAATATAAATATGGTGCTCCTTAACACTCTCCTTGCCTAATTGACATGATATAAAAAAAGTAATTCTTGAAGAAATGGAGGCCATAGTCATTTGGAGCACATCAAAATACGCGAGGAAAATACCAAATATTTACCCACGAAAATTGTGCGTGAATAATGACCTGTTTTCTACAATACTATTCGTGTGAACGTTTGAGAATTTGAAATACCTTAAAAAATGAATATCATATTAAAACATTCTTTTTGAACTATTTAGAGAATCTATGATAATTTACGCGGGAAACTGCATTGAACCATGGGTGCCTACCTCTATTTCGATACCCTAGCAACGTATTTATTTTGGAAGGGTTGAAACTATCCGAGAGTAATGATTATGTCATTGTTTTTTCAAACGAAAAAAAAAAGTTAATATTTTATGAATTTTACGCCGATAACCAAATTCGAACATATTTGCAGTATTTTCTTCGTAGACAGATTAACATTGGCCAGGGAAGTTTTCCCTTTTCTTTCTTTTGATACCATTCAATCGTGAACATTCTGATCAATTGCAATAAACTCATTTATAACATCTAAAAGGAAGCCTTTTTTTCTGTTCCTCCCGTTATAAAGACCGATGTGTCTTTTTTTGAGCCAAAAACTATGCAAAGAAACCATAGCACGGAGAGAAGCAGAAAAACATTGAAGCAAAAACAGAAATAAGGGAGTTTCAGATGTTATATTCAGTGTTTTCCCCGAGTGGATTAATGCACAGACCGGAAACGAACAATTTCATGCTTGGGATGGATGAAAGGAAATGTAATAGATATGGCAAAGGCAGTTGAGCAAATAGGTTTTCTAAATATACTCTTGGAAGCCAGAGGTCAGACGCTTTCAAATCCATCCATCGATTTTCTGAGACAATCATATTTAGCTGAGCACAAACAGGAAATTTCGATTAAAAACGCAGACAGAGACACAAATTCTGAGTGAATATATATATATATATATATATATATATATATATATATATATATATATATATATATATATATATATATATATGTATTGAAAGCGAAATCCGGTGATAGATTCGCTAGGTCCACAGTGGAAAAAAAATTTAATTTCATTGTGGTAAATCGAAAACTATATGAGTCACCAAATGAAAAGATGGATTAGTCTTTATTTCGATCGCAAAAGTATTAGTTTGATGAATAACCTCCTTTATTAATTATTATTCAGCTTTCAAACGGTTATTCCATACTTTCAGCGAATTCCAGTCACTTCCTGACTAAATTTTATATTCCACAAAAACAAAAATACATTGATTGATAAATGAATAAACGGATTGTTGATCCATAGAGGACTTCATGATTTTGGAAATACATCTATTCTATTTTATGTAAGAAAATAATTGTTACAATAGAAACCGTCTTCTGACAATATGTCTTCTTGAAGGTGATCAATTAAAAAATTGGAACAAAAGAGGAGATCAATCAACGAATCACTCCTCACGACTTTTGTTGGATAGTGATCATTAAAAAATCCAAAATAAAAGAAGGCAAATGTGAATACTACAGGACACTGAGTAAGCGATCCATTTAGTACGAAACTACGTTGCAAATGATTCAAGTAAAGTGATCACATCACCAATTGTTCTCTCTTTGCTCGTCCATGTGTGCATCTGGGTGTCCTTGATCACTTCCCCATGGATACAACCTTGACAATCAAGATAATTACACCCCAAAGCAGCATCTAAAAACATGCTTTTATTTTCAGAAAGTAATGTACGGGGCCCAAATCATTTTTTAGATTATTTTAGATTAAAACATTACATGATTTAGGATTAAAGATCTTTTTTCCCAGATATTTATTACATAATTAGTTCTGGTGCCCATGTGCGCTATGGTGATTCATTGATGTGAGTTATGGATATTCCGATTGAATCTAAATAAGCTCAAATAACTTTTCATCCTATACATTCCGTTCAGGTTGGATTGTTGAAGTATGTCGAGCTTATAATTACGAATTCTTTCCTTTCGATTCCCACTACCAAACATTTTTTCATCAAAAATTTTTTCGGGGGCCAAAGAGAAAGAAAACAATTTAAATGCTGACCAAATCTTTTGCTCTCTGAGGATATTGAACTCAATTATCTGGCTTTAGAATTTTTTGTACGGTTTGTAAAGACTGTGCAGCAGTTGACTGGTCGCTCAGACAAAGAATTAAACTTTGAAGACACTTCTGACATTTTTCCCAGCATTTTACAAAAGTCAACTTTGGCAATTATTTTTTGATACTTGATACCCCACCCAAATGGTTCTGTTAAAAATTGGAACGAATTCAACAAAATGACTAATAGAAATTTTCACATGTTACGCTTTTTCAATTATAGACTTACGAGACGAGTACAATCACCAACTGCCTAACAAGTTGTTTGTCCAACATGTGAGCACTTACCTGATCAAGCAAGACCTTAAAAAGATCTGTTAAAGTTTACTCAGTGATCTGGCGCCAAGATCCTAAGAGTAGTTATTTTAACCTCTGCAAATATCTGACTTGTTTGTCAAAGAGATTCCATAAGATATGTGGAGTTTAGTGGCCACATATTGAAGATTTCGAATTGAAAATAGTTGCCAAAGTAAAAAAAAAGATTATGAACATCTATCATTTAGATTGGCTAACACTAATATTGCTGCACTCTTCTGCATACTGTAATCTTGAAAGTTTAGCATCGCAATGAAGAAGTTCAATAATGAGAGAATAATCACGGGAGTTTTCTGTCACCGAATTTTGCATAAATACTTGATTAAACAAATAGCTAAATGCATAGATAATAACTTCCAAACGTAGGAGGAATGGCCAGATATGCGATGCAACTTTATTACTATTTTATAAATTTCCAATGTTTTTTGTTTTTTTTTGGACTGGATTTCTGGACCGGTTCGTTATCGATTTTAACATAACATGACGGGTTGCTGCAGTGTAAAGCTCCACTCCGAATTCTATTTTTATGGCGGCTTTGTGGATAACAGTTGTGCTTACTTTACTCACGAATTGGATTCTTTGGCTGGATTCTTATAGATTTTAACACAACAAGTCCAGTTGCGGCAGTGCAAGACACAACTCTAACTTCTATTCCGACCGAAGATGATTACTCGATTTATGTACAATTCTTTTCAACTCTCACTCAATAACCAAGGAACACTCAACTCGAAAGCTTTGTCTTCTCATTTTTTAAACATGTAAGCAGCTTACAATATCTCTGCGACCGCTGTAAGTCTTTTTGAAAAAGCTGACAGCAACCAACGAAATGCATAGATGCCTGTCCAAATAGTTATACATTTTTTCGAGACGCAACTCCATTTTGCCGGATCATCTCAGATCCACACTACAAAAATTTGTATCCATGATAAATAGAAAACATGTAAATGTTTTTCTGTATTAAAGCCATAAATGAAAATAAGAATGTTTTATTGCACGATTGTATGATGGTATGTCCTGTCCAAATGCTGTTATAACCCTTAGGTTATAATGGATCGGTCCATGGGACATAGATAAACATAGGTAAGAATTAAAAAAAAATCAATTATATGATTGTGAATAAAATGAGGTCTGTTGTGCCATAACAATGGAGAATACGACACAAAAAACTGGTCCTTCTGAAAAAAGATTGAAAGAAAAAACGGCGTCTGAGTGACTGAAAGGAGTATATGTTGTGCTCAGTCTTGAAGAGACACTTAAAATTATGAATCGTGAATAATTGAAAAAAAAAGGTACATAAAACTTTTTTACGCTCATTGGTGTCGATCCATATCCTGCTATTGCACGGTAAATGTGTCATTTCGCTTCGGCAACACGAATAAAATTAACAATTGAAGAAAATGGAGCAAATGCGAGAATCAAACCTGCAACGGATAGGTGTGCTGCTTCAACGTAGTATTGCTCTCACCGTCGAGATAAACAGACACCGGTAATGCAAAAGACAAAATAGCTGTTCTGACCCAGACAAAAGTGAATAAAATATACAATTGAAGAAAATGAGGCTGCTGCAGACGGGTTCAATCCATGTTGCAGCCCAATTTTTGAAAAATAGTAAATCATTTTACGCTCTCAAGATCGAATGATACATTTACCATGTAATAACGGTACATTATTCTAAATAAGAATTTCAATATATATATATATATATATATATATATATATATATATATATATATATTCGTTGACATCTAGGACTTGTCCATTTAGTCCATCCAGTCAATAAGATACCTTCCTGGCAATCAGTTGGTGTTAAGTTCAGATAACTGTTAGGACATGAGTTTACCAATATGTTCACACTTCTAATCATTTGGGGAATCTATAATATTTGCAACAGTGACGATTAGATTTTTGATTGCAATCGGGTATAAAAATTGGACCACTATGGTAGACACATGCTTGCTTGGTTTTGATCTTCTCTGTCGTTCTATTTCTGATTTAAAAACGCGTGAATATCGATAACAATTTTAAAATTTATCTGAATTAGAATAAGAAAAATGCTAATTGTTTTATGCTGCTAAAATGTGTGGAATTTCAGTCGGAATAACTAAAAAACGACAACAGAAGAAACGAATAAAATTCTTATAGTACTATAATAGGATGAATCGGATCCAAGTTAGAACCGGATATGACGTCAGGACTCTACTATGTTATCTAATCCAGACTTCATGCTCACATATACAGATATGGCATTACTTTTTGCAATTAAAACGATATCTGTTAAGCTATATTTGTTTTAGCCCCTTCCCTTAGAAAAATATATCCGCCCTCGGAAAGTATCAGTGGGTGCCCATTGTTGTACTGTTTATGAAGTACTGCATGTATACTATCCTTTTAAATATATATATATATATATATATATATATATATATATATATATATATATATATATATATATATATATATATATATATGCCTCATTTATGAGTGATCACAAGACCACACTCAACTATATATAAAAAAACCAGACATCGCAGAATCTATCAGAAAACTCGAATGGCAATGTTGTGGTCATGTTCCAAGAATGTCAAGTGAACACTGCGTACTATAACCCACAAGGTGGATCTCAAGAGATTATATTAGAAACTGTGACTGGCACTAGAAGACTGATGATGATTCTTTATTATTATCACATATGTACCTATAAATCAACTTCCGTGTTATCTTAATCCTCAAAAGTATCGATTTAGCTGCGTGGCTAACAATGCCCTGGTGTTTGGCTCTCTTGGGGCTCTTGGGGTTCAGTTTAGCCCCATATCCTACGCTGACGAGAGAACTTCAAGCTCATGATTCAACAAGGGTAGTTTCATTGTGATAAAGTAAGTCAGTTACTTCTCTGACCACAAAGCTTAGAATGGAGAGTAGAAATTTCTCTTATGAAACATTTCCTATGTTCTTCGATTGTACCAGGAATCGAACCCAAAACATTCTCTGTGTGTGTGTGAGGCAAACGTGCAAATTATTACAACATCAGATCTGAAGATAAAAGTGGGGATTCACGACAAGTAGATCAAATATAAATAAATAAATAAATAAATAAAAAACGTACGTGATAGTACTGTTATATCACCTAAAATAATCATATTTGAACTCAACAAAATCATTTTTATACACTCAAATAATTTTTGCTCTCTATTCCTCCCTCTTTACTGGGTCCCCTGGCCTATCTCAACTCAACTTAGTGGATATGTCCCCATCGATCCCACAGCGTCTTTTGGTTGGTTCCATCACATGCTGATGATGCAGATTCCGGTGTTTGTTACTTGCAGGATCATATAAACCAGCGATTCTGAATATTGGGCGTGTGAACAGCCAAGAGCATTCCGTGGCTCAACAATGTTGAAGCTTAACTGATCGATTTTTCTAATTATAGAATACTATTAATTACTAATTAGAAAGTACAGTTAATTACCAAACGCACAATATTATGATTTTTATAACAGATTCCTCACTTAATAATGCCTAATACTCAGTAACTTGGTGAGATTTAAGAATGATTAGATAATTGTGTTGTTGTCGTCATCAATTTTCACACGGTAAAACAAAAAATAAAATTCCATCGAATATTACGAATCACCGCTGCCTTTATATACTTCTTTTTACCTCGGAAATTAAACTGTGATAGTGATAGAATTAAATTATCTAGACAGAAATACAACCAGTATGGTTCGAATTATAAATTCATGATTGAAAAAAAAACTATTACGGCTGAAGAAAGTCCGTTAAAGTTGTTATTATTGTTATTGTTATTGCTGTTGTAATAATGATAATAATGATAAAAATAAAAGCTAAATAGAGTTACTGTTGAGTATATAACTTTTTACAATTATATATATTTATATATATAATTACAGAAGATTAGGGAGAGACAAAAAACTTGACGCATGTTTCATGGTAGATTCATTTTTATAGACTGGTAAACAAAATTTGCATTAGGCTAATGACCTTAATTATTAGTCATGAATGGATTTATCCTGCAACACGTGCAGAACCTTTTCCTCTGGTCTACTGTAATTAGTAGGAATTGCACTGTATTGTTTGGATACATTGAGCACTTTTTACGTAATAATAAATATTAAATTTGAATTTCAATTCCATTACTCTTATGATGGATTTTCGTCTGAATAAAGCATATATATATCTTCGTATGAGTATGTGTGAGAGCCAATGCAATGCCAATTCAAAAAATCCCAAACACAACTCGCTAAGATAAGATTTTGTAAATGTATATATAGCATAATATATTTTCTTTTTATGTATGTCAAATAAATATCAAATTATAAAATCAGTGCTCGACAGATATAAACATCTTGATCCCTGTTAAACTTATCAGCTTGTCCATAGTGAAATAATAACGGAAAGTGAAGAATATGTAAAAATGTAAATAGAGAGATAGAAAAAAAGATTAGAGTGTAATAAAAAAAAAAAAAGATCAATTTGTAATAGTGTCAGAAGAATTATGTAACCAAAAAAAATGGATAAAGTCTTTGTCAGTGTGGAAGGTCATTGTATTGACTGGAACCAGGGAAAAGGGAACACATTTGGCTCTGGTCCATTTGTCTGACTGATATGTAGTTGGCCGTGATGGATGATTGACTATTCTCTCAAATTGTTCATTCTATTTAAGTTGTCTAGGTCAAGTGATACTCCCTCTGTGTAAAAAATATAGTCAAACAGATATTTTGAAGATGTAAAAAGTAGCAAGGCTTTCTATGCTTGAATAGCTGCCAGTCAGTTAAAGAATTTTTTTGTTTTATTAGATGAGAAAAAAACTTCGCAGATCTCTGCCGGACATGTTATAATCCCATCCTTCTTTGCGTCGAAACTCTTCCCTCTGACCTGTTCAAAAATCTTGACGTGCAAACAACCCAGCACTTCATTTAACTTCCGGAAGTGCATTAGAGTCATCTTCAATCTACTCAGAATGAGAAACACCATGACTCACTTGAATCGTCCCTCGTTTGAACCGTTTTTTGTAACAGCTTCGATCGACGATTTGAAATTGAAAATCTACTTTCAGAATTTGGTTCATTTAATCCCTCAAAACCAATCAGCTAATAGGGCGACATCTTCTCTTTTTGAATCCATCTATTTATCTATCTTTCTATTCACCTATCTCTTTATGTGTGTGTGTGTGTGTGTGTGTGTGTGTGTGTGTGTGCGTCCTGGTGCTCGTTGTCAAATTTTTGGGCTGAAACCTTTGAGATTTACACGAGCACACCTCAGAGCACCGTATACAAAGACATTATTTTTCAAAATTGCTTTTTACGTAACTGTGTTCAGTACGGACCAATAATTCTTAAATCTTATGTTTAAATAAAAATGCGCAATTCAGGGGATAATTTGAGAAAAGAGACTTTTCAAAAAATTATTTTCAGATCATCTTTTAGATAATTTTCGATCATTCCTGCTAAGGACAGATTTTTCGAAAATTTTTGATATTTTTCCATATATCACTACTATTTTTTGTTATGAGTCGAAAATCTCTATCAAATTTCTTGACATAACTGAATTTAAATCCAAGTATTCTCCAAACCATGATTATTAAGCGTGATTGTTTGGAGTAAGTTACTAAAAACAAGGGAGGTAACTTCAGTAGACCCATTCCAGGACTGCTGACTATATTATAATGGAACAAAGAAAGCATAAAACCCGAACATTTTGAGCTGTATTTTATCGAATGGATTTAAAAAGAATATATTTTAGAGTTAGTAATTAGGGTTAATTTTGGTGCTTAAATTGCATTTTACTACAAAGATGATTTAATGTTTTTTCATATTCATAACACTGAAATGATAAAACAGTCGAAATTAATAAGAACTGGCATCCTAAGGGAAATTATGAATCAACACCACTTATTTACGCTGTGTTGGGGATGATCAATTGGAATGTTGGAAAAGAGGGTAACATAAATGTCAGAACACATTAATAACCTAAGCCTCATAAACTGGTCCGTCGTGGGTGGTGTTGATTAAAAATGATTAAATACATTTTCACTGTCATTTCTGTCAGTATTTATCCACACGAACTCATGCAAATAAATTCAGGACCAAGTGATTGCCAAGCTGTCTTATTGACTGAGCCGGAATGGCGTCTCAGATAATAAGGAAAATTTATCATACAGATTTGTCCAAATTGATTATTCATTATACATACAATAAAAAAAATGCAGTTATCATTTTCTGTTGGAATAGAAGTTGGAGATGGGGTTTGATCTGGTAGCAGCCATAATTTCTGCTCAGTAATGAGTTTTACACACCCTGCAGATAGGACAATGGCAAAATGAAATCTGATTATGTTTTTGAAAAATCTGACGCGAGGAATCGGCACGAAAGTCTTATTAGGAAAATTTTTAAAAACTGAGAAATAAAGTAAGATATTCCTGTTCTTGATAAATTCTTATTTATTTATGCCAACTTATATCTTATTGCTATTTTCTGTGAGAACGAGAAACATCAACATTGACCATTTTTATGAAGTTTTTTTTTCATTATTTTGATGAAATCAGTTTGATTTTTTTCCCCATCTTTTCTCATTCACTCACTGAGTGCTTGAGCCCGATATTTCTGGTGATACAAATTACCCCCCTCCCTTCTGCGAAGATGTGGAGTGGACACATAAACAAGAATCAAGTAAAAATAATATTTATTCGCTTCAGCTTACGAAATAGATGACGCAGATATTCAAGGGTTCAGCCAATCAGGATCTCCAAACGCTGTCACGTGTCAGGAGCGAGCTTTGAATTTAACCCTCTTTTCCTCCAGGCATGAGACCTGGTCTGGTGTTTGCGAAATCATCCCTCCCGTTTTGAGCTGAGGTATACTCCTGCTCCACGCGGAGGGGAAGCTTTCAGCAGAAATATAAAGAATATAATACATATCCACTTGTCACACACCCAGACATTACAACAATATAATAATTTATCATACGCACCACATTATAATAATATATTTCATTTTACACATATCCCTAAACTCTTTACATTACATACGAAGACATCGGTTAGAGTTGTAAGTTACAAAAGCATTGTAAAAACATGTGTATCGCCTATCTGTTGAATGAATAAATTCGTTTTGCTGTGTTTTTATGATCATGATTTTTGCAGATATGACTTAATCCATAGATTCAGCTTCAATAGGGTCTATTCTACGTATTTATGAAATAGCGCCCATCTGAGCTCCTTTACTATAAATAGATAAACTCATCCACGCAAACCCACCAAAGATCGATGTCATTTTAACGAAGTAAAAGAAAATCTTTAAATAAAATGAGTAGAAATATTCTGGTACAGGCGGTTTTTCATATATATATATATTTTTCATTTTTGCTTAGATTTTATTTAGCATTATTTTTTACTGATGGCTGTAACTGTTAAAAAAAATTGTAAATCATGTCAATTCCGGTCATTTAGAACGAACAGTTTATTTCTGTGTCTCAAAAATGGCTCTTAGGATTGCGACATCAACACAGCATATCAGAACGGGAAATATATTGAGAGAGAAAAAGACTTAGTAATTGAAAAAACGAAGTCCAACAACTGACACCGTTATCTCTCCACCGATCTACTTACATAAATTTATGTGGAACATATTCTTTCTTATTCCTGATTAATAATTCTTATCTTCCAATTGATTATATGTGGAAAGTATTGGAAGTGTCAATTATTCCCTTCAAACTTTGCTTTTGTCACCATGACATTGAGATTTTAAAATCTAATCATTTTCAATTAAACAAAGGGTAAAATTACACATTTTTAATAACACCAAGTAAAAAACACAACAGAATAATAATATGAGTCCTTTTGTCACTAAATCATGGATAGCGTAATGCTTAGCATATTTGCTTCAAATGCAGATGATTTGATACCCAGCATGTGCAAAGACAATCGAAAACTCTCCAACGGGATAAATATCCTTGTGCCCGCAGCAGCTACTTGAGACCTGTGTGATTGGGTTGGGGGTTTCCATTTGGTGGACTTGTATCCTGTGGGTATAAAGTCCTGGTCTTGCCAAGATTTGAGACTTGCTAAGATCACTACGCTGGCACATGCATCAGAAACCAGGACACCGTCCTCTCATTGGTCACCTATGGAGCGGAAACAAAAATAAATTTCTCCAAAGTGATCATAAGGATGGCTTCCCCAATATATTTCTGCTTATGTTATCAGCTGCTTATTGTTATTCAAAATATCCTATCCCAAAATTATCACAATAAATCTATATATCCTGTGCCTAATGTTATTAGCCGTGTACTATTATCATATAAAATACCCTATTCCAAAGTGATCACAATAAGCTGCTCCCTCTACATATGCTTAGCCGAATGTTATCAGCCACCTATTGTTTTTTCAGAAATGTTCTAGTCCAAGTGATCGTGAGTTGCGTCGCCCTTTATATCTTTCACTGAATGTTATCAGTCGCTCATTGTTATCTATAGTACCCTGTTCCAAAGTGACCACGACAAATGACCAATATTATTAGTCGATGATTGTAATCTAAAAAGGCCATGCCCCAAAGTGATCACATTAAGTGGCTCCGTGTATATATGTTTCCTTTCAATGTTATCAACCTAATTGTAATGGTTTATCCTATTGCCCCTGTCCCATGGTTCCATTTCAGTTGCCCATTGTCAAGAAACCAGTTATCTCGTGATATCCAAAGTTACCATATCAGAGACAAATCAAAGAACGCTTTGTGATGTCATGAATAAAATTCATTCTGACCATGTTTATTCCACGATATTGACTGTGCTTAGCGAGTTAGATTCCTTTTCACAAGATTAATGACAATCAAAATTCAAACGTGAACTTTGCTCAATTTTCATGGGAAACTCATTTCTCCGGAAGTTTTCTTTGTGGGACAAGTTTATATCACATATTTCACTTTGGTCCTATGCCATCCAAAGGTCCTAATCACCATGTGCCATCCTGAAGGGGGATTCAGTAATGTCACTCCTTTTCAAATCTGGCAAAGGTGCAGCGCTAAATTTCCTTCATTTTCGATGTAGTCACTTGCTAGATCACAGATTTAGAGCTCGAAAGTTCTAGGTATACTAAGAAAGCCGTAAAAAATATTTCAGAAGATTCTCTATGATTAGTGGAACAATTTTCCGCAGGAAGTAGTGGAGACACTGGGCTCGAATGCGTTCAAATCTACCTAAACAGATTCTGGGAGCCAAAAGGAAATATTTACGACCCAGATGTATAACTCTATGCAATAGCCTCTGAATGCCTAACAAGATACGGAGCAATCAACTTATGATAGAACTTGGTACTAGATGACATCACTAACGTCTTACAAACTACTACTACTACTACTACTACTACTACTACTACTACTACTACTACTACTACTACTACTACTGTCATAATCATTCTTATTTTTAACATCTTTTCGTCGATTAATTCTTTTTAACTGCAACATAAGTCAACTCTTCTATAAGCAGGGGAATCGCATGTTAATAACATATTTGAATAGGTTAACAGCGTTTGCAAGGGATCAAGAGACCATAAGATACAGTGGTTGAAGAGAAATAGACAGCGTTCGTAACAAAGAAAGCAAGATGACAAGATGGAGATAGAAAAGAGAGAGAGAGAGAAGGAAGAAGAAATTATTTCTTTTTTACTTCACGTGATGTCATATTTTCCTTTTTCTGAAGAAATGATTTTTTGAGTTAAATGAAAAGAATACAAGAAAGAGAGAAAAAATAGAGAGAAAAAACCCAGAGTGAATAGTGTTTATAACTAATGTATAACTTCATAAACACACACAAACACAGTTGCATATATATATATATATATATATATATATATATATATATATATATATATATATATATGTATATATATATATATATATATATTTTTTTTTTCTTCTTTTGCCAATCAATCAGGCTGCATTTAGGACTATATTGTCCCTTTTAACTCTGATGCAAAGATTTTTTTTTTGTTCAGGATGTTTTAACGAGGGTTAGGTAGAAATATCAATTTGAAACATTGTTTTTTTTTTTTTTATTACAGAAACAAATATCGCCAAATTTTTGACAAATATTGTATAAAAAACGTCAAAGGTTTTGAACAAACTCACTTCTTCTTGTTTCTAATCGCAAAAAACCATCCATTTGTGGTCGATGTACTTGATTTACGATCAATTTGCCAATAATTTCCATATTTATACAGAATATTTTAAAGACACTATGCTAAATAATAGATTTTGAATGACTGTAGCCATCGAAAGTAGCTTAGGGTTACATTGTTTTTTAATATATACGTGTGTCTGGGTGTTTACGAGCTCTGGTTCCCCCGGCTATACTGTTTTGTCTACAGACTTGAAAATTGCTATCAGTATTCCACTACAACCCATCTAAGATATTGCTCCATCATCATCATCATCATCATCATCATCATCATCATCATCATCATCATCATCATCATCATCATCATCATCATCATCATCATTATTATTATTATTATTATTATTATTATTATTATTATTATTATTATTCCAAAAATTAATATTGATCTTTTGGAGGTTTTATTTTAACGGGTAGAATTTGTTTTAACGTCTAGATTCTCCAGAATCCAAATGTTTCTGGATATTCTATTTCAGATATTTTCCAGTGGAAACAGTATTGATGTCGTGAATAGAATTTGATAGATTAAATAACCGCAACCCTAACTGGCTCGGTATATCAATTTCAAAAAAAGGAATTATTAAAAAAGGAAAACGGACAAATACATGAAAATCAGATATTTAATTAGGAATAAAAAAGGAAATTCTCGAAAGATAAACAGAATTAAATACATCAATTTAAATTATATTGTTATCATTGTTTTTTTCCCACTATCTATTTCCACCTTAATTGCTGTTGCTTTTTATCGCAACCGAAATAAGGCTTGGTACGCCTCAGCAGTGAGTAAATAAATTACCAGCGTGAATGGGAATAAAGAATAAATTTCAAGTGGGAATTTAACTTGCAACCCTCTAATTCAAACTCAATCGGGATTAAAGTGAACAGTTGTAAATATTCTTTACAATACTAATTTGATAAAAATAGGAAAGAATTGGATTGAAATGAACTGCCATTTAATACCGAACCGCACGTAGAGAAGATCTGTGCAGGGCATGAGCTCAAAGGTTTGATTTCGACTGATGCTTGCCAATGAGTCCCTGGGGTTCAATGGTAACAACAGACTCTTGTTAAATTCTCCGATATAGAGGCTCATGAGTTTCTACTCATATCTAGAACATTTTCCATTAGGATCTACACTCTTAATTCTTTTAATCACTGGTGAGGGGAACTTATCCCGAGTCAAGTTGCAATGAAAAGTTACAGCAATTAAGATAAAAGCAAATCGTAGTAGAACGACTTAACAACTGTACTTTACCAGAAAAGAAATCGATTTATTATTGTGTTGAATAAATTGAATGATCAATCAATTTAGCGACATTTTAGTATAGATTGTGCAAGGGTGCAAAACCATACAATCGGTTATTTCAAAAACTATGAACAAAAACTAATGAACAAAACTTTTTGATATAATTCACGTATATCATAAGATTTGGAGAAATTATATCAAAATTCCACATATAACATTTATTACAAATCGACCATTGAACAATTTTATTAGTCAATCTTCAAATCGAAGTAACGATAATATCAATAAAAATACTTTTTTTCGAACGAATGTAGTCATTTAATCATGAAAAAAATATTTACATGAACATTTTTATTAACTGTTCCCGTTTCTAAGATTTTTGCATGCTTTCAGTATGAAGATATTTTTCTTCCTCCAAGAACATGGTCTTACCTAAAGCAGAAATCGCTATTATTTTGACAGACAAAATAAAAAAAAAGAAACAGAGCACTCACTTTTTTTTATAAAGAAGAAGAGGGTGGAAGAAAGAAAATGTTCATGCAGGCAACATTCTTTCGCTTTGAGACGAAGAGAAAATCTCTTTAAACCAACTTATGTACTCTCTTTTACTCTCTCAACCTTTATAGAAACGATACAAAACAATTCCTCGCTCTTTGACTCTAGCTGAAAAAAGATATCATTCACTGGAATTTGCCTGTTGTTGGGTAGAAAGATTGTGTCAATATCAAAAAAGATTTTCTATTGTCAAACGATCAATAACCCTGGAAAAACTTTTGGAGCGTTTTTTGAAAACATTACCTGCTGAAACTGGCCTTAGGGCTCACGGTAGTTCCCCACAGATATCTCCTTGTGGTTAAATCCTATAGTTTTTACGTTAGGCTGATACGTAGGAACACATATTTATCTTTTGATAGAATTTTCTTTACTTGACTTTTAATTTTGACGCTACGGGTACTCAAATATTCACTGTGATGGTGAGTTTCTTTCAAAATTGGAAATAATTTTTTGAGCTTTTTAATTAGACGATCGGAATAGCTTTTAATCATATGCTTTAGAAATGCTGAATCGTTAGTAGTTCACGAATTAATGTTTTTGCTTTTGTCTGGTTGGTAGACTTGGGGGGACTTTGGTGGCATAAAAAAGCATGCAGACTCTCTGTCGATAACAATACATACTAACATTTTTTACCCTCGGAATCGGTGTGCATAAAATATACAAGCAGTTTCATCTCTTCTTGTAACAGAATGATGAGAGAAAAGGACACGAGTAATTATAGTTCATTATCTTTTTGTACAATTTAGATATAATTGATGGTGTGCAGACATGTTTTCCCACTCTGAGATATCTTAAAATCTCTCAGCGTAGAAACGACAAGTTAAAAAGTTTGATCCAGTTGCCTTTATCATCGTTAGATCATTTAGTATTTTAACAACTCAGGGTTCAAATGCCCAGTTTAAGGATATCAATTCTCACTTTTGATAATAAGCTCTGTACTGACAAAGTCATGTAGCAAATAAAAGCTTTGGTTTTGTCGGAACAGTTGACAAAAAAATGTAGTTGAACAGATACCAAAGCAGTCTGATATGCTTCAGGGAATTCTAACTTTTAGGGGTAGAGGTTGCACTCAATAAAGACGATTCATAATTTCAGTAATTTGAGGGAACTGATTGGGTTGATTAGGACTTTTACCCGTCCATTGCCTTATTCCCAAACGTATGGTACAAAACGTAGTAACAAAATACAGGCAAAACTTTAGCTTCGCAAAAGTAAGCTCTGTCTCTGAGTGTCTGTCCGTCTACCTTTCTCCCTTTCTTTGTGAGTCGCTCCCTTTCTTTTTTCGTAGCGAAATTATGTTTCATGTTTAGACCGGAAAGTGATCTATTGATGTTTGGATATTTTTGTCAGTCGAATTTACAGCAAAGAAAACATCAATGTTTATCTAATAGTACTAACATATCAAACACTTCCACGAAAACAAGATATTTCTTATTTCTCCACATATATTGTGTGATTCCAGAGTTACCTTGTCATGTACTGATGGGTTAGCATTGTTGAATTATTGTAAATCTTGGCTAATAAAATAAACTTTATAAGTGCATAATCTTTAAATTTATATCAATAATCTTCTATTTTGAGTAACACTGATACTATATCATCTTTCCAGTATCCTAACCGGGAAAAATGTGACCGCTACCCTGACCATTTCCAAGAATCCAGGTGTAGTTTTTGGCATCTTTGAATGCCAAACCAGCTTTTATGACTGAGGAATGAAGACAGTTCGAAGAATAGTAGAGCATAAGTATTTAATTTTTTTTTTGTCTCTGTGTGTTGGTCCCTGGTGAGGTTTCCCTCTCCTACATACAATTCGTATACTGTATGGCAAAATTGACCCACCCACTGTTATTTTAGTATGGCGTATGAATAACTAGCCTGTGAGTCAGACCGTAGATGTGCTGTTTCGATCTCATATATTACCATCCTTGAAAGCTGTCAAATGAGACCAACTTGTCAATACAATCTGTCGAAATATTAGTAATGGTCTCCCTTGCACTCTCAGGCGTATATCGAGAGGAGATGATGAAACAAGAGGTGATGGGATTTTGTTGGTATGTTAGCCTATCAGCTCATTGATACGAAAGATATTTCCGTATCTAAAAATGCAATTTCCCGAATTCCTCTCTTTATTGTCTTGATTTTGAACAAGTTCTGATCAATGTTTGACAGGGCAACGGAGGTTTGTTGAAACTTCTTTGGGGAAAACATTACTAATAGCTCAATGCAACACAGAGGCATTAATAACTATACATACACATATATGCGTTGAGATTTCAAGACATAAATTCCAGACAAATATCGACGATCGTTTTATGCAGTTGATGCTTTTCTACAATCTTTTTTCATTAATAACACAAAGATTATTTCAATACAATTATTAGATGACAAGTTCAAACGTTGTGATCGACACCAGTCACTTTTTATCAAAACTCAATGTAAGTATATTTATGCATTTATGTTTTGCTGAACTGTTTACTTTTTTTATGTCTTAGAGCGAATTTTCTATGTTGCTATAGATTTTGGTACAGTATGCCGTGAAGCTCCCAAAACATTCAAATCAGATTATTCAAGACTGAACTGTGAACAGCAAAGGATAACTGAACTATACAGACATTATTAATAATTGACAATGCATCATCTGATACAAAAAAAATTAGATACCTGTTCCGTTTTCAAAACTCTTTACCAAAACTGCTACAAATATTGTATAGTTAAGTTTGAACTTATGAACATTTACTCCTCATTATGTCCACAAAAAACACCTTTTTTTTTCAAATACCTTCCCTAATGTATACTTTTTTAGTCAGGGGTTCAGTTTGATTAGCCCCTATTTTCTTCCCACTTGTCTTTTTGAAAATCCAGACTTTTTAGTTATTACTGACAAATAAAGGGCAAGAGAAGTAACTACTCTATTGATCACAAAAAGGATGAGCTAGGCCACAGGAGAGGTCACTGGGACCACTGCAATGAAAAAAAACTTTGGTTAGGGAGCAGCTAGAAGGGAAACTCTCAATTATATGAATCATATCTAGAAAAAATGATCTGTAATCCTATGCTTGTGAACGCTGATGATGCAATGCTATATCTATCACAAGATAGAAATTCCATATCTATCACACAATAATAAAAAGAATGAATTATTATTTTTGATGTCAAAAAATGCATCAGTGAGAAGGAAACTGCTGATACTTTTTTCTATTGCCAGAGATGATGAGAAAAAATGAATGAGTGACGTCAGTCAGCTGGAGACTGACGAAGTGACTTATAAAGATGCTGGATACATCTAGAAACTGCAATCTGTTTCTTCACTCTCCAACATTGTGTTAATTAAAAGCGAAGATATATATCTAACGCGAATGCCTTTCTCGAAAAAGCCTAAACGAGCTTGTAAATTAATGTAGAAGGAGAGCAAGTAAGTTTTTCTTACTAGCATACATTACAAACACCCGACGGGAACAGACTACTTATGACCATTTTCAAGAAAGGACTGTTTCAATCCTCTTCAACTGAAAGCTATTTTGTTTTGTTTGAACAGTAAGTCGTTTTCATACAAGAAATTGTGTTCCAAGTGTACATTCAGATTTCAAGACAGGAAATTATGAACTCCCATCAATTTCTCTCTACAAGAAAGAAATCTTTGCACAGGGACAGGTATGGTCAGCTAGTCAACAGAAAATGATCATATTACCAATGTCGTTTGGTAGTATGCTGTGTTGAGGGTGATCAATCAAATAATTGGAAAAAGGGTTGATCATTGGAAGAGTTACTTTTCATGCTTTTTGTTCCGTCTGTAATCACTAAAAGTGTCTGAATTTACAAAAAAACAAGTGGGCACAAAGTGGAATCAATTTAGAAGAAATTCACATTCTAAATTGAACCCCTTATAGAAACATTCCCGGGGATAAGCTTCCAAAAACAAAAAAAAGCGTTTTTTCAAGACATGATATGGAGTAAATATTGAAATTTCCATCTCTATTCTTTACGAGCATTACGTAGCCGAACAACCAGCCAGACTAACTTACAGACTGGAGAAACTTCATTGAAAGTTTTGGTGAGAGTTTTGGTTCAACATTTTTGATACATATTTGCATGTACCAGATCTAGATGTTTCTAGATGTTTTGTTTACTCTATTTTGAGATGTTTTCCGGTGGGAAACACGAATGTTGTCAAGAATAGAATTCAATATGACCATAACTATTCCTTGATGGAATTTCTATAACATGACTTCAAATTTTGACGCTACAGTTGTTGAAATATTGACTGTGATGTCGAGTTTCAATTGATTTTATCAACAAGCTAAAGAACTCCCCAGGCCAACAGATGTAAAATAAAAAAGAAATTCATGTAAAAAAGCAAAAACCTTGTCAAAGCGGAATCCAGAGTAGTGTATTACATCACTGCGTGCTCTGTTCAATTCTTGGACCTCATATTTGAATAGCTTTCACAACGATTTGATGATGGACCATTTAGTCCCTCTTGCCCACTCGATCCCCCCAAGTCATCCGAATCAAAATACCCTGTGGTACCAAAAATTGCCAAAGTTCACAAACGAGTACAACCCAAAACTCCCTGATCATCTGTCTGTTCATGCTGAACTTTACAATTGAGTACGTACCAAGAAACGAGCAACAACCTTTCCAACAACTGTATTATCAACAAGTAATATAACCTGAAAAGCTTCTCAATCATATGATCAAATAAATAGATACACTGCTTTGAACCCTACTTCGACATTGCTTCAGTTTTTCTGACGCTTATAGGATTTTGGATTTTTTGTCCTTCAACATCCAGTGTCATGGTGACTTCTCTAAGTTTTAATCAAAAGTAATCCAAACTCATTATCACAGTCAATGATAGATCAACCGTAGCGTCAAAATTCGAAGTCGTGTATAAAAATATCCACTAAAGAATGAATGTGGAGAGATTATATTCGATTTATGACATCAACGTAACAACTGAACTTATATTCCCAGATATGTACCTAGTGGTCAATCTGTACTCTGCATGTGACAACTTGTGAATACAATTGTCAGCTTATGTAAGTCAATGTCCAAAATTTCACATGTACTCCATTATAGGCCAAGAACGTTTAAATGGACTTTCAGAGTAACATATACACTACTAAATGAATATCAACGTTGAGAAAGTGAGGGCCATCTTTTGTCGGGAACACTTTCGTCATTTGACACGCGTGGGCAATCTTGACTCTATTGACGTACTAACTACATGTCTTATAAATAATATTATTAAATATTGTATAACAGAGATGATAAATATGTTATAAAATAATTTTCATTGGGATAGATAATCAAGCAAAAATAATCACAAGCAAGAAATATCAATTCGTGGTAGAATTATGGTCAAACTCACGTCGAGAGTTCGTCAGGCTGTTCAGTATATTAAAGTAAAACATAAAAAAATCTATTAGAAAACTCAAATGACGATGGGCTAGTTATATTGCAAAAATGGTAGACAATCGTAGGACATCGAGACTCACAACATGGATTACGTAGAATTTGTGAATGGAGAAAGTCAGCTGAAAAGGCTAGACACTCCCCTCATTATCACGTACATATAAATGTTAGAACATATCAAAATCCTGATCCCAGCAACAGCGCTTAAACCGGTTTATTATGGATAGCATCGATTAATTACAAGTTCTAGCAGATCAGATACATGTGAGGAGGTGTGTTTTCACATTTACTGGATGACAACCGCCATTTGCAGCATCCTGTGTTGGGTTGGGGATTATTCAAAGATAAGAAAAAGGGTTAATCACTGAAAATTTTTTCTATCAGTAAAATTGCGAATATAGAGAAAAAAATAAACAAACGCTGTTTGTCACAAACGATAGGACCAATTAGCATGAACTTACACTGTCAATTGAAACCTAGAAGCCTTATTCAGGCAGGCAATTGGTTACACAGAGGCACGTACGTACCAAAAGACATGAATAACCTCGATCTATCAACGGTGTTTAAACTGGTCTGTCGTGGGTAGCAATCAGTATTTAAAAGAAAAGAATTAGTTGCTTGATACATGATCAATTTTTTTTGAAGGTAGGATGCACAAGGAACATTCCAAACCGTCAAAGTGGGTCATGGTGTAAACACGTTTAAGAATCATTGACATAAACTCTTTTAGAAAATTCCAAGATCAGTTTATGGTCATTAACAAAAGAGCAGCCACATTGAATCTGTCAATTGTTCCCATCCTCCGAATTCGTATCCAATTAGCCTCGCTTTCAACAATGGGAAAATATAGGAATGAATCGGTGTTTTTACACTCAGAGGAAACATGCCCCTCGGGCGGATAGTTTTTTTTTTTCAAATTTTCAGAAAGGAAATCCATTAAAGAAACCTGTAATTTAGAAATGTTCTGTACGAAGAGTGAATAACGCGAGAACATAAAAACTGGAACAATAGACCGGAGCAACCAAGCCAGCCCTTGGCAATTACAGTCATTTCTTTGTTTCCGTGTGACAATAGCAATCAGACATTGGTTGAATAAAACAAGCGCTCAACGTCACAAGACCACTCCCGTTATGATTGAACATTAAAATTCTAATAGCATACGCAACGAGAAAAGAAAAACAAAACAAAACGAGGAATAACTGCTATAAAATACCGTGTGGCGTGGAAGTCGCTGAGGGATTCAAAACATTCATGCCTTTTTAGTTGTAAAGATTTTTTGAAAATCATTTTTGACTAATGATATATATATAAACATGGGTGATTTAATTAACTTATATACAGCAAATTGTTTCTCACCAATGACCGCCATTTTTAATTTCACAATATTCTTAAATCTCCAATAACATTCAGTATAATATTCCGATGAATATCTAGTCCCAGGCCACTTATTTCTCCTTTGTTATTGATTTTTACCTCCTTGATAGCTTATTCCAAAAGTGTTTGCCCATATTCTCGTTATTTAAATATAGGAGCATCGCAATCTTAGCCGGTGAATTATCAACTCAGATGGCAATGTCCGCACATTCAAATAACAAGAATATAGGTTGACCTTGTTGATTGATGGTATTCAAAGCAAAATTCCATTATTTTAGCCCGTTGTTCAGTTGAGTACTTTTCCTGGATGGTTTCCCAATGATTTTAAAATATATCTGGAAAGAGGGAAATCAAATAATACTGAGATAGAAAAGAATATGATTATTTCAAACGTCTTCATGACTTTTGTGCCACATGGTATATGAGTTGCTTTTAAATTTATTCAAATTCCACAATCGATCAATTGAAAATATATAAAATATAGTAAATCCTTGTGGACAAATTCTCGGATATATTTGAATTTCCTTGGGATAATTTTTTTAGAAAAAAAAAAAAAAACCGACGGATTTAACGTTAATGGACGTTTCTCTACAAATTTATTTTCAGCGATATTAAAATTCAAAATATGGATAATTTCACTGGAGTGGATTTTTCTTAAAATATATTGGCTCTCAGTGTCAACATGATTTTGTAAATATCTTAGAAGTTTTTTTTTAGTTTATATTACGAGAAAAGAACCAAGTTTGTCGTTGAGATAGAAAAAAACAAAAACATTTGTTCACTTAAGACAGCTTTCACTCTGTTTTCAAATCGACATTTTGCTATGTCATTGGCGTATAACAGATCTCGAATTATTGCAACACGTTTCGAAATGGGACTAAAAAAATAGGATATTTCAACATATCGTGGATATCTATTGTCTCGGAAAACCGGTATTGTATATTCATAAAATAGTTATTTACCAAACTGAGCTTAGTTTGGATACACGTCTGCTATAGTGATTCCGTAGCGAGGAATCGAGCTCGCTACCCAGTGTTGAGAAGTGAATATGTTCTGGTGGAATTGCTTGGGTGTGTGTTTGCATATAGGGGGTGGCTTTAGTTAAAGTGTGTGTGTCCGTGTATGCACGTGTCAAAAACACTTCAATCCGACCAACCAACAAAGAGAGAGAGAGAGAGAGAGAGAGAGAGAGAGAGAGAGAGAGAGAGAGAGAGAGAGAGAGAGAAAGAGAGAGAGACAGACAGACAGACGGATAGATGGAGAGGGTAGTAAGATTTCAAAGGCTGGGCAGGCAATCGGGTGTTGTGAGTTCCTGTGTGATTGATCATTTTGGAACAAAGATAATTTTGAATCTTGTCGAGTTTTTTGACTGTCCATTACTCAGTTGGGTTTCGCCTCGAAGACAAGGTTGTAATTTTGTTCGGCTACGAAGCCTAAATGGAAGAGGAAAGAGTGATACACACACACAGATACACATACACACGCACACACACACACACACACACACACACACACATATATATATAGAGAGAGAGGGAGGGAGGGAGGGAGATGAAAGCAGAACATCGCTCATCGTAGCAGAAACATTTTAACCTCAAAGATAGAAAGGTTAGTTTATTTCTAAAACCGAATAGAAAATTTAATTCGGGAAATCCCGTGCGGCGTCTGTCTCGACACAGCTAGAAAGTATACTGAGGTTAATCTCCTTCAAACATGAAGAAATAAGAACGAACGTTCATTTCCACCGTCAAGAAGTCTCGTTACAATTACTCTTTCTTGTATGATGCATGCAATAAATCTCACCCATAGACAGAAGAAACAAGTGCCAGAAAATGAAACCACGGGACCGATCAAGATATATATCTATCAATTTCAAATCCATTCTCTCTCAAACTTTCTGTTGGTTTTTGGCCTCTTTCAACAGTTCCTAGGCTGACTGTGTCTATTGGCACCGTCTCTTGGAAGATGCATACGTTGAAGTGGGTTTCAATACAGTTGCTATGCAATATCAGTACATTGTATCCCTTGGAAAATTAAGATAACAATATAATTACTGTACAGACAGCATAATTGAATTTCTAAAATTACTTCCTAATTTCGAAACTGTATAACTTTTTATTCCTTTGTGATATCAAGAGGGGATAAAAAAGTTTTCAAGCTCTTCAAAGGGAGAGAGAGAGAGAGAGAGAGAGAGAGAGAGGGGAAAATGCATTAATTTTGCTGTTACAACAAATGTAAACCTTTGAAGAATTCACCACGATATGTAATTAGGCAATAGGGGAGTAAAGAGTTATCACTTGACAAATTTACCCTTTAGGTTTAACCCCCCCCCGCCCCAGGATTTTATCCTTTTGTAACCACTTAGAAAGTGGCAACCGATAATCATGTCAGTATCAATGATCTACAAGATCAACTCACGAAATATTGCACAACGACAAAATGTCTAATATTTAGAGACAAAGACCTGGACTATTTTGTGACTGAAATAGTTCTGTAATTCCAACCAAAGGTCGTAATTCCGATCCAAATCAAACACAAAAATCTTGGGGACGTTGGCCTTCAGTAATTATAAAATTGGTGCAGTATAATTTGGCTCCTAATTCTCCTCATTCAACCCTACTCTGTACTAAGCTAAGTCCCCTCTAATGGTATACTGCTTAAGATGTCTGCCTTCCCCGCAAAAGGTCGCTGTTTTAATTTCGCGTACGAACGAAAAAAGCACAAAAAACTCTTCAAGAGGTAAAATTCCCAGTGCACTCTGCAGCTAAAAGTGCACACCCTAAGCTGTATGATTGAGGTGGAAAGTGCAGCCATGTTGATAGCTCTATATTTATGTAATAGCTAGCGACCCATACTCGATATTAAAAATGGTTGCTGCAGGAGTGGCACACACAAATCCACTATTGCTATTAACAAGATTATGAGTGTACAACGGCGGACTCGGATGCGTCTGCTGAACGAGCACTACGCTAAGCTTACTGAGTGTAAATATGTATATAAGTGCACGTTCGTGTTTGTGTAAGCTTGTTTGTGTGAGGGAAAAAGTGTGTGTGTGCGGGTGTCAGTCTGGGTTGTAGTGTTTATCCTTAGGCTGGATAATACTGGTATCAGTGGTGAGTGCAAGAGTCCAGGTAGAAAGCTGTTATTTACAAAAAAAAAAAAAACAAACAAAAAAAACAGTTTGAATGTATTCAGACAGGACTTCATTACATGGAAAAATGACTGCACGATTAAACTACCTTCAATTTCCCTAATTTCGCATTGGGTTGTACTATTGAATCATTTTTCCAATCGTCAGTCATGGAGTTGAAACAAGGAGTTTGACCAGAAATCTACCCTCGAACTGAGAGCCAGCAACATACAATAGCAAACATCGTGCTCAACATCATATATAGTGATCAAAACAGCACAGTATAGTATTGGAAATATGGTTTAGGGATATCATTGAATGTTAAACAACTGCAGAACATCACGAATCACAACGTGGATTTCTAGAAGTGATTTGCATACCTGGCCGACAAAATATTCAATGGCATGACGTAAAACTTCACCTGACCTTCAGTAAAACAAATGACGTGTACAAAGGAATATGTTGAGAAGAAAGGCACACCGTTCAAAATCAAAAATACAAAACTGAACCAAGTAAACCACAAAATCCCTACCAGACAATACATCTCCATGAAATTTTCAAAAGTAGCGGAAATCAAACAAAGAATCACTGTAGGTTGGCAAACTTTCGGTAAAGGTTGCAAAACGTTCAATAACAATTAAGAAGCGTCTACAACCAATGCATCATCCCGATAGTCACCGTTTGAGCTGGAGCATGAAACATTACAAAAGATTGACCCTCAAACTGAGCACAATGCAACGTGCACTGTAAGAGAACATGTCCAACATTACATTGAGAGATCACAAGACAGCTTAGTACATTTCAGAGAAAGAATTCAGAAGTATCAAAAAATCAAGTGAGATACTTAAATTGCAATGGGCTGTCTATCGTGCAAGAACCCCAGACAATTGCTGGATATCACGACTCACAACATGAAATCACACAGAGATCTTACACAATACTGTGATCAGGAAGATTGAGATGCAGTTACGAACTACACGCAAAACGGCTTTTAAGATAAGATAATTAACAAAAGTAAATAATTTGAATCTAGTACGGAATGTTACTTGTACCCTCTTGGTGCTGAACAATGGAGATTTTCCTTGAGACTGATTAGCATTCATAGAAAGCAAGTATGGATCATAGCAATTTGCAGAGGACAAAATGGAGACAAGACCCGACTTCCAAAAGGGCAATGACATGTAATTAGTAGATTAGAATGAAAATTCATTAATTAACACTTTCAACTGAAAGGACTCAGTTAGCCAAGTTGCGTGGGTCAAGAATAGAACAAAAGTTTCTCCTCAGAGGTAAACTTCGATCGCTGGAAAGCAGTCTCAGTGGTGCACGGATGAGAAAATGGAGACAACAGTGAAATTAAGAATAGGGGATTCGTATAATTAACATGGCTTGCTTGGCGCTTAACTGGTAAAATAGTATTAACGTCAATTAATTTCTTAGGCACTGAAACTTTTGGATTGTATAGATATAATAAAGCAACTTTGTTTCGTGATTTAAAAACGTTTTCTTATTAGTAATTACGAAAACTAATGGCTTCATTCAGTGTGCTTGCTCCAAATGTGGGACATTTTTCCGATTTGTGAAGAAACAAATATTAATAGTGATAGAAAACAATCATTGAAAAAGCTCTTTTAATGTTTAGTGTTTAAAACTGAAAAGCTTTCTAGACCATATATATATATATATATATATATATATATATATATATATATATATATATATATATATATACCTATATCCTTAATTATCTAAACTTTTTACGCTGTGTAGGTCACACAATTCTTTCATTGATAAGAGGGTACCGTTCTGAATAGAATTTCAAAGTAATATAAAGCATTGATGATTATTTTTGTCACATTAAATATCTATTTCTTATATGCGTATATATATATATATATATATATATATATATATATATATATATATATATATATATATATACTTTTCAGTGAATACAGCCAAACAAAATGAGAGAGAAGTTCTCATTATCATTGATCATTCTTCTTCTAATGTTTTAATTGATCACCCCAAACACAATATGTTACAAAAAATCATAGATAAGGTCATGGGTTCGGTTTAGTGACAACTTAGACCTGTCTATGTATGTAAATTATTTTCTGGTTTGCATTTTAAATACTACACTTCCCATTCAAATTGTATAAGTTACTGTTTTTAGAATGGATGTGCCAAAATGTCGTTGTAACAATAGAGGTAACAACATTAACGAATTCCATAGTCTTGAAAATTCTTTTAATATACTTGATATATTTTGAATAACGCCATACATTGATTTGTTGGTTCCAGAAATACAAAAAATTAGGTCACCTATCGAGGGACTGCAGAAAGAAAAAAATGGCACTTCTTCGTCGATTGTCATATTCAAAGGACGTAAAATCTATGCAACAGTTTCTTATTTTTGTGAAAAAAACTTACTCCCGAGAATAAAATCCTTTCTTCCACGATTTCAAGCCAGATGTTTCATCAGTATTAATCAATTTAGAGGACTGTGAAAGAGATCTGTTTCAACGAGGGGGTGCGGATACACACTTGAAGTTTGACATGTTTTCTATTCAGTATATCTTATAAATGACGTAAAATGTTGGATTCTGCTCATAAATTGAATGATTGGACAATGACGTACGAAAATGACACAACATTTATTAACAATGATTTTTTTTCAACGTTCCAATTCACTTTGATTATTTTGGTCAGAGTTTTTGTTGAGGGTTTCCAATGAAAAATCAAACCTTCCATCCTCTTCATTTCATTCAGCTTTCATTCATTCCAAGTCTTGATGGTAAACATTAAAAAATTTCCGGACCTTTAGCTCCACCAACATGGCTTGTGCGTGTGATACTTATATACAGAGCCAGCCAGGCAGACCAACTTGAATGTTGATAGATGTAATGGCAGGGAATTCTGGTTAGTCACTCAATAGAAACTATTACGTGACCATCTTTCACCAGCATGGTATACTGGGTATGATAATTTTAAAAAATGGGAATGGGATGATCAGTGGATGAATTACTTCCCCTCAGCTTTTGTGCTGACCAGCAAGGCCAAAATGCCAGTGATAAAAAATACCAAATAAATTTAGTGTTTGCTGAAGAAGGGATACACACACACACACACACACACACACACACACACACACACACACACACACACACACACACACACACACACACATATATATATATATATATATATATATATATATATATATATATATATATATATATATATATATATATGTCTTGGAGAGTGAATGTAGATTTATGACACACGCTCGAGTAATGGCACACCGTGAATATTAAGATGACAAACGATGGATTTCGACAGTCATTAAAATCAAAGTTACTATTCAAAATTTTATTTAATCATCCTAGTTCTAGTTCAGAAAAGTTCAGAAAAAAATTAGCCGTTTATATATAAAGACTCACCCACAAAGAGCCACTCAAACAACCGGGTTAATTAGAAAGATTAAATTTCTCACCCGCCTGGTAAAGAAAAAAAAATCACCATCACTGGTTTAGGAAGAGTCTTCAAAATATGAAGGAATCAAAGTTAGACCTCACCTACCAACAAATCAAGATATTGCCCTCGCCCCCTCAGACTATCATTATCCGTGGGTGGAGTCTCAGAGATGTTGGAGACGTAGAACAGGGACGATGGTTTGTTTGTTTTTTTGCCTAAAAAAAAAATCATCATTTAAGAGGAAAAACGTGTAGCATTGACGACTACAAGTTACAATCATTCTCCCTGGGTGGAGCTGCATAGATGTTGAATACATAAAAAAGTGACGGTTGAATTTTCTTGCCAAAGAGATTGTATTTGCCACGCGAATCGGACAACAGCCAGAAACGTTGACGGATCAAAAAGCATCAAGACTAGGTCATCTGTTTAGAGCGAAATAGTATAATATGGACTACTACAAGTTACAATCGTGTTTGGTCGGAAGGCGTCAGTTAAATGGAGAATACTGTAGTATAAATATCTAAAGTGAATTTGAAGCAATCAAGTAATCCAATTTAGTATTCAACGTAAATTGAAAAGAATAAGAGTGTTATTGTGTTTTTTTCTATCAAATCACTTAATTAATATAAATCCACTTTGAATGTTGGTAGTACAGTGCTGTTCTTTAGACCGATGCCTTGTGTCTCGATTTGTTTTGCTCTGGGTTTGCAAAGACATCGATAGATTCAATAGGAAACGATCGATTCTATTTAGATGTGTTTATTTTTTAAATTTCTAATTGTAGAAAGAAAGCTGATTAGAAAAAAGGAAATACTCTTGATATACCTTACTGATGCAAAATTAACTTAATCCATTCTAACTTTCGATAAACTGATTGTGACTAATTTCATTGTCAATTTTTTTCTCATTGTTGACCACTTCTCATTTTGTTTAAACTCCTCAGTAGACATTAAAATGGAAGGAAAAGCTTGTGAGCTGTTTTAGGTAAAGATAGCATCGAACACGGAATAATTGTTATATTTTTTGAAAGCTGATTTTTGAACTCTCTATGAATTACAATATCAACAAAAGTTTTGATATAAAACATTACAAAGGAAATTAAAAGGAAAACAAGTCTGGTTTGTGCCTCAGTAGAAACTGTTAGGTCATCAACATCTTTTGATAGCATGAGTTGGGGATGATTTGTAGGAAAAAAAAAGATAGGTCAATGAATAAGTTACTTCCCTCGTCCCTCCTTGGGTAGTGATTTTGGATAGTGAAGTTTGGATTTTCTAAATGAAACTGGGCAGAGACAATAAAAGCAAAATGGAAAAAAAATTAGAATTAGCCTCAATGAGGGTAGACATTTAAAAAAACAAAACAAAAAGGGCGCTTTTTTCTAGTATAGACACGAGGAGTAAATATTCATATTTTAAGCCGTCTAGCTCCATTGATGCGAACTCTACGGTGATGCATACATACTCTCCTCGCCAGGCCAACTTGAAAACTGAAGAAACCTATGTGGACAGTTCTGGTTGGCGGTTTCTAACTATGAACTTAAAAGAGACAAAGATCGATTGTACGAACGAAAACAACACAGACCAGAAGTTCTATTGAAGATTAAGAGTTGATTTCAGCGCTTAGTATACAAGAAATGTCAGATAGTTTCAGCTGCAACTTTAGAACTGAATGATGAATGGGGTATTAGAACATTGAACATCTGATTTATAAAGCTTGACGGTGGAAATGCATTAAAAATTCATAGTTTATACACACAGGTGCAATAAAATTCAATTTCTTATTTCAAAGAATAATATAACTCGCCTCTAAAGTCAATAATTGAACAACCGTAGCGTCAAAATCTGAAGTCATGTACAGAAAAAAAATCAATCGAGAATAAAAATGATTATTATGAACCATTTTGTAACGTTGTCCAACGCAGAACATCTAAGATAGAATAGAGAACGTCTAGAAACATCTTGATTCTGAAGAATGTACATGCTATTAACATACCCACCTGGTTGAGGCCCTGAAAATCCAAACGGGCTTCTTGGAAAAACAAAACGAAACGAAACAAAAAACAACAAAAAACAAAAACAAAAGCAAAAATTCTTTGATCAAGGTATAGCCTGGATCACAGAGACAAACAAACAAACAAACACACACATACAAAAAAAAGGACAGAACATTCTGCCATGTGTGATGGCTACGGCTGCTCTATATATCTAACAAAAAATTGTTGCATTATTTTAAAAGCTTAAGGCGATTAATTACGATCTAAATTTTTTACGAACCTTTCAGCAATTGCCAATATGTTTTGATCTCGTATATATATATATATATATATATATATATATATATATATATATATATATCATGACTTTACATATTATACACAATTCTTTGGAAAGGTCAGAAGGAAACTCGAAATAAAATGAAGGGAAAAATGTTCAGCATTAAGGGGAATATTCCCCCTGAATGGAGTTAAAAATGAAAAGAAATGTTCTCCCCTCTTCAAAAAATCAAAATTTGAGGGATACTGTCTGGAATCTTTTTTTTACTGTCCAAATATTCTACCCAAGATAAACAGGAATTGCAGCTAGCATATACAAGAGCGTACATGCAAACGTGTTTGACAATATTCACTAAGATAACTTGATCAATTTTCTTAGGACATCCACAGATGATCGACATCACTGTATCAAGGATGTTTTGTAAAAATGTTATCTATATCATTGTGAAACGTGATTTTTATTTTTGTATCGTAGCTAATATTTTCTGATCTATAATGAGTAAAAAGTATAAAAAATGGCCATTATTTCTATCAAACTTATTTTTTGTGACTTTGATAATGATATTTTTGTAATTGTTCTTTCTTCCTTCATGTAAACAAAAAAAAAAAAGTGCACTATCTTCCTCAGCCTCATGAGTGGATTTCAAATAATCACTGGTCACAAAAGCAAAGTTTGAGGCGATAATGACCATTGAACAATCGTAACCGTTAAAGATGGCGATGAGTCGAACGGCCGTCGTCATTAAAGATGGAAAAGTATTTTATCTCCTATTTTTCTGAAAGAACAAGCGTTTGTCTATATATTTCTGTGTTTTCTGGCGCTTCTGGCCATACGGTTTTGTATACAGATTTGACAATTGGCACCAGTACCCCCTAGACTCCTGAAATTATTTCAATTTTCAATTTTTGAGAAAAAAATTTTTTGGACTTTGAGGGAGTATCTGGCCAGGTTTTTTTAGAAACATCTACATTCCACAGATTCTAAAAGTTTCCAGATATTTTTTTTACCCTGTTTACTGCGGAAAATAACCCTGATGTCATGATTAGAATCTATTCCAATCATTCTTATTTTTTGACTGAATTTCTCCTCTATAACTGACCCTACAGTTGTTCAATTATTGACTGTGATGGCAAGTTTTCTATACCTTGCATACATAATCAGAAAAAAAAATTACCTAGAAACAACAAAAAAAAAAGTAAAATTAAGAGTAGCATGATTTTGGAGGAGTCATTATCATTCTGAATTGTTCTCACGGTTATACTCAGGGATTGTTTTACCGATATTTTTACCCCACCGTTCCAGCCGATCCATTCTCCAGCCTTTTTGGAATCATTTTCGTGGAGAGCGTCGGAATGCACAGAGCTAGTCGGTTGATATGTTTGCTACGATTTTCTCTGCGCAATGTTGTTATCTAAATTAGATAGATATATCATTTCTCCTTCTTGCAAATCTTATAACTAAAGAAGACTGAACAATGCATCAAATCGAATCAAATCATTTACTCTTTCTATGGATTATTCCACATACAACGTAATACAGAAGTACAATTACAATATGAAATGCAATATTAATGACAACGTTGAATAGAAACAAGAAGAAAATTATTTGAAAGAACAGGACAGTTCGGGTGGTATGAGTGAAATATATTGAGGAAGAGCTCTCTAAGTGGATAAACTAACGAGAAAAGTGCTCTCCTTTTGTCCTGAAATCTCAAGTTATGTAATCAGAGAACGGAATTCGGAATTTGTGATAAATAATGCATTGACATTTAAACAAACAAGGTTAATCGGATTCTGTTTTGCAGAGAAAATATATCTTGTTTTAAATGTTTTTGAAGATTGTTTACAAATGAATATTTAGAAGGAAAACTTTTAATTGAAACGGTTGAGTCATTCCATTGGTTGGCACCGAGATAACGAATGTATTTCAATCCACATTTTGAACTGTTCTTACGAGACAAAAGCAAATCAACACGCGTAGATTGCCTTGTTGAATACTGATGAACAGATGAGTTGAGAGAAAAACAAATTGACAAAACAAGAAGAGGAGATTTTGATGATGGGTTCATACACATGAGATATCTGTTTAAGTCAAAAAGAAAATTTGATATACTGAAGTATAGCACTTTGATTAGCACACTGGGACATGTATTAGTCGATCTTACTAACTATGACTAACAGATGCAAAGTATGGAAACTGACAAAACTAGCTGAGGTCCAAATTAAAATTGCATAGAGATCCATGGAAAGAGCAATGCTAAAGTTAGCTCTGAGGGAATGAACAAGATAGAAATGTATCAAGGAAAATAGAGCAATGGAAGATATTATACAGATAATTGAACAAAAAATGATGATGGATACGATACAGGACAAGAAGAATTATGATAAAGGGTGTAAACTGCTGAGAGATTGGCGTCCATGGGACAGTAAACGCAGTAAGAAAAGATAAGCTGGATGATGGAGAGATCAGATAGAAAGGTTTGCTTGTTGACCATAGCAGGGTTTTAGCAATTATGGTTGTTGTGGAAGGGAATGAGAAAGGTTTTTGTCTAACAGTGGGCTTATGGCTGTTGATGGTGATGGAGATGAAGGAAACTAGTTTCAGGCTAGAGCTGAGTGTCTCCTGATCGACCCTTCAGGGCTTGGATCCGCTCTGTCTTGTCTTTGGGCAAAACAGTAAACGGAACCAGATGCCCAGTCCCTGGCTTGTCATCTCCCTCAAGTTGTGGGTCGTTTTTATGGCAATGGCTACGGGCTACTGGATAATTTGTGTTTCTGCCCACACGTACGAGTGTGAGTTCCCTCATTATACTGTTTCCGTGGGGAAACAAGTAACTGCTGTCTCCGGATGAAGATAAAACTAACTAGCAGGGATCTGCGATACGCAAGTGCCAAATGAAAGACACCCCACCTGTTATTAATAGAAATAACAAATGTCTTCCACCCTGGATCTCATTAGGATCCCCCACTGTTCATTATTTTTTTCCTATAAATATTTTGATGTAATGATTAAAATACACGATTTTTTAAAAACATTTATATAAGAAAAAACAATTTTTTTCACCCAGCTTTGATTTTCTCTGGTAATCCCCTCAAATCAGTCTAAAACTGTCTCAACAGTTTCCTCGAAATATTATCAAATCAAACAAAAAATTTCTGAATTTCTTAAATCTTTCCTACACTGAACATAATGTTAGCCAGTAGACTGATAGATGATTACTCAGCAGGAAAAGAAATACAAATTCGATCACTTCATCATCAACCTCCTGTATACGTAGTAGATATTTACTGAACACAACTTCATTGCACACAAGTTGACAATTGTGAAATGGTCGGGATTGGCCTCACTACAAAGCTGTTGTCGCTTCATATCAGGCACACTGACACATATATTTTTCAAACGTCATCTTAAGCCCTCTCCAGATGACGAGTGTTTAGTAAGAACCTCTACAGAATAAACTATTATCGGAACAAGATGGGTTATAATGGATCCACTCGAGACGATCCATTGTTCATAGTCTGGGTTACGTGATTGTGCTAAACGTTTTCTCGTTCAAGAGTCTTGCGATGCTCAACTGAAGAGCGTGTCGCAACGATCACAAGGGAGACAACTGGCAAATGTTTGTAGATCGGAATGGCCACTCTTCTGACCGTCACAATCCTAAATGGCCTCCTTGAAAAATCGTTTTTGTAAGAAACTGCGGAAAATATCGATTGCTAACGAGGATCTAACACTCGCACAGACGAGAATACTTGAGGGATGGGAAACTGGAGGCAAACCCAATCATTCAGCTACTCGTTTGCTTGTTTGTTTTTGTTAGAAACTATTAACCATAACTGTCAACATAGATTTCCGCAGTTTTCAAAGTGGTCTGGCTGGCCATGCCAGGGATGCCATTTTGGATGTTTTTTTTTTGTTGTTGTTCTATCTCTCTTCGGATTTTTGAAGTGTCAGCAATATTCGAAAATGAAAAAAAAATCAACATTTTCGTGTTTTAATGTCCAGTATCGCAAAGTGTGACTTGCTCCAATAATCGAAATATTGAAAAAAAAATTAAATCGGCAACGCCTCGATGTTTATACATGTATGTATGTATGTATGTATCACTCGTACAGGCTGTACCTATGGGGCTAGAAAGCAGAGACTTTGAATACTTAATCCTTATTTTGTCTATAAAAATCACCGTAAATACTTTTTAGTGTGTATGTGTGTACATGTGCGTGTGTGTGTGTCAGGTTTTAATGTACAACGTCAGTTTATGTTAAATTCATCACTATTTTGTGTCAGCCTATTTTGTTTTTTAGGTATCAAAGTCGACACAAAAGACGAGGGAAATAACTTATTCACAGATTACCTTTCTCCCACGAGAAAAAAAATCATCATGCCCAACACACTGTGCAGGTAAATGATGGTCACGTGACGATTTCTATTGAGTAACTAACCAGAACCGTTTGACATCGATTTGTGACGATCTTTAAAACATAAAATTTTTGCATGGACCGATTCAGTGTTTCCCTGATTGAATAATTATCCACCCGAAGGTGAATGGAATTAGTTCAAGGGTTGAATGAAAGTACAGGGATGAATAGAATCAGAATGTTCCAAGAAGGATGTTACTGTAATCAGATCTATCAACCCTGGTTTCCTCGGTTTTCAAGTTGGTCTATCTGACTATTTCTGTTCAGATATATCATACATACAGGCAATGTTGAAGAGGCTGGAGGACTGAAATTATCAACGTTTACTATCACGACTGGAAGGAACTTTTTTGTCCTGTGATAGAACCCCCAACAATCCACGATGGATATCTCTGCTAAATCGACCAGTTTTTTGTGTCCGCCACTTTTTTGAAAATTTAGACTTTTTCGATGACCACTACCGAACAAAAAGCGAGAGAAGTAATGTATTCATCGCTCACCCACTTTATCTATTTCATAATTGATCAACCCTATTACAGCATGCTGCCAAGGAAAATTGGCTTGTGGACAGTTTCTACTGAATTACTAACCAAATTTGTTTATATTTCTTCTATTTTTAAAAGAGTGACTTCCGTGGTAATGATGTAGAATGAGAAAACATTTTAATAAAAACATTTTGCCAAGTTTTATGGTTGTATATCTACTTTAACTATATAAATTTAAAAAAAGATTGATAATGTTTTTCTGATATTTTTTGGTCACTCCCAATTTTCTTCATACGTGTTTTGGATGTTGAAGGAGAACAAATAGAATAGATAGCAAAGGATAAGTAAATTTATGCTTTCTGTTCATAATGCAAAATTAAATAGAATCATACACAAAGAAAAAGATGAAAATGATACAAAATCATAAGGAAATTAAGGCAGGGGTTGGTATTTTTTAATAATGACTTGAGAGTAAATAACAGAGAAATGGTTTAAAAACACTTGGGTCCAAACACTGTGTCTCCTATCTTCCAACTGAAGCAATCTTTTAAGTTTTTTCAAAAGTATACTGGTATTTCTAAGGATACTTTTCAATTTATTCTTCTTATCAGAATGACGGTAAAATCTTGTCAAAATTATCAATAGTGTTATTGTACTTCATCCAATAAGAATGAATAAAAAAAATTGAGAAAAATCGTTGAATCAAAGACTGCTAGGTCACCGATGTAAACATTAACAAAAGTCGAATATAAGCTGCAGGGACTTAATTTCATGGTCTAAAATCAGCTTCTGTTTAACTATGAAGGCCCGTTGGACGAGTGGTTGGAATGCATACACAGGACTCCCTCTGGCTGGAGGACTTGAGCTCGATTCTAAGCGCAGAATCACATTCTTATCCCCAGTTACGCCGCCTAATCTTTGCCGTAGAATTACGGCGCAGGAAAGTAGTGATAAAAAGCAACTAAATTGAAGTTATATCCTGTTGGATTTTATATCCATTTCTCAATGACAATTAAAAAGTATTCTCTCTCTCTCTCTCTCTCTCTATATATATATATATATATATATATATATATATATATATATATATATATATATATATATATACATATGAAATGAGACAGCAATCCTACATTCAAACTCAATTTCTTTAAAAAAACAAACTCTGTTGACTTGGTTTTCAGAGGAAATTTTTTTTGTTCAAGTGCAAACGTTTTATTAATGTCATTGAAGTGTTGCTTTGAAAAAAAAAACTCCCACAGTTTGTGTTTTAGATCTTTTTAACTAAATCAATAAAAGGAAATTGAACAGAGTCCATCTTTTATTCTCAACTATGTATGTTGGAATATATATATATATATATATATATATATATAGAGAGAGAGAGAGAGAGACAGAGACAGAGACAGAGAAAGGGATAGAGAGAAAAAAGGGACAGAGATACATATATATGTATATATATTTGTGTGCATGTCACAATGATAATAAGAGAAACACTTCATGATGAACGTAGTCTCACTCTGGGGATTCTGAATGTTAGATTTCGATATTCATGCGAAATCACATGCAAAAAAATCTTTCTCAGTACAATAACAGAATTTTCCGTATGGCAAATACTTTTAATTTGTTCCATCTGCAATTCCTTTGTTGCCTACAAGACGTCAAGGCGACATTCAATCAGCTCGTTGAGCCAATTCAACAAGTCTCTATAGAAAGTCTTTCTTCCTTTGTAATCTACAATCAACTCCTGAATATTGCTCTTATTGACTAAAGCAAACGTTGATCTTAGAACTGTTTGTTGAAGCCCTGCCATTAGATTGCCCGCTCTAGTTAGACCATTCTAGACCCTGTGTTCGATCTCTATTGATTCTTTTATCCTGTTGAATGAAGACCTTAAATAAGCAATTCCGTAATATCGATAGGAAAAAAATATAGTGTACTCTCATTTCTTGCTTCTGCGTTTGTCACTATAGATCAGAAATTGAATTGGAAATGGTTTAAACTGATCTTTTGGGCGAGAAGTTTCTCTAAACCTCGAATTGAGATCAACTTGAATGAGTTCGTATGATTTCGCCTGCGTAGATGAGATTGAAGCTGCTTATATTCGATCAGATACCCTTTTTATATATATTTGATATATATTTCCTACCAACATTCTTCAACTATGAACCCAAAATTTAAAAAAAAAATTCAAATGAAAATATAACTAGGTTACATACATCGAGAGCATAAAATTGATTAAAAACACAGTAAAACACATTGGAATAACTGAGATCGAATTGGATGTCTTGAAAGACGCGTACTCGTGAATACGTTTGGACTACGTAATGTTTGGCTAGCAAATATTCCTTTTCAGTTGTAAAAATATGAAGTTTACATGACTATATATATATATATATATATATATATATATATATATATATATATATATATATATATATATATATGTATATATATATGTGTGTGTGTGCGTGTGTGTGTGTGTGTATAAGAACTTAGTCAATGAATAGCATATTGGTTTTACACTGCTAAGCATATTTTGAAAATAATCGTCTTCATTTTTAATTCACGGCACTCAAGTGAACACTACCACATCAATCACTTAGATCAAATATCATGTAGTGAAAATTTTGGATCAAAATTCAGCTAATAGCTGTGTCCAAGTTCTTACACAGTCAAATCGACATACTGTATACCTTACTCTATTTCAGCTAAGCATTCGGCCACACACCTATGTATTCAGCGTTGCATAAGTGACATTTTATTATCAAATCATCAATTCTATTTGACTGCATCAGAATACAAACAAGCGTCAACTGCATGAATGAAATTCTGCTCTATCACGATTTTATTGCAAAACAGAAGCTTTTAAATGTGGGAGCTTTGAAAGGAATGGACTTCTAAAGGGAGTTACTAATGATAGAACAAGCGCATCTATGATCTGACTTTCCAAATAGTTTCTAATATTCCTAAGCATATTTCGAAGCTTTGGAAAAAAACAGATTAACGACCCAGCATTTGAATTCTAGCAAAAATGATGGAAGCAGAATTGAAAAAAAAAATAGTTTTCTGAGGAATATTTTTTTTTAATAATTTGCTAATTGATGCTTATGGCTTGTTCGATTTCTAATCACTCATTAATGTCCTATTGTTTGTAGCCAAAAAAAACTACAGCATAAACTTACGAACATTAGTTGAGTCCTTTCTTTTTATCGATCTATAGAAAGATCATAAAAAAGCATAATTACCGTGTATACTCGTCTGTAGGTCGTACTTGTGTATAGGCTGACCCTTGATTTCCGAGATAGAAATTACTACTATGCGACGGATTTCGTGTTTAGGTCGACCCCTGGATCGAAGGTTAAGAAAAGGCAATTCTGCTGAGGAATCATGTTTTTTGATCAGTTTTAGTAATCAATGAAGGCAGAGAGTGCGTTTGTTAATGTGTTGATGTGTTTATTCGTTACAGTGTTCCTGGCCATACCGTTTTGTTGACACACTTGAAAATTAGGATCATTACTCCAATTGACCCTTCTGAAAAAAATATATGCATTCATTTCATCCTTTTTTTTAAAACTCTTTCTGGTGGATATCTGAAATTTTCCTAGAGAAAACACCAGTTATATCATAAATAGCATATTTCCTGACCATAAATGATTGTTTGATTAAATTTTTACATGCATTATTTGAATTTGTTGCCCCTGGGTTGGGGGTGAATTATTCCCAATCACTTCCCCCTCAGGATCTGCCAAGGTATTTCAAAGAATAACAGAGGGGTTTGCAAAAATACTGCTGAGCTACCCCCCCCGCTACCGGTGTGGCTGCTACATTACAGTGGTGTTTGATATAGTCAATAATAAATACATTCCATTAAAAAACAAACAAAGAAAAAAAGCTGAAAATACAAAAAGTAGATTTACGCTGTATATACGGTGGAAATCGAAAGGTACGCTGGAAGTTGTAAAGTAAGTAAATGCCGTGCCCCTATTTACCTTCACCCCACTCTTCCATCACTGATTGTAACTACTCAGGCTGTCATTATTGGCCTTTAGTAGAACAGTACAAAGCATCATCATCATCATCATCATCATCATCATCATCATCATCACCACCACCACCACCTGTTCTCGTGGAGGCACTAGTGATTGAGAGGTTTGATCGCTCATCCGGTAGAGTAGCTATCATGCTCAAATGAACTCGAAGGGCAAATCGGTGTTTTGCCGAATGCCAGTGCTTTATTTCAGCGCTGTTTACATATGTTGGCCGAATGACGGCCTGAGTTATCTGTGATGGGGAACATCTGAAATTATGACAGGTTTAGATAGTCATGTGACCGACGGCATTTGGAAGCATGTTACATTGTGGATGATAAATTGAAAGAAAATGAAAAAGGGAGTGATCAATGAATAAGTCACTCTTCTCGCCTTTTGTTGGGCAGTGATCACAAAATATGTCTGGATAAAAAAAACAAAATAACAAAAAAAAAAAAGAACAGTGCAAGAGGGGATTCTGCTAGACAAAAACAAGATACCAATTTAGAATGAATATACATGGCAAATTACATCTCCACTAAGAAGCTTATTTAGAGACAGGTTTTTGGAAAAAGAATAGGCAGTTCTTGTTAGTAAGGAGTAAATTTTTTGCATTTCCAGTCCTCTAACTTTATTGGTGTGGCCTGTAAGCTCAATATGTACAAACAATCAATCAGTCAGCCAACCAGCTGGACCAATTCGAAAACTGAAAAAACGTCTGATGATAATTCCAGTGACAGCTTTGGTTGACAGTTTCTAATGGGAAAAATATGTGAAAAATTCATTGATCTTAGACTGTACTTCGTCTCAATATAAAATATAGAATAAGGCCAAAATTACGATAACCCCGAAGGATTAATTTTATATTCAATTTTTTTCTGAAGTAATTTCATGTACTTCCTCTCCATACGGCCTCTGTTTCTTCTGAAAATTTATCAGTTTTACAAAAAGTAAAATGATTGACATTTAAAGTGAGGGGTTCGATTTACAATGAATCTCTACTGCAAATCAGGACCCTTCCTCCTCATCCAACTTACGTTACTATGGATGATTAGATCAGATTCACTGATAAATGATTTGTCTCTGTCCAGTGTAGTACAAAAAAAAAAATCAGCTGATTCTCACTGTCCCTGCAATATCTACGAAAGAAATTTGATTCACTGCAGAAGGTTTGGGATCACTCGATCGAAAGTCATAAACTATTATCAGACAGCCGAAAATATGGCCATTACACGACAGAAAGTTATCGATCGTATACATTAATCGTAGGTTTTATTACGTGAACCTAGGTGGTTGCCTTTTGCGCAAAGGTTATTTCGAACTAGGAAAAGTAATCCACTGTATAAACTACAGAGTACTCAAAAAGTGTGCGACACTTGCCTAAGCCGAACATAAACTGACAACTGAATGGAAATGAAAATCTTCAAAAAGAAAAAAATCAGGATCAAGCTTGACAAAATATTGTGCTGCTCCTCTTGAAGTTTCAACTATAATTTTATCTCTTCGTTTTCTACCCCTCTTCATTAAAAATGGAAAAAAAATATTGTTCATCGATTCAAATGTTTCAAAATTTTAGTGACTTTATCCTTAGCCCATCATTTCATGAAACGTCATTGACATCCATTGAAGATTTTTAAAGATATGTTGTGGACTGATAGATAGGCAGATAGACAGGCAATCGATGAAGACAAATGAATAAGGCCACGCATGATAAGTATCCAACACACCGTTTCTGAAAAGTTGATAGTTCCGTTAACTTTAGAGCTTTCACCATCATCAGTTTTTCAACGTCCTTCGTAGGACATAGACCTTCCTCAGGATTAGCCACACTTCTCTATCATAGGCACTGCAGAGTCAATATTTTCTGAATTTGTCTGGCTCTTCTCACCATCTAATATTCTGCCGGCTTCGGTTGCACACGTGATCTCGGGGGATCCATGTCGTGAGTCCCGATGTCCATCGGTTGTTCACCATTCTTGCAACACTGCCAGCCTACTGCCATTTGAGATTTTTAAAGGATTCTATAATCTTCCTGACTCTTGTCTTTTCCCAGATGTACTGTGTTGTCTTGTGGTCTCTCCATGTGAGGCCTAGCATAATTATTTCATGTGCACGTTGCATACTTATCAATTAGCGGATCTGTTTCTTGGTTAAGTTCTATGTTTCAACTAAAGAAGTGGCTGTACACCCTCCTTTTTAGGATTGATGGGATCATGGTTTGCACAATAATTTGGCCGTTCTCGTTGGGCCCTTGGTACCAAAAGGCCCAGCCACATGACTTGCTTTGGGTGGGGTCGATGTGCTCCAAGGGTGACTACTCAAACAGTACACCAAGAGAGCATCCGTTCCTGCAGGGTCATCGGCCCCAAGAGACTCAGGCGCAATTTTTTGAGCTTAACTGCTCATTTTACTTTTATTTTGAAGTTTGAACACTCTGCAATTTTCTCTTAGAAGTGTTCTAGCTTCAAAATACAAAAAGAGGCTTCTATCTCAAGAAAAAACAAAAAATATCAGCTTTTCAAAAATGCATAGCCTAGCATCAGCTAGAACCTTTTCCACTGGTGAGATATACGAAGAAAGACACAACCTTGATTGGATATATACAGAAAGGATTTTCTTGTCGTAAATTATTTTTGTTTTGTTACGTTCAGAAGAAGAAAAAAAAACCTGGTCGAAAAATCTTAGAATTAGGGTAAAATAGATATAAATCAAATGTTTTGTTTTTTCCAGTCCATTACAGAATGATAAATGCAGCAGATGCTCTCAGTATTGCTGTATAATGGCAAAAACAGGTAAGTCCATAAAACATGAGACAGAGAAAAAGGGCAAACATTGAATCTGGTGATGTACCTCCTACCATGGAGACAACTACAAGATATTTTCATTTTTTCACCCAACATTTCTAAACTAGTAGAAACAACAGGAAATCATGATTCCAATAAAGACAAGTCGAAAAAGTCCAATGTGCTGGAATTACTTGTTGTTGTCATTGCAACTTTGTATTATTCACCTGCCTTACAATATAAATTGTCATAACTTACTTAATCGGCGTACGTATGGCTTGTACAGGCTGCCAGGAATATAGTTTTGCAGTTTTTCTATTTCACATTTTACTTACCTGTTTTTGTCATTGGGTGTCAGTGTATTAACTAAACTTAGATTAATCTGATAGAGGACATGAATGTAGTTTGCCAAATGATGATATAATTTATGGCTTCTAAGATAATTTTGAATATCCTGGATATCACTATGGAAAAGTTTTTGAACAGAGTAACTAACAGACAAACTAAAAGAGGCAAGCTAGGAAGTAGACCTCTGCATGAACTTCAATGAATTTAATGTCACGTTGGGGACAAAGACACAACGATCAGAATCAAAAATACAGAAGTGTATAAAAAAGACCGTTACACCTACCTAAGACAGCGAGTCACCATGAAGTCATCGACAGAGAAGTGGCGTCACTCACTCAAGCGAAAAATCACACACAAGTTGGTGAGCTTTCGGTAGAGCAAGCTCGACTTCCAAGAAAACACAGATTTCAAGCCCTAAAAAAAGAGGTTTTTACAACTAATGCATTCTCCCGATCGTCATCTAAAGCATGGAATCAAACCAAAAGATTGACTTTTAAACGGAGAACCACGTAACATGCTTGTGAGAGAATCATGCTCAACTTCACATGGAGAGATCACAAAACATCTTAATGTATTAGAGAAAAGACAGGAGCTCGATATATAATAGAGACAACTTGAAACTCAAATAGCAATGGGCTTGGCATATTACAAAATGTCAAGCAGCAGCTGGACATCACGACTCACAATATGGATCTTAAGAGATCATATGCAGAATTGTGGCCGACAGAAAGTAAGATGATATGACAAGCTAGATAAATTCAGGAAGTATCAACTGCTGGATGCCTATGACGAAAAGGTCTGGCAAATATAACGGGAAAGTTTACGTCCAAAAACAGACATTAACAAGCTGGTGATGATGATAATGATGAAATCGAACAATTTTGGGCAAAATATTTCCTATGGACCCCTACATTACATATAAAAAAAGACTGTTGACACAATATCATCCCATCTAAAAAGTCTCATAGGATAATGCTGTCTCTGATGAAGAGATGGAATATAAAATTTATCCGGCTATGCTTTACTAATATTGCTAGAGTAACTGAATAAAAAAAGCAATAAAGTTGGTCTTCACATGAACTCAATCAATCATAAATCCATGATATATAAAAAAAGAACCAAAAGTTCAATGATAGGTTTACCAATCGTTGAAGTAATAGCTAAAGAAGAAGAAGAAGAAGAAGAAGAAGAAGAAGAAGAAGAAGAAGAAGAAGAAGAAGAAGAAGAAGAAGAAGAAGAAGAAAAAGAAGAAGAAGAAGAAGAAGGAGAAGAAGAAAAAGAAGAGCAATTAGTCTTTTCCTGACAATTGATTCTCATGTATGAAAATGTGGTATTTCCAATAAAAATTGTAAACGGGCGATTTTGCCATTTTCATAGCTTCAGGTGCTTATTTGGAAGAGAAAAAAAACTAACCTTAGACTTACTACAACGACTTCATTTGCAGCCGGTCGAAATGGTCTGAAGATGTTATTTCAATGACAACACACTTTTAATGACATCAGGCCTCCTTCTTTCTCCCTAATTCTATTGTTATATATATATATAAATATATATATATATATATATATATATATATATATATATATATATATATACATATATATATATATATATATATATATATATATATATATATATATATGTATATATCCTTTTTTATTGTGCATAGGTCACCAGAACCTGAATAATAAAAAAAAGCAAGCATGAACAATTCCAGATTCAGATTAGAGACCCTAAACTTACATTGAAAATTGAACTCCCACCCCTTAAAACATATTAAGAAAAGGGATAAAAACGTAAATATATCATTTATCAGCCCTCTAGCTTCATCAGAGCGATCCGTACGAATTTCATATATATATATATATATATATATATATATATATATATATATATATCTATATATATATCTAAAGAGCCAACCCGATCAACTCCAAAGCTGAAAAAAAAACAAAAAAAAACATGAACTGTTTCAACAGTCTTAATGAAAGTTTTGATTGACCCTTTCGGAAATTTCATCCATTCTTCTGTGCAGGGATAACAATTTAAAAATATTATAACTAACAATACTACCAGCAAATCTCATTAAGAAAAAATAGATCAACTAACGTTGACAGTTGCAGTTGAAGGTATCTAAAATGTTTTAAATTCCAAACACTTGAAAAAAAATCAATAGTTTTCTTGAGAGTTCTCGTTGACATTTTGTCCTAGGCTTCACAAATCACATTTCTCTGTCTCAGCTTTGTGATATGTGAACTACATTCCTAAGCGACGAGTACCTAAAGTGGCGTCACTCACTCAAGCATAGAATTAGAAACAAACTGGTGGAAGACATTTCTATCATGTATTTCAGTCAGTAAAATATCCTGGTCGAAACATTAGCTTGATTAAATAATAGGAAGAAGAAAAATAATCTAAAATATGCCTGATTAATTATGGGCAAGAGCTGATTGAAATTTTGAATTATTGAATTTAATTTCGTAACAGATTAATTTTTATTAGATGAACTAGCATCTATAGCTGCGACTACTATCACTGACTGACTACCTGACAAATCGACATAACAAACGCCAGACACTATTTACACGGAAAAATCCTTCTAGATCCTATAATAATACCAGATCACCTAAACTCTTCACAGCTTTCTCTAAAGATGATCTCCTGAAAACCAGACTACAAAAAACAATGAAATCATGATAAACGCAGAATCCGTGAGTAATCTCAGATTTACTGACAACATCTGCCTTATTTCTGAGAATCATCGAAATCTCCAAATATTGCTAAACTAACTGAATAAAGAAAGCAATAAAGTTGGTCTTCACATGAACTCCAATAAAACAAATGTCATGGGCAGTAAAACTGTAAAAGAGACAGCGATCGAAATCGAATATGCAAAGCTAAAGATAGTAGATTATTACATCAATGTAAAACAAGGAATCTCCATAAAATCCTCAAAAGAAGAAATCAAGCAAAGAATCACTCTAGGTCGATAAATTCAGTAGAGCCAACTCAACCTTGAAAGAAATTCCATAGATCCTGAAAAGAGGGAAATACAACTAATGGATCCTTTTGATATTCACCTATGGAGCTGAAACATGACGCCTAACAAAAAGATTGACTCTCGAACCACAAACTCAGTACAACGGAGAATTTCGACATCACAAAAGAGCACGTTATATTAGAGAAAACAGTTATCATACGAATAATTAAAAAAAAATAAATGACAATTGGCTGGTCATATTTCAAGATTGTCAGACAACTGCTAGACATCATGATTCACAACATGGATAGCAAGATATCATGTGCGAAAAATATAGCCGGCAAATATGAGAAGTTGTGTCAAACGAGTCAAGTTCAAAAAGTTTTGGTCCAGCTAAGCACATGATAGAGTGGTCTGGCGAATTTTGAGGGACAGTCTATGTCCAGAGACGGGGGCTAAAAACCTGACAGCGGAATAACATTTTATAATTACATTATCAAAACATTGAATTCTGTTTTATTTCGTCAGAATGCGAACATGCCTCAATTGCATGAATGGAATTTCATCTAACTACAATACTGACATCATATGGGGGTTCTTTCATTGAAAAATGCTCCTAAACTTTTTAGTTTCATTAAATGAATGGGCTTTCACTACTTTTGGAACGTTCTTCAATAATTTAAGTTTCTACAGAAACCCTTCAAAATCAATATATACACACACACACACACACACATATATATATATATATATATATATATATATATATTGGAGAGTAAGAACAAGCTTACCGAGAGAAAATATGAACGACAATTGAATAAAAAGCGTCCGTGCCACATAAATAACTAAGATGTTTATAATTGAAAGGTGATAATATTGTAACCCTTTTTCATTTTGGAGAAAATCCCTTTTCTATTTGAGGAATAAAATAAAGACTTGTTGTAGCTGCAAAGGAAAATTATGTAATGGAAAATTATCAAGAATATGTATCTTACTGATAGTCACCTTTGGGGCTGGTAGATGGGACTCAAGCAATAGGCTGACCCTAAAACTGAGAACCGTACAATGTACACATGAGAGAATCATGCTTAAAATCACATGGAGAGATTATAAGACAGCACGGTTTATCAAAGAAACAAGAGTTCGCAACATCATAGAAACTGTTAGAAAACTCCAATGGCAATGAGCTGGTCATGTTGTAAGAAAATCAGTCAAACACTTGACATCACGTCTAACAACGTTGAACCCCTGAGGTCAAGTGCAAAGTTGTGACTTAAAGAAAGTGTGATGTCGTAACGAGCTTGAGAAATTCTAAAAGTACTGGCTCTGCAATGCACTTGATAAAGAGGTCAGTCGAATCTTGGGGAAGGTCTATGTCTAACAACGGATGCTCTCAGCCTGATGATGATGATAATGATGATGAAAATTTTAATTTGTTTTGCAGAACCCTTGTCACGTAGAACTCTGAAGTCTGCAGAATACCGTTCACATTATTTTAAAAAGGAAGTGCTTTCGGAAGTACTGAAAATCGAACCAGCGCGTCTATGGACTGACTTCCAGGTTTGTTATTTCTTTAAAGGATATGAAACTGAATCATCAACGCCATGACGTCACAACCGACGGAGCCACGGCTTTTGACCCATTGTCAAAAATGGCGTGTTCTAAGTGATTAAACGCGATCGGAAGGAACATGTGACAAGCGAAATGCTGAGTGTGGAGGAGGTAGACGAAAGCCACGTCCTGGAAATACGATTGAGCGGGGGTGCGGGTTAAAATAGAGGCACGAGAAGCGTAAATAGCGATTTCCAGAGTTGAAACTCCGTGTGCGTGGGGCTTGGGGTGGAAGGATTGTGAGGACTGGGAAGATGTAGTGGCGCTGTTACGATTTCCGCGAAATGGATTTCTGTTGTCAAGTGTCGGAAGTAACATTATACGCATGCGTTGATCAGTCTTACTAACTGTGCGCCTGCCTCGTTTGCTGTATGTCTGAACTGTTGACCACAGTGAACCGAGCCGAAACACGCCCAATCCTCGAGGTCAACGTGTACAGGAGAACACTCGCTGTTCAAATGGAGAACTTACCAATAGACATTGTCTCTTTTGGTCTATTTCCTTATTTGGACATATCTGTCGCTGTATTCTCCGGTCTTTTGTATTTCGTAACCTTTGATCAATGTAGACCCGAATCCTGTCTTTTTTTTTAATCATAGGCTTACTCTGTTCGGAGTCATATCACTCGTTTACTATCTATAATATAACACAAAGAGTTCGGTTAAAGATGTAAAAGTAAAGGGAAATTTTCATTTCCAACATTGACTCTATTGAACAAGATATTAGCCTTTATTTATTTTCATTACATGCAAAAATTTCAACCATCATCATCATTATCATTATTATTATTTGTCCACCCTTGCCGTGAAAAACTGACGGCATATAAGAAATAGATGGCTCCACATTACATTTCATTTACACGGATGATAAAAAATTGCATTGCAAGGAACTCAGAAAATGGCATTCTATACACATTACATTTTTTAGACGTGGATATTAGAGACTGGTATTGCAGTCAGCATAGATAATAATCTTCTAATACATATAGTATTTTATGTACGTGCACAATAGAGATTTATATTGCAGTGAGCTCGTAAGATATCATTCTATACCCATTGCATTCGATGTACGTTGATAATAATGATTTGCATAGAAGTTAGCTTAGAAAATAGCCTCCTTTACGCTTTGCATTCTGTATACATAGATTGTAGAGATTTGCATATCTGTGAGCTAAGAGAATAATCTTCTACAACATTGCATTTTGATACATGTTGCATTTTATTCACATTGCATTTTCATTACGTGGATAATAGAGATTTGCCTTGCAGTTCGGTTAGAAAATAGCCTTCAATACACATTGCATGTTATATACTTGAATGATACAGATTTTCATTGAAGTGAGTTTGGAGGATTGCCTTCTATACACGTTGCATTTTCATGAACGTGGATAATGGCAATGGGCAGGTTCGGAGGCTAGAATGTCAGACAATCCAAAGATCGTATGCAAAACAGTGGCCGGCAAGAAATAAGTAGATGCCACGTACTAGCAGAGTTCATAAAATATTGGACCCTCAAGGCCCCAGATAGAGTCTGGCAAATCTTCGGAAACATCAACGTCCAACGACTGACCCTAAAATTTTGCTGTTATTGCTGTTGCTGCTGCTGCTGATGATGATGATAATGATTAAAATGATGATGATGAAGATGAAATTGAATATGTTTCTTTTGTCTTGAAACTGGAAAGAAATTTTAGTTTACTACGTCAGTTGTGTAACTTGGCATGTAGAAAACCATATGCATATTGGTGATCATATGCATTGGTTTTATCGTTAGTATTTTTTGAAATTTTAATTTCTCGTTGAAACTTACTCGAGAAATCAATCTACGACGGTGAGAAGGGGAGATAGAAATATTGCAGCTGAAAATACTACTAATTCATAAACAATACTAAATATTGCGCCTTTGAGACTGCAGGGTATGAAGAAAGGTATGTTTGAACATCAGGTTTGATTTTCTGTCAAAATCTGAAGTTCTCGTAGCTCAGCCGGCTAGGGAAGCTGGCATATTTCAGCAGAATCCTTTTAAGCAAAACGGACGTCGGTTCAAGTCTCATCCACAGCTTATCATCCATTTTCTTGGTTCATGCTGTTTAATTGATGTTGTAGACGGTCTGACTAAGGTGAGACAAAAGCAAGTAAAAATTATGATTGAAGAAAATACTTTCAAATATCAAATTGTCGTCCCCGCTGCTAATTATTTTTGAAAAAAAAAATCTAACCAATCTGCTTTCATCAGGAACCCCACCCTTAATTCTTTATGGGGTGGGGACATTATGATTTATGAAATGTTTCCCATTTGAGGGCAACAACTACGAACAATGCAAGTAGGATAACTTGGTGGAATAATGGTGTTTGTAGACACTATTATCCACAAATCTACAATTTAAAAATCAAATTTCAGTATTTCCAATTTTAGTTTGCTTCGAAAATAAGAGAACTTCCTTGTAACTGTTAAAATTGTACATCCTGTGTGACATCTCACCCTACTTTAAATCTTGTTTTTATTCGAACAACTCTGAATTATGTCGTCATACTTTCAATCCACACTTGGCTTGTTCCGTCAGCTTATTAAATCGTGTCGGATTTCCCGGCTCTTACTTTATTTTGCCCATCCCGCCACTCATTAAATTGCAACAGATTTTTTAACCCTCAGCTTATCCTGACCCTCCATCAATGGTGAACATACTGTTTCGTGCCAGTATTTTCTGCCATCAGTTTTTTCTTCGGTAACATTTTTCTTTCAGAGCAAAGAACAGTTCTGGTGTCTTTTGCATTCTTCAAAAGGATTAGATTCTTTTCGTGTGTATAATTCCATAAAGAACTGATAAGATGGTAATGCAACGACTATGCAAGACATTCTTTTGTTCTCGAAGAAACCTTAATCTGAACAGTTTTGACGGTTCAGAATTTTTCAATCACTGTACTTGAAGGATAATTGTTCCTAATAACTAAGTTCCCCCTTCATTTTGATAGTTGTCTTTCGATTGGAACCCTGATAGAATATTTTGCCCTTCCATCAACTGATTCCGGACGATTTTTGTTTATTAATACATCCAAGTAGTTGATTCAGGAGCAGTACTTGTTAGAATTAATCGTTTGCTCAGAAAAGATGATCCAATTTGAATCCCAGTATACAGTTATTCACGACAACATTTTATTTGATGAAAGACCAGCAGTAGGCACGGTCAGTTCTGGTCCATTCTGCTTCCACGAAAATCACTTGCCTCAACCGTGTTTTAAAGTATTCACATTTCATAACCCATTACAAATCGTTCCAAAAACGAAATATTTTCCTTTTATGAGAGCCACACATCGACGCAACTAACACATCCAAGCTTGTGCAAATGATTTTCAAGGCTTGATTCCGATATTCACAGATCGTATAAAATCTTGACTTGATAATCTCATCTAGTCTACCAAACCATTGTTAAGCAGGAAAAAATGTCCCCTTTTAGCGCATACAACAAATTTCCGTTTTTTTTATTTTTATAAACTACAGAACCGTTCTTGAGCATTTGAGTTTCATTATCCCTTTTTTGAAATAATTCATGCATGGTAATATGAAAATGTGCAATATCGTTATCAATTTTGAAGATCCAACTTGATATGACACCTTTGATCGAATAATGAAAATCAATAATTTGAATATGCCTACACTGACTGAAAATCTGACAAAATGTCACAGCAAACGTCTCAGCTCATCGCAGCATGAAAACTTCTCCTCTCTAGATCTATGTTAGTGGATTTTAGCGCATTTTAGCGAAACTAAAAACGTGTAATAAAAATTAGTGGTTGTTGGTTATCTTTGCTTTTGCTAAATTCTTAACGGCTTACCAGTTTAAAGTTCACGTTAGATGTGCCCACTACAGGTCGTAGAATGTGGAGCTTCAAGCTCAATGTCTGTAGGGAGAAAAAAAAATACGTTAATATAATGAACAGCGTGACCTTTTTGTTTTCCGGTCCGAAACACTGTGCAATCCTACTAGAGAGTAAATATCTTGCAGATGCTCCGGATCTATCATTTGAATCTATTGATTCTTGACCATCGGATAAAATTATCACTTTGTTCGCTTTCTAAGATGTTTTCACAAAACTTCGAATGTTTCCCTGCATTTAGTCAACTTACACGCTGACCAGTGTGATTTTTTTCACTTTTATGTCCGTAACAATAAACTATTCCACTAAAGGTATCAATTTTTCTAATAGAGATATTTCCCTACCCACCATTCATAATTAGGGGGTCTCCCACTGAGACAAATTTACATCTCTCCTCTCTTTGAAACATCCTTTTGTGGAAATTTAGAAAGAAATGTCTTGTTAGTCACTTGATAAACACTGTCACGAGATCAACGTCTTTTTTGCAGCATGCTGTGTTAGGGGTGTCAAACAAAAATTAGAATAAGGTCTGATCGATAATTATGTTACTTTTCTCGCCTTTAATTCGATAACAGAAAACTTTAAATTTTCCGAAACCATACGGGCACAAACTAGAGATCAATAAACATCCATTGTAACCTTTTTATGAAGGAATCCGAAAAACCAAAAAAAGTTTTTTCGTAGACACCCTAAAGAGTCAATGTTTAAAATTCTACCCTCTTGGCTCCACTGATGCAGCCTTTATGTGTAGTACATATTTATTGTACTCGCCCCTTTGCCATCATATTTCCTATGTTTTGTTGTCCGGTTAATTTCCCTTTGTCGGTTTCCCTATTTGTTGTACCAGTCCGTTGCCCTCGATACATACATACATACATACATACATACATACATACATGCATACATACATACATACATAGCCTTCCAGCCGGACCAACTTGACAACTGAAAAAAATAGTTTGACAGTTTTGGTTTACAGTTACTAACGTATCCAAGATTTTTTTCCATGGGGATTAACTGATAAATCATATAACGACATATTGTCTCCGAAATTCAGACAAAACTTACCATTACTTACTGGCCAAAGTAAAAAGTAAAGTTTATAAGATTGATAAGTAAGGATGAACATTGCTTATATTGACAGAGCTACGTTTTGTCCTCGGTAGAGTTGTGAACACTTTTCTACTCTGTCTGGAAAAGTGATTCGCTTGACCACTGTCCACTGGAGCGTAAGCCGATAGTCATGTCCCAAGATCATTTGAGGGCAAAGGTATTATGTTTTAGTCAAAGGATTTCGTCTTTCGCGTTAGAAGAAAAAAATAAAAATAAAAATAAAATTTAGACGGGTCCAGTTAGTCACTCAATAGAAACCGTCAATGACAATTTTTTTCTGAGCATGCTACGTGAGGGATGATCAATTGGAAAAACTAAAAAAAAAAAAAAATGATGATCAATGAGTAAAATAATTCACTCGCCTTTAGTTGGGTGGTGATCACTAAAAAAATTTCTTAATTAAAAAAAGTGAAAGAATCAGAGAACACAAAACTTGGACCAATTCAACATAAAATTTCATTGCAAGTTGAAAACCACTAAAAAAAAAGTTTTGGAAATAATTGAGAAATTCTCTATACATGATAAGTAGTTGAATAAGATTAGATTTTTAGTCCTTTAGCTCAATAGGTGCTGCGTGTTCACGTTCTATATAACTGGACAGCCAGCTGAAACGACTTAAAAAAAACTGAAGAAAAACCCATGCTGACAGATCTGGGGGGCAGTTCTGATTGACTGTTTCCAATATAAACTTAGAGTGGGCAGAGTAATCTCTATGACATTATTGTAAGCGCGAGGAAGTAAAAGTCACTGTTGTCAGTCAATGAGAAAACGTTCAAATAAACAAATGAATAAAATGATCGGAGAGAGTGGATTAGCCGAGAGGAAGAAAAATATAGGTGAACAGTGAATAAGAACAAGACAAGTGGAAAAGAATCAGATATCTACTTGATTGATCAGTGAAGGAATCGATGGGTTGGATTGGCTTTGCTTGAGCGTCATGCTTGTGTGAAGAAGGTCATCGAGAGGTGGAGAAGCTGACAGTAAACAACTCTATACGGGACAGACAGACAGACAGACGGACAGAGAAAGAGAGAGAGAGAGAGAGAGGAGAGAGAGAGAGAGAGAGAGAGAGAGAGAGCTCAATAGACGTCCCGGCCAATCAGATGTGGGTATCGGGAAGGGGTACGCATTGAAGACATGACAGGGACAGAGACAGAGAGACGGAGACGTACGGAGTGGGGAACCTGGAAGGGGGAGACACGGAAACGGATAGACAGAGACAACCTCCAGGAGACTCTGAGGGATATGGAGAGAGACATGGACACAAATACAAAGGAGTGAAACAGACGGGATGGGAAATTGAGAGAGAGAGGGTAGATAGGGAGATTGAGAGAGAGAGAGAGAGAGAGAGAGAGAGAGAGAGAGAGAGAGAGAGAGAGAGAGAGAGAGAGAGAGAGAGAGAGAGAGAGAGAGAAGTGTGAGAGGGTAGCAGTCTGGGAGAGAGATATACCGAGAGACACACAGAGCCAGTGAGATATTCGGATATAGTGAGAGACAAAGACTGAGAGAGGAGAAAAAAACACATACAGTTAGGGATTGAGTAACACAAAGATATATATATATATATATATATATATATATATATATATATATATATATATATATAGAGAGAGAGAGAGAGAGAGAGAGAGACAGAGACAGAGACAGACAGACAGACAGACAGAGAGTCAGACACACGCACACAAACACGGTGAGAGGGAATGAGAAAGAGAGACGAGGATAAAAAGTTCGAGATCCTACTGATCTGAATGCTGGTGTACAGACACGAATGCACATTTTTTATATACCTATAACTAAATTTCATACTTACAAGTTGGACTCATTTTCCTCATGATGGTGTAATGGTCGGAGTTAAATACTCGTGTCTTTGTAACAAAATTCAGCTTTTTTCAGTAAATAACTCCCTACAAATCAGGGTTCAGCACCAACTGAAATGCTTACCAATTCATGAAAGATACATGTTCGCTATAGCACTGAGTTCGGATTTCACTGGGTGCCTTACAACTGTAATTGATACTAGATCAAGCAAATCATATAGACATGCCATGAATCAGAGCCGGTTTCAGAGTCCATTATAACTAGAGAGCAGAGGTAGGCAACCTACGAACAGCTGGCCAGATCCAGGATTGTGAACGGCCTGTGATCAACTATTTGAATACTATGCGTCATGGTTGCCAATTTAGGTGTGATCTTTCGACCTTTTTCAATTCTTGAGGTTACTCGCGAATTCTAAAAAAAATGAAAAGAAACCTTGAAATTGGCAACATTGCTTTAAAAAAAAAAAAAATATTAAGGAAACCAGCTAAATATTGTCAACACTGAAGTCCATAAAATCGAGGGAACACACAAAAAAAATAAATTGTCAACTCTGCTTTACTTACTCTTTAGTTTTTTCATTAGATTATTAAGATTATGTGGATATCCCCGGTAGGAGATATCTTCAGAGTGCCTTTTATTAAATTCAAAAGAGATGTCTCGATTGAAATACATTGTAACAAAATTTACTTCTTTAATCACTAATTGGCATCTTTTCATATGGATAATTTTCATGCTTGAAGCTTTTTATAGCATGTATCTGACAAAGAGTCCATTCATCAATATGTCATCCAGGCCACAGAGTTTAAAAAGTTTTGAACTGCTGCTGTAAAGTGTTTAATCACGGTTTTCTGTCACATATATTTATCCTTGTGTCCAACTAAGTTGACTTTGGTTAATATTTACAATCAGTACTTAAGCATTGACTGAAGAAAGTGAGTTCGAATCTTTGTTAGTCTCTCACAAATCAGTCCACTATTGCAATGAGTCTTAATCTCCCCACGAATCTATATAAGACTGATTAAAGGAAGATCGTTGTCGGTACAAGTGGGTTCTTAATATTTTGAAAGGTCCTAGAATTACAAATTTGATTTCTTTGCAGATATCAAACCACAACACGCCTGTTCACGCTGCTAATAACCAGCCTATTAAGACCATTAGCAAATGCCACTCAATTCACGCAGCGGGGAACAAGCATGTTTTATCAGTGCACCGACCAACACTCTTTCATGTATATTTTAGTATGCAATCCGAAGTTGAGTCTACTGGTTTGGGTGCATTATATAAAGTTCTTAAACGCCATTGTCAATAGTGAATTACAGGGCATGTAATTATATGTCCAGCTGTATTGTTTCTCTCAGGTTCGTTCCAGATGTTGTTATGAACGTTGACGTACTTAAGTATGTACGCTTTTGCGAATTAACCAATCAATATGCATAATACGAATTCTCTTCATTATGTATAATTGTTTGAAGATAGAAATACGATTATCAGAATCGCTGCCATTTGCAAGCACCAACATGAACATCATAGCTGGTCGTGGGTGAACTGTTGATTGAAGTCTTTGAGAACCAGAGAATGATTGGTAAGAAACCAAACTATAATGGTATGAAATAGTATTTGTGAGAGCATTGCTGTGAATTGTGGATAGACGGTAAAAGTATGAATGAGTTGAAGAAACGGTTTAAAATTTGTGTATTGTTTATGTTGTCGAAATAAAGCCCAAAGGCGTCTTTGACAAGCACTTCTCAATGGGAATACTCAAAAGGTTTGAATGTACTATTTGATGATAGTTAGAATAAATTTGGGAAGGTGTTTTTTCTTCCAGACAGGATGTCCAGTTGTTCTGCGATTTTAAACAATTGGCGGATTTTGTTGCAGTGAATAACCCGTGTGAATCCTTCCCTTTTCCTCAAAAAAAAAAAAAAAAGGACAAACAAAAAAAAAGGAGTTCTAGGGGGTATTTTTTCGGCAAAAATTTATGGAAATATATTTTTTGCTTTCTCAGTTACACATAATAGTTATTGTATTATGATATATTGTAAATGGGGACAGTTAACGGAACTAGACTACTATAATCCAGCTGAAGTGATGATGAAGTATTTTTCTTTTGAGGGAATATTTTATCTGTAATGTAAACGAACAAAATACAATGTAAATATTCCCATGTTGATTTTTACTTATTCTTCAAGATGACGAAAATCATATTTCATTTTCATTCATAGGAATTATGAAAAAGAAGGATGAATTTAATTCCCAGGATAAAAAATTCATTGAAATTCACCGGGTCAAAGTTCCATAGATGGAAAACATAAAATAAGGCACCGATGACAAATGTGGAAAGGCTGGTTATTTTTTCAGGATCAGAATTTTTAGTGTTAAGGTTGTGGTTAACATCAGCGTTAGGGTTAGTTTACCTTGTCTGTTATGGTCGTAATAAAATCCACCAATGGTTCAAAATGGCAAAACGTAATGGATACCCACTCTGGAAGATGACTGAAAAATGTTGTCATGCGTCGTTAGAATCCAAAGAAATGAAGACAGGTGTTTTGAGTTACTTGCATGATGATCAGAGATCAAGAAACATGCTTGAAAATTGAGTAAACTTGAAACAGTTTTAGTGTGAAACCAAACCCAATCCGTTAGCACAATATCAGTTTTTTGTTTCTTTCAATCTAAAGTTATTCTGAAATATCAAGATGAAATGAGGACATGGCAAAGTTTACCACTTTTAAATAATCGTCTTTATATGCTTTTGTGCAATTTGAATTTTCCCAAAAGATGGTAACCGACAGCTGTGAATGAGTATATATCTATTTGAAACTAGTTTAAAATGAAATATAATTATTGTTTTACTATTGTTCCAAGGACACGCACTGGTTATCTGGATAAAATGTAATTGAACAAAGTGATAGTTTTTATCCACTAATCTGTCTGTCTGTTCGACTCTTGACATAGATAAATGGAAATAATTAGATCAACAGACACAAGGTAAGATAGATAGATGAATAGATAAGGGACCACAGATAAGTAGATCAATAAACTAGCAGAGATGCATGCATACATCAGAGGCAGAGCGTGGGATCTGCAGACCCGGGGGACTGTAGGAGAGCACTATATATCTGAGGAACCAAGGAAAATCTGGAAAACAACCCCCCCCCAAAAAAAAACTGAAGAATAATCTTTAAAAATATATAAAATGTAATAAAGTAAAATACAATGGAGGGAGTCGCGTTCGGAATGAGTGTTACAACGATATATATACAAACAAACAAAATAGGACGGACAGCTATAAATAGGTTGCAGTTGATTAATGGAGTGGGCATGTGAACGTTTAGTGAAAAGTTAGAGGAAAACAACAATATGATTGGGTACACAAACACACACACACACACACAAATACATGAGTGTGTGTGTGTGTGTGTGTGTGTGTGTGTGTGTCTCTATACATGCATATTCATAAGTCTCAACCCCAATGACGAAAAAACTATTTATTTTTCGATTCAAAGATCACTTTAGTCATACATTATCCAGTGGAAGTTTCACATCAAAATCTAGATGATTACTGTGTCAGACATCAAACTTATTTATCCTCTCTCCCTCTCTGTTTTCTTTCTCTTTCTCTTTCTCTTTCTCTCTCTCTATCCATCTACCTATATATATATATATATATATATATATATATATATATATATATATATATATATATATTTGTGGGGAATATAGGCGAGGCCGGTAGGAGATATCTTCAAATCTAACGACACAATCATGGAATATCTGAAAAAAATACGCTTTTTACTCAATAGAACCAGATGGGCAGATGTTAGCATAACCCTGGCCTCCCCCCAAATAGTTGTAGTTAATTGAATTAGCTAACTAGAAAGTTATGCAATCGAATCATGGCATGGGTCTAGCACACCATCAACCACGTTCATGCACTCTCCCATACAGAACTGCATTCATGTTACTAGTGTGAAAATGTTCGAAACAGGGGATTGGATTCAAGATTGCGATATGAAACTAGTGAAACCTCTTTTCCAAATTTAAACAACAAATAGGTAAAGGAACTGGAAAAAATAACAAATACTTCAAAATAGTTATATCCATGGAAAGAAGCACAAAACAACAGCCCAGTTTAACATGATGGCTACAATGTAGGTAAAATAATCTTTCGGGGGCTTAAGAAGAACGTACAACAGGCGCAAAATGACAGCGTAGTTTAGCATCATGGCCACTTAGTTAGTGTGAACCTCCTCCTCGAAGCTTTATAAAGGAAGCAAAAGTCTTGTTAGCAGGCGCAAAATAACAGCCCAGTTTTGCATAATGGTTACGATGTGAGTGGAATAGATATATAAAAGCTTAACAGAGGGTGTTTTTTTCCCAGACAGCGGACGCCAAAGACACAGTCCACTTTAGCATGGTGTTTACGATGAAAAAAAAAAAACACTTCCAAAAAACTTAAGAAAGAAAATAAAGGTGTTATGGATTGCAGGTAGACAGAGAAACGTGGCAAATTATCTATATAGATTTTTCTCGAAAATTTGAATAAAAAGAATTTTTCAGAACATATTGATTTTTCGAGTAATTAAAAGATTCCCGATGGTCAGTTTTTAAATTTATGCGTACATACGTTTATATGGAGGAAAAAATATCTTCCAAAGATACAACTTTGTAGACAAATCACTTGCTTTCACATACTTTTCCGTCAAGGAACTATTGGGAAGACTTAAAACTCAGAATCTGTCAAAGCAGTTCTGTATATGACTGTAGTATAGCTCTTATCAAAATTTAAGATCGATAACAAATTGCAAATCACATTTGCTTAACCTAACTTTAACCAAAAAACAAAAAAACAAAAACAAAACATTTACAATGAACGTAAACTTTCGCTTATAAAATGATTACAACGGATTTCTATTTTTTTAGGGTCTATTTTTGCATGACTGATAGGCATAAATTTAAAATTTGAACATCAAAAACCTTATCTAACATTCATCGCAACGACGTCATGGAGTCAGAGTGATATCGACCACAACCGAAAGATTACCAAAGTGTGCGAACAATAAAATCGTATTCATTTTCATCAACAAAGATTTCCATCTGCCATCCTGTTTTTTTTTTAACCATGCACATTATCTTGCAAACCGAAATATTCTCATTATTCGTTTGTTTTTCATTATCGTTGGAATTCAAATACCTATCTTTGAATTTTATCTCTTTGAAATGTTTGGGTTCATAGCTTAGTGGTTACAATATCCAACTACAGTTTTGCATTTGAATCGAGGTAAGATACTAAGAATTCCTTTCAAACATGTGTTCACATGAACCAGATTACAGGCAATCAAACACACGCACACAAGTACACATACACTCATTCACACACACACACACACACACACACACACACATATATATATGGATTATAAGTTGCTTTCCTGCAGCAAACCAATTGTTTATAATTATTTCCTATTTAAACACATTCATGATCATATATATATATATATATATATATATATATATATATATATATATACATATATATATATATATATATACATATATATATATATATATATATATATATATATTTTGTCTTGTAGGCATCACAGCTCTGAATAGAATTTGATGTTAGGTTATTGAATGGTTAAAAATTCGACATCTAACTTCTGCAAATATCACATGTGGTTTGTTATTTTACATGGGTCATCATCATAATTTATTGTATATGGATGTTGTTCTATACTTCACATCATTTTGGTGGGTACACAAGTTTTTTGCACACATAAGTTACCCTGAAACATTTGACAGAGAGAGATCAATAAGTATAACAACAGACGCGACTCATTTTCGGTGCCCCTTCTATTAAGTGTTCACCCATGTGAATATTAAATCCATTATAGTGTAAGTTTTGATCTCGGACTGCATGCAAACCAACTTATGATATCATCTTTAAAAGTACTAGTAACACAGAAAAAATCTTTGAGTTGGTTTTTAACTGAAGGATAATCTTTTTGTCAATATATGAAATGAAACTTTTCTAGTTTACATTCAAGTAAGTGAATGTATGGATCCAATTAATGAAGATATTATTCAATCTTTTGTGGCTAGCGCTTTCAGCCATACTACTGACCGTTATCAAAGTCATAGGAAAACTTTGAACACCATTCATTCTTTTGTCAAAATCCAACGGAGTTGACTACATTTTCCTAACCTGATAACAATGATAAGCTCAGACTTCAGGTTAAGACTAAGAACTTAAAAGTTTCGAATGATGGATACAGAGTGGGAGGGGGAAAGTGGGAAGGGGAAATGTAACCTATTACTAGGTCATCAATTAACGGAAGGAACAAAGAGGGGGAAAGATAGAACTACAAGAAAAAGAAAGGGAAAAAAACAGATACTTTTTATTGGATTTTATAACTTTTTCAAGTTTTTATATCTTTATAATATTGTTATTCCTCCTCCGCTTTTGATTGGTAGGGTAGGGAAAACGTTCTCTGTTTAAAATCCGTTTTATTGGCTGAAATAGTTGTGTTCAGAGCTGAAGTTTATTCTGGGGGAGGCAGACTTGTCAAATATGGAATACTTTTATACCTTAAGCTTACAGTTTGTGTCTTATGATGACGTCGTGTCACTGGCGACATACAAGCAAAAATCTTTACTGGGCTAAAATTACGATGTCTGGAAAGAAAACAACAGTTTTTTACTTTTTCGAACCCCTTCAAAAGAAATAAACTTTTTAACGTGAGTTCAATTTATCATGTCGGATTTATGCTAGAATGGTCCCTTAGTTTGTGTCCGACAACGTTCACTTTGACTCTTTTTGGAAATTGAAAGTTTTTGGTTCTCCAGCAAAGAGCAAGAGAACTAACTTATCAATTGATTATCCTTTTATTCCCATTGCTTTTTAACTGATCGTCCCTAACACAACATGCTGCCACAACTCATTGGTCACGTGACGAATTCTATTGATTGACCCATCAGATTTGTTGTTCTAAAAAGATACTATCAGACTTCGCAGTCGGAATACTTAGACCTGATATAAGTGAAAATCGTTCTCTGTTCTGGTTTTCGGTATAAAAATACCGATTCGATGTGATTATCAAGTCGGAATCAAAAGTGAAAATAACAAAATCAGAATCATGAATAGTAATGACAGCAAAAGTAAAAATAGATGATTAATAGCCAAAATAATCCAGACGTAGATAAAACAAAAGCGAATATAACAAACGATTTTATTTCGGTGGGGAACATCGTGGACTTAATTTTCCCTTTGGGAATTGACTGGTAACGCTTTATCTACTCTCCGTTTTATTTATGTTTTGTTTTCAATCAAGGGCATGCGTTCATGGATGAACGTTGCCATAAAATATACAGCCAAAAAACCAATCTGTCACATTCTCCCCTTAAAGTGGCATGTCGTCTATCAATGTCGGGAAGCCCGGCTGGCAATTTTCAATTCGGTTTTCATTGGAGAGTCAGCAGAAATTTAACCACGCCCAGACCACTCGTTACTTAGGTTATTAGAAACCGTCAGAAAACTGTCACAAAAACTGTGTTTCCTTAGTTTTCAAGATTATTCAGCTTGCTGACTGAATATGTACGTATGCATGCATGTATGTATGTATGTATGTATGTATGTATGTATGTATGTATGTATGTATGTATGTATCACGTGTACAGGGTACACCGAGGAAGCTGAAAAACTAGAAATTCGAATATCTACTCCTCAGCAAGTCTACAAAAGACGTCTTCTCTTAATTCCATTACCTAAATAGTGTGGGTTCAATTTGTAATGTAAGATTATGCTAAATTTGCACCTTGTTTGTATCTGGTATGGTTCATGCAGCTCAAAGCGATAGGAATAAGATAATCATCGATCAGCTTCTTTACCTATCTTTCCAATTGATCATCCAAAACACAACATGTCACTGAAACGGTTTCTATTGAATGAATACCCAGACCTGTATCCTGCATAGCCACCCCACTCCTTGTGAGCCGTCTACAACACCAGCTTTTTACCGGTGAATTGCCGTATTGTTCATTGGTGCTGAGAAGTTCTGTGGAAAAAAGTTTTGGTTTTTGGGAATCAAGAGGCTGTCTTTGAAGTGCGTGCAACTACTGTCTCGATGAAAATTTCATCATCTGAATGATACATATTCCTCCTAGAAGAGCAAGTTCTTTTCTCGTGTGAGGATTGAACAAAGACGGTGTTGTCAACTTTATTTTCAAAAATTGAGTTTAAAAGATATAGAAACGTCTATATTGCCAATATATATATATATACAAAATCCTGGGAACATGTTGCATATTATTTGTAAATTAAATGTGACTTTCATCTACAAAATTTACCTTATTAAATTATTACTTACTTCATTACCATAAATTGTACAAAAATACCACTGGTCTTATCAGTATAATTTGCATATAATGTTGTTATCATTATCATTATTAATGATATTATCATCATCATTATTATTATTATTGTCATTATTATTATTATCATTATTATTATCATTATTATTATTAATGATAATATTATAGTTATAAAAATATCTAAATAACAATTTATGACACGCATAAGCAACCAAAAACATCTCGCCTAGACACTTCTAATGGCAACATTGAGCAACAGACGAAACTCCTAAACGTGAATGACAGTCAGCAACATTGATCGGTACTACATATGATAAAGCATCTCCAAACTCCAAAGCACAAACCAAAAGATTCTCAGCCTCTGTTTGTCTGTCCGTCTGTTGGTCTGTTTGTCCAAACTATGTCCCCAAAAGATTTTTGAAATGGATTTCAATGGCTTGCAGGGGTTGCATAATCCTCACCAGAACTGAAAACAAAATCGCTCGACCGAGTTCAAATTCACCTCGCCTAAATGCCTTTGAAGAAAGATTCAAATCCATATACTTAAGTTTTGTCCAATTGCATAGACGTGGACACACAATCTCTCGCCCCTGTCATGTCACAATGTTAGGTTTGAATGGATTGGCCAAGGGAAAATTTGTTTCAAGACTGCCTTACCTGACTAGCCTGTAGCAGCTACAAGTTGTTACCTACCTTGTCAATGATGACAGGAATTCAAATTTTATTGTAATTTGGTATTGATGAAAATGAATGAAACTTGATCATGATTTATATTTAATCTTCTGTTTTTGTTTACATACAAGACTCCGCTCAGTATGGTGAACAAGATATAGAAACGATCTTGTAAGGACCGATAAAGACTGCATCGCCAATCTTCTTCGTTAATATGATCAATGTCCTGTTTATACGGATCGAGCATCAGGGCTAAGGGATTACCAATATGTAGAACAAAATTTGATAAAATTACCAGACATATATATTTGTATATCTCAAATCATCATCATCATCATCATCATCAACATCATCATCTTTTCAACGTTCGTCGTTGGACATTGACCTTACCAAGGATCCGCGACATTTCTCTATGATGGGCATTGCGGAGCCAGTATTTTCTGAATTTCTCCAGTTCATCTCTAGATCTAGTATTTTGTCGGCATCAGTCCTGCATATGGTCTTTTGGGATCCATGTTGTGAGTGGTGATATCCATAACAAGGGTTTTTCAAATATACTTAGCTTGAGACTTGAAATTTAACAAAGAATTAAAACGCATAGAGATGTAAGACCCTGTGTTTATTTTATACAAGTTGTCCTCTTGGATTGAAACAAAATGGTGTTTTATGCATTTAGAGAAGGCTTTTCGGTAAATCGGACCAGCCGGTCATGGTAAGTTGTTGATCCTATACGCGATCATTTTGACCGAAATCCGCCGAATGATCAATTAAAGAAACATTTGAGTTTCATTTATTGGTTAGTTTTATTTGGCATGAAAGCAAAGGGAAGAAATGGAGTAAAAAATTCTACTTCGAGTCCAACATTTCTAATATAGAGAATTCATTTATAAAGAACATTGAATCGCAAGTGATGTTTTGAGGTCGTTGTCATTTCAGACCTGGCGATCATTCGACATTTTTGGTTGGGTCGATGAGGATAATATCCGTTTAAATTCCCCAAAGGGCAAATAAGTAATGACGTCTATTTGATATGTGGTTCCACAATACGTGCACATGTGGTTAGATGCCAAAATTTCCCAAACCCCTGCCACCTATGCTGCAAAAGTGTCAGAGCACGATTCAACTCAACGTTTAAAGGTGACTATGATATGTTGCCCCAGGGACAAGACATATCTGTTTCAATTTTATGCTCTGTCTTGCGTGGATATAAAGCAGAGCTGAGTGCAACTCGAAGGTCTAGAGGGATTGTAGACCCAGTGCGCCAAGTTGGGTGGATAATATTCACCTGCGTTTTTTTTTTGTTTTTTTGCAGCTCATCCATGCAGTATATGGTTTGGAATTATAGTGCAAAAGGAAAATTTTACAAAACTTCCGTAGTTATTTTCGCTTCAGCTACAGTTCCTTGCCGTGGAAAATGCATTTTGATAGTGATAGTGTGATCAAAATCAAACGATCCCCGATAAATAATCACCCGCTTGTCTCACCTTCCGAAGATGTAACGTCGGCTTTGGTGCAATTCCGGTGGCCTGTTGATGTATAGACGACATTTTTCGACACCTGCAATGACTCCGACTAACCCTTTAGAGATCAAAGACTTGCACAGACTCAAACAATGCTTCCGGTTGTTGTATGACAGTGACAGACAAACCAAGTATCGAGACTTCAACGATCGAAGTCAAATCACCACAGAGCACCCGGAGAGCGCATACCTCCGTCAACAATATTTCCACTTAACACTGAAGGTCTTGATTTCGGAGCAAAGACTATGGCGTGACCAGAAACCTGATAGAAACTGTCAACCGAAACTGTCATCAAAACCATCAACATGGAATTTTTAAGTTAAGAAATTTTTTACCGTGATTCGAACTCAAAACCAGTTGATTGTAAGGAGGCTGTCTTACCGACTGAGCTATATCGAAAAGTCATAAACACCCACAGTCTTAATAGATATATACATTCATACGAAAACTTATTTCTATGATTTATTTTGTTATATACAAAGGATAAAACGTTGAAGTAATCATCTTTAGTCTGCAGAGGAGCACGAGTAGACCTTACTGCAGATATTGCTACGTAAAATAACGTGTGTCTTCCATTCAATATGTAAGTGATGACAAACTTTCCAATCAATTCTGCGTTAGAACTTTAATCGATACGGTATCCTTAACCCGCTGCATCTAGACGTATATGTAACTACACACAGTCGAGAGTGTAATGACAATATGAAAAGGCTATGTTCTTCGAAAACGAATGTCTTAAATTTAAAATTGAATGAGAATTATAAAAGGAAATAATTTATACAAACCATGGCCGGAAATAATAATCCATACCGATACACAGGTCAAATATACTATATATATACAATTATACAGAAACATTTTTCAACAGGTGTGCTTCTTCATTCTTTCAAAGCTACTGGATCTTATACTGGAATGAGTCCGATGTCGTGCAGTAAATGACAGAAGCAATAAAATGTGTAATGGCCAAACATAACATCTCAATCATATATTTAGCATGGGGATTGCTTGCCTGTCTACGTCTGGCGGCTCTCTCCAAGACCATCTGTTTATCTGGATTTCCCAGTTTCTTCCTGTTTTCCCGTCAGCTGGTACGAGGCGAACACTCAAGATAGCAAATATAACGTCGATTAAAACTTACATTGTCCAGAGGAACTATTCCACGGTTCAAACAGAGAAAACTGTTTACCATGGCTGGTGAAAAACTACATCAGTCATGATCATTACCATCATCAACCTCGGCCATTTAGCATCTGTCGTTGGACATACACCTAACCAAAAATTCACCAGACCTTTCTATCGTGAGTGTCATTGAGCTGGTACTTTCTGAACGTCTTTTGTTTGTCACACCATCTTATATTTTGTCAGTCCTTGTTTTGCCTGTGATTCCTGAGGATTCATGTTGCAAGTCATGATGTCTGTTGGTTGTCTGCTATTCTTGCAACATGATCTGCCCATTGCTATTTGATTTTCCCGATGGATTCAATATCTTCTGTTTTTTTCTAATATATTATGCAGTGAATCTCTCCCTGTTGTGTTGAGCATGATTCTCTATTGTGCACGTTGCATGGTTCTCGGGGCAAAAGCCAGTCTTTGGTCTGGTTCCATATTCCAAGTCCACGTGAGACTATTGGAAGGGTGCATTCAGTCAGAAATAGAACCATAACTAGGTTAAACTATTCAGGTTTATGTTAAAACTACAAACTTTACTAAAAGCTAACATTGAAGTCTGAAATATAATCTTGATGTATAAATCACGAGACAAGATTTCGTAAAAAAACAAACACTAACCAAGTTTCAGCTTAGTTTATACCCGTTTTTTTTAAATTGCAGTCAGTTAGGTTCACAAAAATTAGGTAATATATCAACCTGGTTGATCATTAACTAGGTACAAGCCATGCTGTTCACAGTACCCTCAATCCTAATCTCTTTAGTTTGACGGTTCTAAAAAAGAGTAGCACATAACATTGGCTAGATTCAGTTTCCGTTCGATAAAACAAAGGCTAAAAACACACCAATGGCTCTTATTTTATCCTTGTGTTAATATTTGATCAAAGAGTTGTATGATCATACTTTCAGAACCTTTATATAGGACTTTTGAGTCCCTCTCTTTCTCTCCCTCTCTCTTTCTCTGTCCGTCTGTCTGTATCACACACACTCTCTCTCTATGTCTTTGTCTGTGTGTCTGTCTGTCTGTGTGTCTGTCTGTCTCTCTCTTTATATATATATCTATGTTACCGTCTAGAAAGCTTTACTGCTTCAAATACTAAATGTATAAATTTTTTTACCAAAACATTTGCCAATTCAGTTGATTATTTCTAAATACCTGTTAATAGAATTTATCTTAGTTTTTCAGCGTTTTTTATGTTTTGTACATCATTAGATGCTATAGTATTACGCATGATTTTTTCTTATTGAAATCATCAGTTTTTCACCAAGTGACCGGTTCGGGAGTTTATAATCAAATCAGTCATATTAACATGGCTTCTTCGAAGTGTTGATCAAACACTACCTCCCTCAGAGTCACCATTTATATAAGTATAGCTTTTGTTATTATATCTTCGGTTTTTGTCATAATATATGTAATATGTGATTATCCATGGGGTATTGTCACAATGTACTGCATGTAAATATTTTTTTATACTGCAAATCATTCAATTTTTGGAAACAAAGATCTCACTTAGGTTCACTCAGAAAATGTATTAGACGTTGCAGGATCAGAAAGTAGAACAGCAGCTGTGACACATTGTTCGTGTGACTTCTGTTAGGTGTTCACCTATGTGAATATTGAATCCGTTAGATCGGTTTTAATCTTGAGCTGCATGCAATCTATACACATGCACACACACATCGATCTCTCTCTATCTCACACACATATATATGTAAAGATTTTCTCATGTTGAAGTATATCAGTTCATTTCATTATTATCTCTCTATATGTGTGTGCACACATGAGTGTATGTATGCTTTTAGATTGGTTTTAGCTATACAGTTGCATAGAAAATTAATATAGCCAATTTTGACTATTTTAGAGTCAATCATAGAAAAATCAAACCAATTAGAGCCACTTAAAAAAAAACAGTCTTATTCCTCTATATTTTGGACCCGTCCAAGCAAAGATTGCTTTTATTTCTCATCATTTCTTTCTTTTTCTCAAGAATAGCTCCTCTTGTCATTTTCAAGCTGTTGACACAAATCCTCTTAGAGCACTTTATTTCCAAGTCATAAACTGCTTTTCTTTGCTCGGAAGAAGACAAAGTAAGATTAGCACATTTTGTCACGAATTTGTGTCAATGGATATTTGCTTAGACCACTCGAATGGAGTAATGGTTAGCACGTCTGCCTCACATGCAAAAAGGTCCAGATTAGCATTCCTGGTACAGCTGAAGGTGTGGAACACTTTACATTAGGAGAGATTCCCTGTTCCCATAGTAGATTAGATGTGCGATTTTATCATCATCAGTCCTTTAACGTCTGTCGTTGGACATAGACATTCCCAAGGATCCGCCACATTTTTCTTTCATGGACGTAGCATAGCCAATATTTTCTGAATTTGTCTTGATCATCTTTCGTATTCCGTCGGCCTCTGTTTCGCATGTGAACTCTTCGGATCCATGTCGTGAGTCGTGATGTCCATCGGTTGTCTGCCATTCTTGAAACGTGACCTGCCGATTGCCATTTGAGTTTCCTGATAGATTCTATGGTGTTTCGGACTCTCGTTTTCTTCCCGATATACTGTGCTGTCTTGCGATCTCTCCATGTGAGGTTGAGCATGATTCTCAGATGCGTGTTGCATGCTTCTCAGTTTCTCTCTTGGTTACATTCCATGCTTCAGCTCCATAAGTGACTATCAGGAGATGCATTGGTTGTACTCTCTCCTTTCCAAGGAATTTTGGGATCTTCCTGTTTTTGAAGGTTGAGTTACTCGGCCGAAACCCACAACAGAGGAAATCAAACGAATAATCAACCCAAGATGGGTGATTGAAGCGGGGAAAATCAGGTATTGAGTCAACCCCCTTTCTCAAAAGGATAGTAGCGTACAAAATAGGAGTACAAGTCCTTGAAGTAGACTGATATAGATGCACATCTTCAATAGTGAAAGAAAGACATTCTCACCTGTAATATTGTTTGACGGCTCGTTCTAATCAGTGAAGACATCATCATAAGCCTTTAGGCGTCCGTCGTTGGACATAAACTTCCCTAAGATTTGATAAACTTTCCTATCTTAAGCATACGTTAAATTTGTCACGTCATCTCATTTTTTGTGGGGTGAGGGCAGACTGCACGGTTTTGTATATGATATCCTGAGATCCACGTTGTGACTTATGATGTGCAATGGCTGTCTGATAGCTTTGTAACATGACTAGTCAATTGCCATTTGAGTTCTGTAATCGGTTTTGTCAATGTGAAGATGAGCATGTTTTTTTTACTGTGCATGTCGCATAGTTATCAGTTTTTTGTATCAGTCTTTTGATTAGGTTCTATGTTTCAGCTTCATAGGTGATGCATTTATTTCATACTCTTTTTTCGGGACAAATAGGGTTTTCTTGTTCTATAAAGGCTGCCTTACTCGACTGGAATTTCGACGAGTGATTCCTGGCTTGATATCTTCTGAGCATTGATTTCTATATATTTTCCGACCGTTAAGATTACTCTGGTACAATTTGTAAGCATTGCCGTAAGTGGTGCAGTTATGTTAGCGGTTATGTGGATAGTGGTGCAAAAAATGACCAACACTTTCACTGGAAGAATGACGTAGAAAAAATCAACTGAAACGCACTGGAAAAAATAGAAATGAAAATAGAAAAAAACATACGTACACACCTCAAACCCAAAATGATTATGCCAGATTTTAACAGAGCAGGTCTGGTTAGTCATCCAATAGAAACCATCACGTGTCCAACGTATTTTGGCAGCATGCTTTGTTGAGGATGATCAATTAAAAAAGGTTGGTCATCTAATTATAAGTTAATTCTTGTGTTTGCTGCCAAGTAATAATTGTAAACAAGTCTGCAAAAAACGAAAAAAAACAACAAAAAACGAAAGCAAGCGGATCAATTCAGCATGAATTTGCATTGCAAAAAGCTCATCCCTGCCCACTGAATATAAGGAGGTTAAAAAAACAACAAAAAACCTTTTCTGTAGATACATTTGGGTGTAAATGTTGACATTGTCAACCCTTTAGATTGATTGGAATGGTCTGTATGCCTGATTCATACATATAAAGCCAGCCAGCTGGAATGACTTGAAACCCATGTTGACAGATTTTGTATACGGTTTCTAACATATCCTTGGATTTCTTGAAGGGGATTAACTAGTAAATGATATACCGACACCTTGTCTCCGAGATTTAGACAAAACGTACCATTACTTACTTGCCAAAGTAAGAGAATAAAAAAAATATAAGAGTGATACGGGAAAATAAAAATTGCTTTTATTGACACAGCTACATTTTTCCTCGGTATTTTTGTGAACACTTTTCCATTCTGTCGTGAAAAATACTAAGGTAGCCCTGTAAAAGTTCAAGAGTTTGTTTTTTTCTGAACCTGGTCACCGTACTTCACTGAATAGACAGATGCCGATACATACCTTCTCAAACTATATGCAAATGGTGGCTGTTTCATGTTCAGCTGATGTTGAATATCATTAGTGATACGTATATTCAAAACACCGAGGATAATAAGGTTCACTTTTGAGGCAAGAAAGAGAAAGAAAAAATCAATAAAAATCGGGTTGGGGCAATGTAGTATTGGATCTTCACAACTTGTATCAGAATCTCAAACAGGATATAGCAAATTCTATTGATATATGCATATGAGAATCAATCTTCGATGTATGCCTTATGTGAAATAGTTTTCCCTGTTCAGTGAACGTGATGTTTGCTTGTGTGATTTCGTTGGCCACGGTGTATTTTTCTAACTTTACTCTGAGTTGGGCAAATTAACCTACGACTTTAAAGTCATAGGTAATTTACCTCTGAGGTATATGTATTTGTGTTACCTGTGTTCACCTGTTTGTTCGTCTGTCCACACGATATCTTTGAATTTTGGAAACGGATTTCAACGAAATTTTATGGAAGGATTGATGATTGGGTATGAGAGGGGGGATTTTTGGGCGGATCCAATTTTTCTCTTTTTTGATTGAAATATATTTTTCTTTATTTACAAATGAATTTATGTATATGCTCATGGTTGTCCACGCAATATCTCAAAGAGTTCTCAAAGAATTTCCAGGGAAATTTGATTAGGGGTAAAACAGAAGGCGATGGAAGAACTGATTAAAATTTAGAGCGAATCTATGCACAATAACCACCCCTGGAAATGGCTTTGACAGAAGTATGCACTGTCTGATTACCTATAGTTGTTAACATTGCCTTGTAGTTGTGTATATTGTCTCGTAGTTTTAAAAATTCTAGATATTAATATTGCCATGTATTTGTATGTTTCACATTCTCGTCGCTGATAATGCTGTCTAAGTCTTAAAATTGCCTTTTACTTGTCGATATCATTTTCTATATGTTGATATTGCATTTCAGTGGTCAATATTACCTTGTAGTCGTTAATATTGGCTAGACACTCCACCAGGTGTAATATAATCATTGAATTCTTTTACTTTGAAACAGATCTCTGATAAGATCAGAACCAGATCTAATCTGCAACAAGATTTAATATTCCGTAGCTGTCTATTACCCAATATATATTTACAATACCCTCTTTTTCCAATTACAATTCTGAAAGTTTGTGATAGCCCTTGGCACAATTCTCTCGCACATGTTCGGTAATTTCTATTTACATAAGTTTTATTTCATCCGTAATCCAACGCAGTGACGTTCGGGCACCACACATAATCTCATTATGGGTGTGACGATATTGAGGTAATTTGATGAAGTCAATCTTTCCCCAAGCTGGTTTGGGATTCATAGCCTGGTCACCGACCCTAGCTAAAGAGCATAGTCTGGCCGAGTATTCAAAAGGGATAGATTCATACCTTTCTCGAGAGTATTAGTGCAAAGTGAACGCTAACTAATTCAGAAGGAGTTTTCACCGAATCCCTTCATTTCCTGCCGTTGATCATCTGGTCACTCAGTGCTTCCCATACAACCGTACGTACAATTGTTTTACACACACTTTACACAAGATGTGCTACCTTTCCAAACGCTAACCAATGCACGTTCCTCTGAGTCTAATTGTTAGAAATTATCAACCAAGACTAACAAAATGGTGAACATATGTTCTTTAGTTTTCGATTGATTCTGGGTGGCTGGCTCTGTATGTATGCATAAGGCCATATCCGTTTTTTGTATACTTGAGTGATTCTTTGAGTGAGATCACGTGATGGCCATGCTCGGAATCGAAGTGCAAACCATCATGTATGCAAGTACGGCTAATGTGTGTACTGTGCCAAAGAAACATATATTCCTCGTAATGTCTACCAAGAACGATTAGTTTTGTCATTTGAAAATCCAACCCCTAAAACAGATTTTAAGGATAGTCGATTCACGATATGGTATAATGCTTGATTAGTATCTTAGTTTGTGTCCAGTAGCATTCATACTCGTTTTCTTTTCATTAAACAGTCAGATTATTTTGTTGTGTAACGAAAAGCGAGGAAAGTTAGTATTCTATTGATCACACTTTTCCACTGTGTTTTTTTCCTCCAAAGGAGGAGGGTATTCAATCTACAGTGTAAGTTTATGGTAAATTAGTCCCTTTACTTTCTTTCTAGTTTCACTCACGCTTGTTTAAAAAGAAATTTGGATATTTTTATTGATCACCGCTCAACTGAAGGTGGGAGTATAATTTCCACAATGCTTGATCAACCGAAACATATCATGCCGCAAAAAGAGGTATCCACGTGATGTTTTACGTTGATTGACAAACTGGACTTGTTTTATTGTTGAGATTATGCAAAACATCGTGCAGTAGAGGCTTGTTTTGTTAGAAAATTTCAACTGGAGATTTATCTGGTTAGTCACTCAATAGAAACTAGACTGTAATAGTACATTTATATTTAAAAAAACAGGCACAAACTAAGAGATCAATTTAGTTAACCATCACATTGTCAAACGAACCGTAATCTAAATAATTTTTGACGTGAATTTGGAAAAAAAAATTCTTAGCAGATATAAATTGGCTAAATGTTGACATTTTTACCCATCTCGCATTAGTATAACCTGTACGTATGATACGTACATACATAGCCAGCCAGATCAACTTTAAAACTGAAAGAAACCATTGCTGACAGTTTTGGTTGACCGTTTCTAATACGGTTCCATTAATGATGTCCAATATTTCTCGAGTCTTTATTGCGTAGGCAGGTAGGGAGACGAAGGTAATCGACTTTTTACAGAATTAACAATAGGTAGCTGTTTTTAACAAGGCTTCTTGGTACAGTCGGATAGCATTTAATTATCTGGATTGTCAATGAAATTTTATAGTGCCTCGACACAATGTTTATTAGTCAATATTCACGTTATTATCGATAAATCTATGTGTTGATTAATCGATGTACTTCCAGGTCGACTTATTCAGGCAAAACAAGAGTCAACTTCAAGGATAGAATCATGTCCAATAACTTGCCAAATTAATCTCTCAACGCCATCAGTTCATTTATTCAACTTTATCATACAAGGGAAAAGGTGCAGAGTGGCGGAAACATCAACGACACGGAGAGTGGTATTGACTAGTTGCGTTCAAACCCTGTCCGACTCACTTTTTGTTAACTTCACATTGATTCCCTGGATAATACCATGAATCCACATTTTTCCCCTCGGTTACGGGTAATAAATCATGCAAAATTGGACCTCTAGCCATAATTAGCAACCAATTTAGGGGACGGGCAACTCTGATTCCAAACCTGCCTGAGAAGTGATGGACTCTGTTCGGCTATCTAGCCTTTAGCGCACCCATAATGAAATCATCCTGGATATCCCGACGACCCTACACTGGATTACAAATGATCATATTTTCAAAACCAGCAGGAAAATCCTCCCCACTTGAAAGATTGATATTATAAAATTTTGTAAACATCTATTTTCTAATATTTCCCTCTATACCAAAATAAGCACAGCTTAACGAGAAAATATCTGATAATGGAATTGGACATTTTGTGAAGTGGTCGGCGTTTTAGCTCAAGTGATGGCCAGGACTTTGTATCAGGAACTTCAAGTGTTGTCTACGATTCTATTGAGAAGTTTTGTTCACTGTCTTGTATCTTTAAAATTATGAAGGTAATGATTAATGTTCTTGGTAATTATAAGCAGTCATAATCATTTTTTTAGTGTCTATTGTTGGGTATAGACTTTCCACAAAATTTGCTAGACCTTCATATCATCAGCAACGAGGAGCTGTACTTTCTGACTGATCACTTCGTCAGGCCATCTCATCAAACAGTCTCGAACACCATCTCTGGAGACCCAAGTCGTGAGTGGTAGTGTCCAGTAGTAGTTTTGCATTCTTCCAAGATGACCATCAGTCGATCACCATTTTGATTTTCTGATGGTTTCTGTGACATATTCCAACTCTTGTCTCTTCTATGATATACGACACTCCATATGATATTAAGCATGGTCTCCTCCAGCGAAGGTCTCATTGTTCTCAGTTCGAGGGTAAATCTTTTGGTTGGGTTTCATACTTCAGCTCAGAAGAGGCTATCGGGCCGATGTATTGATTGCATATCCTACTGTAGGACTATTGAGATCTTCTCGGTCTTGAAGGCTTGGCAAGCTCTACCAAAAGCTTTGTCAGATTGCACAAAAATTGTAGTTTTTGCAATACGTTCGTTGTGTTAAAATAAATGTCTGTTGACTGCACAATATATCCCTCATAGCGATTAAAACTATATAAGAATGTTTTAAATACTAGAATGGTTGCAATTTACGGTGTAAGGCACTTAATCGAGATCTATTTTAATACTTATGCCAATTATGTTTAGTTTATTGTTCTATCAAGTGAGATATGAATAGGTATTTCTAATTTTTATGTGATGGAGTCGAAAACTATGATGAAAAATCACATCAATTTTTCCACAATTGGTATTATTTTCAATTCTTAATAGTAACGATTTTATATGTAAGGCATAACAGCTGTTGGCAATTTGATGCCCCCATCTTTGTGGTCGATTTGTATTTTGTTGTAAACCGAACTATGATTTATCTATTTCATATTAGTAGACTTGATGAGAAATCGTGATTAATCTAAAAGCTGTATGTAATTATTCCGCATAAGATATATGCAAATAAGCTATCCCGAGTAAGACGTTGCTTACATATACATAGCTCTATAATGTCGATGATGGTGCTCAAAAAATCCAATTGCAGTACACATGCAAAAGGTGGAATGCTTCACAGAATCTGTATTTCATAAAATCAATAATAATTCTAACATAAGGGAATGGAACTAATAAGTGAAAGGAGCAACCCAATTCATGGACTGAGAAACAGACAAGAGAGGATGACAACATTCATTACATATACTAACTGAATCATCTGTCTGTAAAACAATTATGTGCCTTTCTAATTTGCAGTAATATACGATGTGCCTGATTGAAATGATAGGTATTCAAAGTCAAGTGAAACTAGGATTTGTCATGTTTTTTCCTCTTTATGTAAGTGAAGAAGGCTCTTCTGCACTCTCCTACAACGCAATTGACACAATTTTTGAACGACCTCAGCTATGGCCACTAACATTTCTATGGTTTTGTAATGGAAAAATAGAGCATGCTTCCTGCATACTTATCTTTGAATTCCTACCCCCACAATTCTGGGGTCTGCATTCACGTTCTTCCCAATAAAAATGATCCTATTTCCATACGTGTATATATATGTATATAACATTAAGATTCTGATTCCATTCATATCTATATGACTTCTAGCAAACAAAAAACTGCATTATAGCCAGTTTTACAGAATCAAGATTAACTCGGGGAAAAAACAGTTTTGGTTTCTCACATGGACCAGGGACACCATTTTGACTCTCTGCTAGAGATAGCAGGAAAATCCAATCGTAGGAAGGGTTTTCAGCAAGTAAATCTAATTATGATATACCATTCTTATATCTATATAATTATAAATCATCCTAAGATCTCGGTGCGCTTCACCCAGACTTGCGACGTAGAAGCTTTAGAGACAGAACGGAGACAATGATTATAATTTTTAGTATAATTATGAATTACTACATGTTTTTATGTCACAAATATTTTGTGTCCACAATAATTTCCCCGTGCACTGGTTGCCAAATGTGTGTGGAGGGGCACAAAGCTCAAAGGGAACAATGGTAACAACATTATGAGATCTGCAGGATTGAATGTCGTCTATTACATTGAATCAAATCAACTCACATGTTCAGGGATATTCATCTTATTTGTTCTGATTCTAAGAATGTATAATTCTGCTAATATGCGTGAAATCTGATCCATACTTGAAGGAAGCAAAAGGCAATACGAAGACCAGAAATGCCAGAATTTGATCTAATAATGGAGAGGGAACCAAAAAACGAAGGGATGATTGATCAAATGATACCTCTTTTGTTGGTAGATGATTTTAATGAGCCACTTAGTCAGTTTAGGCTTTATATATCCGTATTGATCAAGTGCAGTATACGCATATCCATGACAGATCTATGCCTCTCTCTTCATATATATATATATATATATATATATATATATATGTGTGTGTGTGTGTGTGTGTGTGTGTGTGTGTATGTGACTGTATTTCCGTGTGTGTGACTCTATATCTGTTTGTGTATTCTATAAATCTTTCTGAATTAACAATCTCACAATGTAAACTGGAATTCAATTGTTTCTGCGCTTTCACAAAATATACATAAGTAAATATATCCTGGTAAGATCCTCAATTACTTAGTTTTGCAATGACTCCCAGGCATTAGATATCCCTCTTTCTCGCTCTCTTTATATATATGTTCATATATATAATACACCCCCCCCACACACACATATATATATATGCTATTATTCTTTTGGTTCAATCGATAAAGATAGAATAATATCAAACAAATTCCGTGTATAAATGTATTAGAACTTATTTATACTCGTTTTTGTATATCCTGACCAGGATTACAAGAAAGCCATTTGTCATTTTTTCGAATTGTTAATGTTGGAATTATAGTTGTGATCACATTTAAAAGTGAGTGGAAGTTGTAATCATATTGTACTATGTGAGGGCTGCCTCGGTATTCTTGCTCAAAAAAAGTATTTAGAAGAGTTTACATTCCATGCAACTGTTGGAGCCAAAAGTTGGTCTTTATCCAGCAGGAAAGTCTTCTCTGGTTATTCAGAAACTTCTGAAATCTCAGGATATCCAGATTCAATTGTTTACAATCAAGAAAATTGACCACACATTTGAAGTGAAAGATTTCGTTGCGTCGAAAACAGGTTCTGGAAGACATAAAATGACGATAAGCTGCAAGACAAGCTGTTAGACAGTTGAAAATAACAGTTGTCAAGCGAAATAAATAAAGAAATTTGACAAAACAATCAAGAAATCAATTTGTTGCAAGCAGAACACTTTCAGAAAAAAGCTCAAAGGAACTGGGGTTTCATCAAATCAGAAGCCATTGCTGTCCACACAGAACGTTACAAACTGCTTCAAATTTGTGTAACTTTTTGGCCGACAGTTGTTCAAACGCGTTCTCTAGAGTGATGCGCCACACTTTGAGCCGTCTACCAATGCATCAGAACTCCTGTTTACAACTGTGAAGCATGGTTAAGGGATGGAGATAATTTCTGCATCTGGTATTATCGGACGCGTACAATACAAGAAGTCCTTTAAGGTTAAGGTGTACCAAAATACTGTAATGCATCTCTTGTTTTTAAAGTTACAATGATCACTTTCAACGTTCTTGATTATGATTTTGATGCATATCACATGAATAAATCTCATATTCTTACGAAATTACCGTACATAAAGTGATATTTTTCTTTTTTCCTTAAAAAAAAACAACGACAGGTCATACATTTTGCTTAATTGCATCGTAAGTATATGAAAAATATCATCATGTATATCAAAATCAGAGGTCAAGTATTAGAACTTTGAAACTAAACTACTATGTGTGTCTTAATCGTGAAAATAACGAACAAATCTCAGGTGAAATTAGGTCAAAAAATAACGTGAAGAAAATCAGTGCTTATGTCAAAATAAAATGACATACATTTGGGATTTATATTAATATGGTTCAAAACCATAATACAGACTGTTCAAGCTTCAAAGTAAGAATAGACTGAGTATTACAGCTGAATATTAACGAAAATATCGCCTGCAAGAGGCAGTCAAACTTTGTTTCAGATTTTCTCAACGTTTCAAGAAAAGACCACTTGAGTACTTATCATGTGGTAACCATATACATGTACTCATTCATTGATTTATTTCATATGTATTTATTTATCTACCGTAGTTCATAACCTTATCAGTCTCTCTTCATTTGTTAATATTTCTTAGTCATTATTTGTTACCGTTCATTGAGAATCCCTTAGATATTTTTAGTTGGGATTGTCGCTTTGTTGTAATCGCAACCTGTAACTATCTAATCACCTTCATATCCTGGAAGCTATGATTGTTGCTAGATGACCATGTAACCTGTTTGGTCATCTCCTGACAGGAAAGTAGCAGGATGTTGTGTAATCAGAATGAATATTTAATTTAAAGGCCCGATTGCACCTAGATTTACACGCACCAGAAAATGAATGAAATCAGAAACAACTTCTCATTGGCAATTATTAATCATCTCATTGAAAAGAAAACCGAATATGCGAAAGCAGAATCCACACTATTTCTGCTTCTTAAAGTTGTGAATCTTTGGGGTTTCTGCGCACTACTGAATTTTACCAGTACCTTAATTGAGTACATGCAGTTGAATACACTTTTTTTTAAAATCGTGATTTGAGTTCACAAACAGACAAAAATAGATCTATACCTCACATAAATGAGTCACCATAGCCTCTGCGTGTGACAGAACTAACTATATAAACAATTGTTTTATATAAAAAAAAATTCTTCTAAAACTATTTAAAGGAAAATCACAGGACAAAATTTGTCCAAATGACAATAAAAATCGAAAAAGCATTTTTACATCGTGCTCAGTGGTGTCCCTTTTCAAGGTTGTAACAAAAAATGCGACCTACAGCGCCGGGATACAAAGATGAGCAAAGAGAGGAGAATCTCATACCAATCGGATGGTTGTTCAGGCACGTTATTTGCGGGGCATCCATGATTTAATGAACAGAATGAAGATTTCAGATCCAGTTCTCCCATCTTGAGTACGTTGATGTTTTTTCTAAATACTTTTGGAAACCAGCATTGTGACTAGGAGGTGCTCTAAAGCTGGTTATTGCACGTAATATACCAAGAGAGTGACTCATCTTGGTACTGACCAGACTGAACGTTGCATTATTGTGGTGATCGCCCGAGAACAGGTGTGTCGAACACAATTCTGTTATCACCAAACCTGTATCATTATACTAGTCTACTTTTACCATCAGAATTTACAGCGTATATGGAACATATTGATATGCATTTAATGTACGTGTATGATAGGGATGTGGATTCCGGTGAGCTTGGAGAATAGCCTTCTGTACACATTGCATTCTTTATAGATTGATAATAAATATTTACATCGTAGTCACTGGGAGGATAGCCTTCACTACTGATTGCATTTTATATACGTGGATCAGAAAGACTTGCATTGCTGTGCGTTTGGATAATGGTTTTCTATACATATTGCATTTTATAAAAGTAGATGATAAATATTTGCATTGCAGTGAGCTTGAAAAGTAGCATTCTGTATAAACTGCATTTTATAGACATGGATAATAGTGATTTGCATCGCAGGGTGCTTAGAAAATGGCCTATTATATAGATTGATTTTGTAGACGTGGCTTATAGAGATTTGCATTGGAGAGAATGTGAAGAATAGCCCTCTATACAAATTGCATTTTATAGACGTGGATAATCGATATTTGCATTGCATTGAGATTGGAGAGTAGCCTTCTATACATATTGTCTTCAATAGACGTGGGTGATAGAGATTAGCATTTTAATGATATTAGAAAATTGCGTTCTATACACATTGCTTTTTAGATGTGGCTAATAGGGATTTGCATTGCAGTGAGCATTGGAGAATAGTCTTCTCTACAGACATTCTATAGACATATTTAGTAGAGATTTGCATTGGGATTATTTCAGAGACTAGCTCTCTATACACATGGCATTTTATATACGTGAATAATCGAGATTGGCTTTACAGATAGCTTGGAGAATTGCCTTCCATACACGTTGCATTTTATATAATTGTATAATAGAGACTTGCATAGCAGTGAGATCAAACAATAGCTTTCTATCACGTTGCATTTTATTGACGTGAACAATAGAAATTTTCGTTGCCGTGAGAATTAAGGATAGACTTCAAGATATTTTATTTTACATACGTGAATAATAGAGACTTTCTTTGCAGTGAGCTTGGAGAATAACCTTCTATACACATTGCATTTCATAGACATAGATAATAAAGATATGCCTTGCTGTCAGATTTGAGGGTGACTTCTATACACATTGCATTTTATCGTCGGGGATAATAGAGATTTGCATTGCTGTCACATCGGTAAAAAGCTTTATACTGGCCACCAACGAAATTTAGATATTTATGGTTTGCCCTGTTACATCTTTTATTATTACCCAAAGTCTGCATTCCTCGTCACTAAAACACGATTGAAATCCTACTACACTACGTCAGTCACGTCCATTAGTGTGACAGAAGACATCTGCACATCGCTAATTATAATATGAGTGGATTGTCTATGACTCTGATTAGAACTAACATTGACTGGCGTTCTCTCACAAAGTATGAATTTTAAAACTTCACTGTGAAGCAAGCTGGCTGATTCCTCTGGAATGTAACTGTCAACGTTTGTTACTTATTAAGCCAAACGGTTTTGAGCTAAATCTCTCCTCTCTTTGAAAAGAAAAAAAAGAGAAAGGAAAAGAAAGACACTTGATTCTGTTCTTGTTTTTTTTTTTCTCCAAAGAAATTTGCATATAAATGCTATCGAAATGGACTTGCAATTCTACGGTTAGTCCGGAATAGAAAATAACACCTGCTCGTTCGTTAAAATCAAAGCACAGTGGATGGTGTCTGTACAAGTGTTTTCGAAGAAAGTATGCGAAAACATGTTTACTGCGCCTTCAGGCTAGAATGAAATGTCAGGGTTGTACAATGCACCTGGATGGCAAAAATTCACCCTTCTCTCTTTCACTTGTAGATGCAGAAGTGAAAACATATCACCTGAGAAGCAGACACTGTTGAATTTTGATTTAGAAATGCCCATATATAAATTTTGCGTTGGTCAACATATTTTCACATATTTTGCAGATGTCTACTTGTACACTTTATCTATCTATCCAGGTATGTCAAATATCTGTCCATCTCTATCTATCTATCTATCTATCTATCTATCTATCTATCTATCTATTTATCTATCTGTCCCCATTTATCTATCCATCTCTCGTCAACCCTGACAATGAATGAGTTCTCCTAATTTTTAGATTTTGTCTGACTGGTTGACTGTCAATCCATCTATTACAGAGGCACAAAAACAAACTGATATTCTTTTTTAAAAATTAACTCGTCAAATGCGAAAAACATCTCCAGTGTAAGTTCAAAATGTTCCAATATCCACAGACATTCAACTATACCTCCCTATATATATATATATATATATATATATATATATATATATATATATATAAATGTATACATATATATATATATATATATATATATATATGTATACATATATATATATATATATATATATATATATATGTATACATATATATATATATATATATATATATATATATATATATATATGTGTGTGTGTGTGTGTGTGTGCGTATTTGAAATTCATGGCAATTTATATCCTGATATCTCCCTCTCTTGCTCTCTCTCTTTCTCTCTCCGTCTCTATATATATGTGTGCGCGAGCGCGTGTGTGTGTGTGCGCGCGCACGCGTGTGTGTGTGTATAAAATGCTTATATATAAAATGCTTATATATGAATATGTGTGGGCGTAATATATAAGTATATATATATATGTATAAGGTTTTTAGTTTTATATATATATATGTGTGTGTGTGTTTATATATATTTATATATACATATATATACATATACATATATGTATATATATATATGTATGTATATAAGTTTGTGAATTATCTATCCGTCTATCCATCCATCAAAGTCAGTTCATTATCCATTAATGACTTTCAATGACTGATCTATATATCTATTCATCTCGCTTGTGTGTTTGGCGGAGGAGATAGTTGCAAATATATCCCTCTGGCGCCTGCTGTTGTTTTTTGAGCCCAGATAAAGGCCAGGATTTCAAATGGTAGTTATCAAGGCACGCGATCCCCCTTTTCACCTAAAAGATTTGTACCCCAAACCTCTGCTTCATTACACTCCCCTCTAATTATTTGGACGCTAGACTAAGCTCAACGTTTGGGGTATATTTTGCAACAGAAATAATTGCCTATTTCCATATGGCGACATTCCAGAGCCCCGAAAAAGGCTGGATTTCATATAATTTTCAAAGCAATTACACCATACTTAGTACAAATATTGGCAGAGCACTATTTCACCGTTTTCCTTGGAGGCCGACAACACGGAGCCTTGAAAAGTCTTTTATACTTAACCAAATATAGATATAAGTGTAGCACTCCAAAGACCTTATATTAAAAACTGTCAATCAAAACTGTGATGAAAAAATGAAGATATGTTTCTTCAGTTTTTTAATGATTCTGCCTCGCTGGATGGCTGAGCATGTATGAATTTATTGTTTGCACAGATCATACCAACGGAGCTAAAAGACTGAACGTTCCAACCCTTTTTTAGGTCTATAATTTTCTCTTCCTGAACTTTCCCCCATGCCATAAGTTTTTAGCGAAAATTTCAATTTACAATGTGAGTTGATGCTAAATTGGCCACTCAACAGTATTCACACTTTTTTTCCCTTGAAAATTCGGAATTATTAATGATCTAACAGAAGGTGAGATCACCCAATCTCCGGATTCATTATTGATCATCCCTACTTGAGATGCAGTAAAAAAACGTCAGTGACCTGATGGTCCCTATTCATCTAGTAAACGGACTTGTTTGAATTTGTGAACTGCCAGGAAACTGCTCCAACATATCAGAAAGAAACAACTTTTGAATGAACAAGTCCTGAATAGAATGTAAGAACTTGCCCGTAGAAGACCAATTCGTTGATTCGTGGTAGGGAAGTTTTCGTCATTTTTTTTTTCTCGTGATGAAAACGATTTTTTTTCAGTGAACTGATCAGTCCCAATACTTCAATATATTCAAACAATCGCCCGAAACATCATCGACCCCTTTATTATTAAAACATGCATAATCCACCAAGTTATTATTGTGTTTCGACGTACTCAAAACTTTACGTAAAGCTTAGCGGTAAACATCGCTTAACACTATTTCAGAGGAGGTGAATAAAAGTATTTCCCACGGGACACGACCCTACAACCCTGCACTGCATCCTCTGAGATTACTTCGATGCAGATGAACGATTTAAAATTGTTTCCAGTACAGAACTTATTTGAAATCACTAAGTAGGTCAGATATAAAGGGAAAAAGGTGGAAAAATTAGTATTTCAAGTATTTCAGGACCAGAACACACAAAACTATTTTTATTCTTCTATTTACATCATGTTTTGGAACCTTTTCTCTTATGCTGCTTGCTATGAGCCTTGCAGGAACGTATGTGTGTGTATTCACGCGTCAGCTGAAAACCTCAGTCTGGATCCGGAACAGACGACCAGTAATCACGCTATACATATAACTCATGTTATTATCACGTGTAGTTCTTCAAATTTACAGCACAAAGTTTGGGGAATTTGATATAGGAAGATTGCGTCCGTCAGATATTCATATTGGGGCGATTTTCTTGTCTCAAAATTATAATTCAAGATAATATCTTTTTATAATGGATTCGACGTGTGGTATGCAACAATCGTGCGGCCAATTACAAAATTCTATTTAGTTTAACAGGAAGCCCGATGGGTGTTATATAATTTGGCTGTCAGTGGCAAAGAACCCAAAACGTCAGTATTTCCTAAGCAGATAGTATAATCTTTTTGTAACTGTTTACTGAATTTATGGATCTGTTGACTGGACGAACTTCCTTACTAGTAAGCAGATCCATCCTAAAGCTTTATGGGACCCTAGGTAGAATCTGATACGGACCCCACCTGCCAACAATCTCGATGCATTAAAAAAAACCGTCACCCAAAAGCTATCAACTCTTTAAGGGGCAGTCGTGTCTACGGAGCCCAAAGCGGCTTACTCCGCTTACGCCTTGAGTTGGCTCTGATTGTGAGAGATCATAAATGAAAAATAACTAAGTCATCATCACCTGTCGACAATCAAGTTTTCAACATGATTTTGGCAAATATTGCGGCGGTTTACTAAATTGCTACCACTCACACAAAACATGAACCGAATACTTTCATCACGATTTGTCACCCACTGTGCTGTAATATACTGATTCTCTCCATTCATTCACCTGAATATCCACAGCAATATGTTTTTAATCAATATCAAAAAAGTAATTACCTATTTCAGAAATAAACGCTTAGAAAAACGAAAAAAAAGATCATATTCCAGCTGATATTTCAATGGGAAAGTAAAAGCTGAAAAAAGAAACAAACCCAAAACAATCATCACTCGTGTGAAGTCATGCAAGCCTCAGGATCATATAAATCAGCAGAAGAATTTACTTTCTTATCGCATGGCTTCACGTGATTTTACACGTGATTTCCAAATACCGAATGCTTGGATGAAAGAAAAAATACAACCTCACGCCATCACGTGATAATCTCGGAAACTCTGTGTAGAAACTGAAAAAACCTGAGACGTGAAGTCATCTGAGCTCACAAGCAATGACTCGTGACATCAGGTGAATCGTAGTCTCCCTGCACACTACGAACGCTCACGTGAACTAACACGACATATTGCTGTCTCGCCCGCCCAAGATGTTTTGCAATGTACTTCCAAACTAACAAATTTAAATCTCAAAGAAAACTGCTTCTGCAGTTTTGAAGGGGTTCTGCCTTTGTTCCTGTTTTTCCTGTCAAATCAAAAAGCCAAACAAAATGCTTCCTGCTCATTGTGCACCTTCCATGTATCCACTTTTTACTGTTTCTAAAAATGGAATAGATCTTTGGAATTTTACAGAATAAACATTTCTTCAAAATACTCTAAGTTTCGTTTGAAGACCAAGTTTCCTGCTTTATTCATTCATTTCGTCAAGATCATGACAGTTCTTAGCTAAGAAGACGTTGTAGTCTGCAAGACTGAGGTCACTTAGGCGTACGCTGTCTATTCTAATTCCTTTATTTTCTCAATCCAAGTTTTGGAACGCCATCTTATGACGGACCAGGAAAGCTTGTGATGAAGCTGAAACAAACAAACAAAAAACATGCAACGTGTTCAGGAGTACAACATGGACCCCCATATATCACATGCAAAACTGCAGCTAGGAGAAAATGAGATGATTTGAATTACCAAACAAGTTCAAAAAGGACATGACAAGTCTGGCGAATTGTTTTGGAAAGTCCTTGTCTAATGACGTCCAAAGACCGATGATGATAATAATATCATTTTTAAATCTGGTTCACATTGAATAGATTCCTATATAACAATATTACTTTATCAGTCCAGTAAGAAAAAATATGTGGAATACGTGAATACACACTAATTTACGTACGTAGATAACAGATAATCCTATTGCATCGAACTTGGAATATTTTGTTTGATTCCCCACAAAGGGGTTTCCATTTCTTTTTCATCTATTATTATCGATGATATCATTCGTTGAATTCGGCGTATATCCTCCTCATCAGAACATATGAATCTATTTCACTACATTATCGTCAAGTGGATGGCAAATTGCCGCTTGAGTTTTCGACACGATTCTACATCTCTGACTCCTGTTTTTTCTCTGATATGCTGTCCTATGTAACTATATCTCTATATGATGTTGAGAATAGTTCTCTTATGTGCACATTGCATAGTTTTATGTTTAAAGGTCAGTCTTTGGGTCATGTTCCGTGTTTTAGCCCCGTTTGTGACTATCGGGAAGATGCAACGGTCGTATACCTTTCTTTTTTAAGAATAATGGGATTGTCTTTTTCTTGAATGTTCACCTTGTCCTACAGAAAGTTCGCCATCTTACATTAATTTTCAGCCTGGCTTTTTCTTTTGGGGACTTCATAGAGATATCTTTACGATGTTCTATGGTAAATGTGATGGTTTAGTTTCTCCGGCTCTGTTTTTCGATTTTAATTGCTGTGTCTTAGTCTGCAAAATAATTATTGCAAATGTTCACGTGAAGACAATCTTTATTGCATTCTCCATATACTTTGTCTAGCATTATCAGGAGATTTGCGTGTCAGAGCAAACAAGTTAGTTTTGCTTGGAAGAAATCTCTAAAAAGTATTTACATTGTCAAGAGAATTAGTATCCATTGATCTTCACAATCGATTAGATACTGTCAGAAAAGATGTTCAACCAAGTTTCAGGTTCCTTCAGTTTTTAGTTGATTCTGATTGCTGGCTCTCAATGCATGCATTTATGTATGTGTCTTGTGTGCTCGTTGCAGCAATGGAGCCAGAGGGCTGAAAATCTAGATATTTACTCTTCATCTGTCGAATTTTTTTTCTGTTCTCAACCCCTTCCAAAGAAGGTCGTTACCAGGGTTCAATTTACAATGTAATGTAAGTTTAAGCTAAATTTGACACCTTTTTCTTTTTAAAATTCAGATGTTTTACTAATTATCGCCCCCAAAAGCTGAATGAAGTAAATTATCAATTGATTACCCCTTTTCCATTTTTTTTAATGGATCACCCCAAACACAAGAGGGTATAAAAGATGTTGGTTTCTACAAAAGGACTAACCAAACTTGTTAAAATCTACTGGTTGAAGGGATTTTGTACGTCTTTCAATGGAGGTCAGACTCACAAAACATAAACAACAAGCTAAACGACAGAATTAACATCAAATTTGAATCAATACTACTCAAGTTAGTCACTCAATAGAAACTGTATCATAATTAATGTCTTGTAGTAGAATGCCATGCTGGGAGCGATCAATCAAAACTTTAAAAAAAAAATAATAATAGAGTTTTTTTTAACCCTTTGGCTTCATTGTTGAAGTTTATTCACGGCCGGTACAGAACTGGTTAGCCGTTCCATAGGAACGGTAACGTGACCAACATCTTCAAACAGCTTGTTGTATTGAGGTGACCAACTAAAAAAAAATAGAAAGAGGATGATCAATGAATAAGTTATTTCTGTCAGCGTTTGTTGGATCTCTAGAGAAATCTATGTTTATTGGTATGCAGTTCACATGTATTAATACTGAATGTCCGTCTCTTCATTACGTTTATTGCCATCTTTGTATTCACAATTTAATGCCACATTGTTTTATGCAATTTGATACTGCTGCTGTAGTGTTAACAGTGAACAAAGTTTTGTCCCATTTTGAAGGATGAAAATTCATTTTACGTTCCAGCTTTGTTTTCATTTTGAATTACACATATACAAAGGCACGAAAATCCTTTCTATGCTTAGGACCTGTAATGATCTTCACCTGGTCCTGGCAATCCATGGATTTAATTTCTTCCAGTTTTTAGTATTATTGGCAAAGGCACTTGCTCTCTGAATAATTTCTAGCTCTATCTGAAAGCTAATTAACGATTTCAAGTAATCAAAACTACCGATCACACCGACGAGCAAAACTGTCACCCAAACTACAAACATAGGTTTCTATCAGTTTTCAACTTCTTCTAGATTGCTATGTATGTATGTATCGCTTGCATTGGCCACATCAATGCTACCAGAGGACTGAAAAGGAGAGCATTTACTCCTCTCCATGTTTGAGAAAGAAATCGTCATTTGGGTTTTCAGAGTTTGATCACTAAAACTTTTTAGCGGAGGGCATTCATCTGGGCAAAGTTCATTTGTCTGTTAGTGTCTACTTGTTATTTGAAGATTCAATCGTTTCAGTGATCACAGCCTGACAAAAAGTCGAAGAATTAACTGAACATATTCCATATCTTCTGATTGATCACCTCAAATGTGTTATGCTGCCAAAAGACTTTGGTTATGTGACGGTTTCTTTTGAGTGACTAACCACCACACGTTTATTTTTTTAATCTTTTTTTGATCCTACTTGAGGAGACCTGGTTAATCATACCATAGGTGCTGGAAGGTAAACAACATCTTTGAACGGGATTGTGGTTTTGGGGTGAACAATTAAAAAATGAATGGAAATGGAAAATGGGGTGATCAATGGATGAGTAAGTTCACTTACATTTTGCTGAATCACTAAACATTTCCATTTTTCAAAACGATTGATGAGTAACCCATAGGAAACAAAATAAGGGGACAATTCAGCAGGAACTTTCATTGCAAATTGATACTTATTTAGGGGCTAATTCCCTAAAAAAAAATTGTAAACATAATTTTTTTCTTCTAGAAGTAATTTTCAAAACCCTGTGCTCAATTATATATATATGTATATATATATATATATATATATATATATATATATATATATATATATATATATATATATATATATATTTTTTTTTTTTAAAAGAATCTAGTGTATCTGCTCTGACAAAATCTATCTTATAAGATTTTTAATACAAACAGTTATCGAACACACTGACGATTTTTAGAAAAATACAAAAAAATTAGATCACTGTTTACCCCTGGAGACACGCAATTCTAGGATTTAACGGTTATCTTTTCCAATATATATATATATATATATATATATATATATATATATATATATATATATATATATATATATATATATATATATATAATGCTTTGCAAAAGATTGGAAACCCCTAGTGATTTATCAATTTGTTTCTTCAATTGAGTTTACAAAAGGGTTCTATTTTTTCTATTTATTCCCTTGAATAGTTTTACAGCGGCTCGAGAAACCTCTGGTAAAATTACTTTCAGAATTTGAACTTGGCAACAACTTTTCTCCGATATTCAGGTACGGGAAATCATACATTGAAACGTACAAGCAAATGTCATAATGTCATATGCAATCAAAATCTGTCGTTTCCAAGGTCTATGGTCAATATGCAGCCGAAGGAAATTTTGCAATGTGGGAAAACATCCTGGCCAATCTGCAAAGCTAGCAGAGCAAACCAAAAGACGAGGGAAGAAAGAAGTATATATTAACCCATTCTTCCCCTGCAAACCAACACAAGGGTCACTTCCCTCCATTACAAATAGTTTCATCTGATACCGTGAATTGTGTAGAATAGAAAGGATCTTGTTCTGAAAGCTTGTAGAATTTTGAAGGAAGCATCAATGTCAAGGAACTATATATATATATATATATATATATATATATATATATATATATATATATATATATATATATATATATATAGTTCCTTGTCATTGATGCTCCCTTCTTTAGGGCTTAGCACTCTTAGGTAGGGCACTGAACTGGTATGGGCTACTATGCAATGCTCTGTCAACCCTGGAATTGAACACCAGTAGACAGGGAATAATGCGAAGATAAATATATCGCCTGATTCGTTCCTACTGAAAGTTTAGGTCTGTGTAGGGCAGGGGATGAGCATCTGCCTCTGGGTTCGGAGTGAAGGTTTCGACCCCACTTAACAGTACGGGAAGAGATACTGAGTGTATAGCCACACTGACGAGTTGTAAAACAACGAATCCGTGAAATGACACTACTAACACTTATCTATATCTTTTTCTCTCTATATCTCTTTCTCTCTCTCTATATATATATAAATATAGATATATATATACATATAAAATCATCCACAGATAGCTATTTTGTCGTATTACGACTATTCAGTGTGGCTATAAAAACGATACTCACCCAGTGATACTTATATATATACATTCTGGTCAAAAATCTATTTTCTTTGTCCAGTATCCTGATTCTATTTTGCTAAATTCTCGACTAATCTCAAGCTGTTCCAATGTGTGATCAGACATGTTTCCTTAACGCAACTCCTAATGTTATGTCGTAATAGAAAAATAAATCAACTGATGAGATCATCCCATTTCAGCACGACAAAATGAACAGAAAAAAATATCATTACATATATATATATATATATATATATATATATATATATATATGTGTGTGTGTGTGTGTGTGTGTATGTATGTACATATATATACTCAATGATTAAGATTTACAAAAAAAATACAATTCATATGAAAATAAAATAAAATAAAAATACATATATCTTTTGAAAATATAGGAGTGAGTAAAATGAGGATACAAAAAGGATATAACGTAAGAATAGTAGTATCAACTCTGATAGGGTTGAACACTGAAGGAAACGAGTAAGAATTAATAATTAAGAAAATTATCAACTTTATCGATCACGTTTTGAGTCGTGAAATGAGGCTGCCTTATAGTTGGTTACGTTTTAACACTCAGAAATGGCCGAAACTAAAAACTATTTACGAAATAAGTTATAATATATTATATGTTTTCATTTGGTACAATATTGTGAATCATTAATATTGAATTTTGATATTTCGATACTGTTATATACTTTCATCTTTATAGAGTTTTCTCTGTACGATTTTTTCTTAATTGCAATGTTGACGGCCTGAATATTGAAGGTGTGGTTAAAAGCAACTGAAGATCTAAGATGAGATTGAATAAAAATCCCTGCGTACGATATTTACCGATGTGCAGATGTATTCTGTCTCGCTAAAGGAGTGAGCTGACATGGTAAAATAGAAACCCATTCATGCATAATAATAATGCGTAATAAAAACGCTAAATTTAAAGTTTATATAAATAAAAAAAAGTAATGGAAACTAAAACAATCTAAAATAAGTCTGAGTCAAAAAACTTATCTCCTAGTTCACGGCAATGCAGATCTCTATTATGCTCGTCTATGAAATACATTGTATATAAAGGTCATTCCCCAAACTCACTGCATTGCAAATCTCCATCATCCGTATGTACAGAATGCAATGTGTATAGGAAGCTATTTTTCAATCCCATTGCAATGCCAATCACTATTATTTACGTCTATAAAATGCAATGTGTATAGAAAGCTATTCTTTAAACTCGTTGCCTTACAAATCCCAATCATTTACGTCTGTAAAATGAAAAGTGTACAGAAGGCAATTTTCCAAGCTGACTGCAATGCAACTCTCTTTTATCTATGTTTATAAAATGCAATGTGTAGTGAAGGCTATTCTCTAAGCTCACTGCAATGCAAATCTTCATTATCCACGTACGTAAAATGCAATTTGTATTCGGAGATAATCTCCAAACTAACTTAAATAAAAATGAGTATCTTCCACATTCATGAAATACTAAGAGTATTCATATGTACTCATACATGGCTGTATTTTTGACGGCATGGGTAAAGTAGTTTATAATCATGATTTTCTTTTGGAAATTGCAATATTTAACTACAAACACACACACACACACACACAAGCACACATTCCAAGATTTTATAAAGAAAGTACTACTGTAAGATAATCAAAATGTTCCGAGATTTAAATTTGGCCAACCCCCCAAAATTATGAGCAAAACCTTTACATTAATGCTTGATTTGACACCTTTGACGATAAAATGGTATGAATAAATACAACTTTATTATAGCAAATGAATATCGATAGCACACGATCATGCACACAAGGAAAACAAAATGATTACTGAATTGTCAATCGATTTCCGGGATCAAATAATTCCTTTGAAGTACTTTCGAACAAAGTAGCATTGATTCGTCGCCAAAGATTTCCCGTTCACTACTTTTGCTAAGTTGATGTTGTACTTATTCAAAGTGAAAAGTCTTTCTGTAGAATTTTATATTCAGATGATTGTTTTCTGTGGAACGGTTGATCAATGGTCTTTATAAAATATGCTGCACCAATATGCTCAGGCATACATTCCTCGAGGGAAGTGTGAAAGGGTGTAATGGTTATTGACATGGAAAATGAGGGCGGTAAACCAAAAGAGAATTTTGACTGTAATGTTCATTCAGTACCTTTGGGAGGGACATATATAAATTCACAAGTAAATTCAAGACAGATTGGGAGTATGTCTGTGAAAGAATTATTCATTTGTTTGTTCTTCCAGTTTAATATTTGTTGGATTCATTAGTGGACTATAGTTCCCACAAAACGTGCCTTCTTCAGCACATGATGCTATAGTGAGAGACAAGTTTGTGATGGTATTAATTTTTACATTGCCCTTCCTCTAGTGTGTGGGTGTTGTTAGAACTATGATTTCTCACTTTCTCTGCCTTGATAGACTGATGATAGTTTTCAGCACACATAGGGTTTTTTTTCATACAATGTCGCAGTGTCAATTTTGTTTTTTTATCAATGTAATATTAAGTGGTGAGTGAAGTCATTGTGTGTATGTATAGAAATTAACTTTGTGTGAACTAGAGCGAAATTAGTATGTGTCTGTGTAAGCAAATTTAGTGTGTGCAAGTGTATATATATATATATATATATATATATATATATATATATATATATATATATCATCATAAGTCGTCATAAATTCACAAATGGATAAATACTTCTCTCACCTTCATAACGTGATGGAGCTAATCTCTCCCACGTCTTATCATAAAACTTTCCCTATCTCATCACTCCATATTGCATCTGGTGTTTTCCTACTGCTTTTACAGGTCCATTGGCATTGATCAGGTTAGCCCATTGTTCCAACCATTGTCCTTTCTTCTCGTTATGTTCCCAGCGAATCTTAATTCTTGTTGCTTAATAACTTATGTAATATCTGTCACCCTAATTCTCTCTGGGGTTCATGTTGATCTTTATTTCTGACGTTGCTCATCCGATTACTGCTGCGTTTTTCTATCTCTCTTTTCGCATTAAAATTTAGAAAAAAAACAAAAAAACTCGACCGGTCAAAGTCTACCCGTATACGTAAACTGTAATGAATAATTATGTATTTGAATATAATAAGAAAAATCAAAGTACTAATGATGAGCAAAGTAGATTGTTTATTGACTATGTTTTTCACTTGTATCAAACTTGAACTAATTTTTCTAAAAGAATGAATCATTGATATATTCAACGATTGACACTGGGTTTTTTATGCTTTTGATGTATCAAAAAAATCTATAAAGAAAAAATATCAACCACATCATGTTTTATTACTCACTCAATAAAAACCTGTTACTTGTTAAACAAATTTTAGCTGCACGCCATGTTTGGGATAACCAACTAAAAAATGGGAAAAAGGAGTGATTGGTTAAAAAGTTTCTTCACTCACCTTTTGCTGGGCAGTGATTGCTAAAATATTCTGACTTTTCAGATTAAAGCAATAGTGAATGCACAAAGTACAGAACAAGTTTAGCAAAATATTATTTTGCAAATTGAACACCTTTAAAGACGTATTATGGGCAGAATATATATATATATATATATATATATATATATATATATATATATATATATATATATATATATATATATATATAATAGGTGTTCAATGTCTGAATTTTCATCCCTCTAGCATCTTTGGTGCAGGTTGTATACATACATATATATATATATATATATATACATGCATACATTTGTACATACAAGTATACAGAGCCAACCTAAAAAACTAACATGAAAATGTTGAAACCAACGTTGACTATTTTGGTGTAATCTTTCAAATACAGATTCTGACATCAACACAAAGCAAGCATTTCATTTTTAATACGTTGAACACACTGGTTCCCCTACAATCATAGGAGCTGAACATTGTCAGTACTAAGATTAGTAACAGCTTGAGATTACCAGGTGCCATCAGCAAGAATTGTGATGTGAGTGACACCACTTCAGATGCTTTTCGACACCATGTCTATTCCAAATCTTTCAAGCCGAGACAAGAAACATTCGTTTTATGGGAAGCGTTTGCAGGGACAGCCGATACCGTAACGATTGCAAGGTTCTTAGTCAGCTTTACTCGATAGGAAATCTCTTCATAGAAAATTGACTAAGATTCCAAGGCAAATTATGAATCATCGCCACATCCATATGTTGCCTTGTAAATTAAGCAGTTGTAGTCGTAAAATTTAATTAATGTCAACAACAGTAATACTGCAGTTGTCCTGAAACAGACTCGATGAAAATACTGCTAGTGTAGTTTGAATTATAAATATATGGTGGAATGATTCGTTACTCACTCGATAGAGTTTTCAATTCAAATAAAATGCAAAGAAAGTGTCATTAATAGATGAGTTACTCTCTTGGACCACGATCATTAAAAGGTACAATTTTTTCTCTCTGAAAACATGCCTGAACGCTACTGGACACAAAGTAAGGGACTAATTTGACATAAATTTCCATTGTTAATTGAAAGCACAATAAAAGACCTATTTAGGTGAAGGGCGTTCTCAAAAGAAAAATCCATTTCCCGACTCAGTGAGAGGATTGTGTGTGCAAAATTTCACATTTCACTACGACTGGTCAGAGCTGGGCATTATCTGGATAGGTACGTATTAATGTCAGACGACACGTATAAACTTTCAAAAACAGTGATAAAACCTGTCTTTTGTGGGTATCGGTGACTAATAAAAAGATACTGACTCTACATTATATAGAACAAAGGTATTATTGATTATATTTCAAACTGATCATACGCTACTGTAATTAGACCTTGCATTTATGGTTATTGCCAGAAGATTAAAAAAACAGCTTCGCTGTCTTTATTGGTACCGCTTATTATTCGTCATTCAACAAAAAAACTATGGAAGCCAGACCGGTCTGCGCAGTAGATATCGATATTAACTTTGATCAAGTGTAATTTTGATTATCTAGGAAAGAATTAGATTACTATTTTTTTATTCATCAACTATTTTGTCATTTTCTTCAACGTTAGAACAGAAGGTATTATGGACTACTACTACTACTACTACTACTAATACTACTACTACTACTACTACTACTGCTGCTGCTACTACTGCTGCTGCTACTACTACTACTAATTTGTGCACAGAATGTTTGTTGCATGAACAAAAGTTGGGCAAAGGTAAGAATGATAACTCGAGTCAGTGTTTAGAGGAAATCTGGAAACTTGAGGGGTCATGAAGCCTCTAGTGACGACCAATAGACAACTGGCATGAAAATGCAAATAATGATTATAATAATGATGATGATGATGATGATGATGATGATGATGATGATAACTGAACAAACAAATGGGATTTAATCATGCAGAAAAAGTGATTCAAGCTCTAACCGGGGACTTCCCTGGAGAATGGGGGCCACAAATTACTTTTGGATTTTGACATCCAAACGGACCACCCCATCCAAATGAGAATTTAGGACCTAGTGATCGTGGACAATAAGAGGAGAAGCTGCCAAATAATAAACGTGGCTGGGTCTGCATACCACAGAGTAAATAGGAAAGAGAGTGAAAAGCTGGAAAAATACTACGACTAGGCAAAAGAGGTGAAAAAGGCATGGAAAATGAAAGTTAAGATGGTACCAATAATTGTAGGTGCACTCGAAACCGTACTGAAGACACTGATAGCGAGATTAGAGGAAATAAGGGTATAAGGAAAGAATAAAACGATCCAGACATCAGTACTGGAAACTACACGGATATTTGGGAAATTGCTAGAAATATGAGATCTACGACCCCCAGCTGTTAGCGATGGCCTAACAGAAAGAAGAGGGGGAAAGGACACAAAACTCTGCAACATACCATGTATGTTGGTGGAGGTACAAACCACAGCACTGCTGTGATGGCTAAGGGAGATATGAGGTGGGGTTGAATGCCTGAGTGGACCTACAGTCACTTAGCTTTCAACGATAACCACCGAAAGACTGATTGGAAACTGTGAACCACAGCTTTGTTATGGACTATGAGAGTGTGGAGAGGAGGGCTGGAGACTTTTTGTCGATCAGTCTCCTGCGGGGACCCCAAGACAACTCGTGTGAAGAAGAAGAAGAAGAAGAAGAAGAAGAAGAAGAAGAAGAAGAAGAAGAAGAAGAAGAAGAAGAAGAAGAAGAAGAAGAAGAAGAAGAAGGAGGAGGAGAAGAAGAAGAAGAAGAAGAAGAAGAAGAAGAAGAAGAAGAAGAAGAAGAAGAAGAAGAAGAAGATGATGATGATGATGATGATGGTGGTGGTGGTGGTGATGATGATGATGATGATGATGATGATAATAATAATAATAATGAAAAAAAAAGTAAATAAATAAAAAGAAGATTACTCAAAAACAGGGACCAGTCTACTTTCCGGCAACATACCTAGAAAGCCCAGCATATATCATGAAGAGGAAATTGCACACGCCCAAACTCTGCACATTATTGAAAAAAAAGAAAGTTCATTGTGATTGTCTGTCCTACATCCAGCGTACATCACTTTATGTATATGTAGAATTATGTTTGGGAAATTATTGTACCTTCCTTACTAGTAAAAACCCTACCCCAAGTCCTGTTCTCTCTTTTTATCTCTCACTTTATCACTCTGTCTCCCAAGCCCTGACCGTGAAAACTTACTTGGTTGCCAGGCTCAGCTCTCTGGTTGAGACCCAGCTGTTGACAAGTAAAACTGAAATCAAAGCCTAAAGCCAGAACATGATAATGGGCTTGGATATTCAAAGGATCACCTAATTCAGGCCAAAAGACCAGTTTTAGTTTTTTGTGAACAAGGAGAAAATAACAAGACAGTTGATTCGGCTTTTTCGAACTAAAAATCTAAGGTAGTGTCGAAATTACCGAGACGACAGCACTACTGAAATCAGCTAGAATACCGAGGAGAGACCTTGATTATTGAGGAAACTGTCATACTGCTTTTCTTCATTCTCAAGCGAAATCAACCAGTCACTACTGTTGTCAAAACTCGGCAAATAGAAACAGTGCTAAGCAAAAATAGATAAATTCAAGAGAAAAACATAAAATACCATTAAGAACGAGTTTGGTTAGTTACTCAATAGAAACTGTCTGGACACCAATGTTTTCTGGCCGCATGTCGTGTTAGGGGTGATAAAAAAAACTAGAAGAACGGGGTATCAGAGTCACATCACTCTTTGGGGCATTAATCGCTGAAAAGGGTCAGTTTCGGAACAGACATAGGGATCAATTTAACATAAACCTACATAGCAAATTGAGCTCCTGTAGAAAGCTATTTCTGTGGGGCTTAAAATAAGTTTTCTTCTCGACATTATCGGGAGTGAAAGTTAAAATTTCATCCCTTCTAGTTCCCTGGGTGCAGTATGTACGCGTGTTACATACATAGCATGTCAGTCAGCTACCGAGCCAGACCAGGTAAAAAACTAAAAGAAACCAATGTTGACAGTTTTCCCTCACGGTTTCTAATAAAGCATATGGTAAACCGAATGGTATCAGCAGAAACAGAAAGAAACCCTAGAAGGTAAAAAGAATCATATATTCCTATATAATAACTGACCAGACCAGTATTGCAGCTTTTAAAGGGGGTTTGCCCTTATAGAGCAACGTGGGCGTGAGAAAGGAGCAGAAGCATTGTTTAGTCTTAGCTCGGCAGCATATTCTGTTGAACAAAAGCACAGCATAGGTTGAGGTGGCTGCACGACAATCTTGTCACTACTTACGGCACCTGATATTTCCAGACGGTCACCCATCGAGGTAATGACCAGACTGTAGGTCGCCTACTTTGGTGATCGTAATAAAGCTGGTGCATCTAAAGCAATCTTTACCAAACTCCATATACTACGAGCGTGAAAATCGTATTTGATAATCGTGAACAAGAAAATAAGGTACTGATAAACTGAAGATGTGAATGACTCAAGAAACTTGATAAAAGATTATAAAAATCCATTTCGATTGTTGAAATATTATTTTGGTAAAAGTAAATTATCCCAAATGTTTGTCCAAATAAAAAGGAAAACATGTTCATTATTCATAATGTAAATTTTGACTTTTGTGAAATCAAAGTTTCGTATGCCCACCAAAAATCAGTAACGACACCATTATCGTTGACAGTAGCATCCTTTGAAGTTTAAAACTGTCGTTAAAAATTTGACGGAAAAAGTTTTTGTAAAATTTAACTAATTTTAGCAAAAATACTCCATTAGTCAACTAAACTACCCTTTAATAAGCAATATTTTATCACATTTTGAAAATGAGGATTATCCTCCCCCCTGTAACATTGGAAATTATTGTTCAACATTGTTCATACCTACTTTACGTTGAAAATATCTGTTTGAAATTGTTCACGCCTATAAAATGTAATGTGTCAGTTATATATTTTAGATCTTGTCGTACATAGAGAGAAGCATGATCTAGATTTTGCAAAGAATACTCTTTTTCTATAGAGTTAACATCACCTCACTAATTACAGAAGATAAAAAGTCAACCAGTGATTTATTCAAATACAATGGAACTTAAAACAAAACCCTTAGAATGACTCCCTATGTTTTTTTTGGGGGGGGGTTCTACCAGACTGTAACTTGATGACTAAGGGAAATGATTAGTCAGCCATTGAGTGCTGCAAATCTGTCTGAGGTCAAAACAGAATCGACAAAATGAATGCCATCAAACCATTGCTGAACTGATGTGAACACGAAAGTGCATTAAACGGATACTGAAAAAGGTCCCGGAGTTCTTCTACCATTCGTTTTGCAGTGATAACTATCAAAGATCAGGCATGAACATGCAAATAAATGACAGGATACTGGGAAAGTTCCTAGAGATTTCAGGAGTTTTCAATCTCCAGCAAGAGTAATGCATAAAATATACTAAGAAAGTCACTATGTATTTTAGAGGACTTGCTGTCACTCGATCTCCAAGGATAACCACCACGCATCTGGTGTGATCATGCTAATACATGAAAAATGATTAAAAAATAACTTAAGCTTTGTATTTTTCTCCACCAACCTCCAACACTTTTTTTTCTATCAGGATATGTGAGAACGTCAATCCCATATTAGCATTTCATCGCACACTTTTCTTTTCAAAGAGTCACCATTTATTGTTTGATTAAAAAGATTGATCGGTTATCACCCCTAACCCCTACATACTCCAGTCAATCATTTGATCTTTTCTTTACAAAACTAAATCATCGATCCATATATATAGGGTGTTTTTGAGTGCAGTAATTAGTTTGATCAATGATATCGATCGCATTCGATGACACTTCGAAGTCTTATCCACTTAACTAAGCGTGCGTACAATGGAATGGACAGCTACAAAAAACACTAAGCCTATAGACAGCTAAAAGTTTAGTGGAAGCAAATTTATCTTCAGTTGTTTTTTTTTTTTTTGTTGTTGTTCCAGAACAGACTTGGAAGGCTGAAATTTGAATATGTTGTCGCATAGACAGAGAGCTTTTAATGGACTGTGTGTTGAATGTGAATTAATGTTTAATTTCATCTGTTTCAATCAATTATGTGACACTTGATGATCATATGATATAAAAGTACCATACTCTTTTTGAAAATCTCTCTACGGTGTATTGAAATTTCAAAAGTTGGTGGTTAGAAGATATTTTTGGTTCAGCTGAATTTTTCACTGGTCATTGTTTTAGCTATTTTGTTAACTGTCTATTTATGTATGCACCTATTTATGATTGCATGTACAAGTTTTCCAATAACGCTCAAATATAAGGATCCATTGAAATGTCTCTATTGCAACAAACTGAAACATTTTGTGAGCCGAAATAATGTGAAACGAGAAAGGAATTATCATTAATTTACATGGGAGAGTTTTTGTAGTGTCTTAACATAAAAAACAGCATCAAATCATATCAAATAATACACAATGTCTATGAAATAAGGCAACTGTATTGTAAAACGAAGAATTGTATGAGAACAAAAAGACGTGAAATGCTTCCATGAAGGTTCGAAGCAAAACAAGCGCTGGACTCAATTTTCGCTTTTCATTTCTTCATAGAAGCCAAATAAATACATGAAAGAAAATTAGGAATGCTGGGTACATCTGCAATATTGTAATTTAGATCAAATTACACGGTTTTAACAAGAACAATCATCATCATCATCATCATCATCATTTTTTTAACGTCCGTCGTTGGACATAGAGCCACATTTCTCTATCATGGGCGTTGCACAGCCAGTACTTTCTGAATTTGTCTGTCTCGTCTCTCCATCTACTACTCTACCGGCCTAAGTTGCGCATGTGATCTCTGGGAATCAATGTTGTGAGTTGCGATGTACGTTGGTCGTCTGCCATATTTGCAACATGGCCTGCCCATTGCCATTTTGGTTTTTTAATTGATTCTATGATGGACCCCCGTTTTCTTCCTGATAAATATGATGTCCTTCAATCTCTTGATATGAAGTTATGCATAATTCTTTCATGTGCACCTTGCATGGTTGTCAATTTGCAGGTCCGTCTTTTGGTTAAGTTCCATGTACCAGCTCCATAAGTGACCATTGGGAGGATACATTGGTTAGTTTTGAAAATCTAATAAAGCAAAAACTATTTCAGATATTAACATTCACAATACAAAACTTTACGGTTAAACATTTGTGATTCATTACTGTAAGATTAAAATCCAAAAACAGTGTCCGGTAGCGCTGATACAAAAGTCCAGCAAAAAAAAAAAAAATCCATAAAAAATGGTTCTAATTTTCCAAGAAACTGAACACTGTTCAGTGGAGTACACATGCAAATTTACAAGGTTCCAAGATGACAGAAGGTTTAGAAGATTAAAATAAAATTATATAGGATGCAAGAATCCGATTTTTCAAGCGGAATACTCATGGGAATTTTCAGGATAATTGGCTGGCTTTTATATCTGGTATCACTGATACAAGATTTTAACCAAGGTTAAAAAAAAAAAAAAATGAAAAAGAAAATCCAATTCGAAAAATTGGAATTTGGTACAACAAAAAAACAGCGTTTCTCTACAAAACAGTGTATTCGAGAGTGTCAATGTCTTAAATAGATCTAAACTGTCTATTTCTTCTGTGGACATCCTGTATAAACATTCATTGAGTATTGTGCCGACGTAATCTTTTATTGATAGAGGTGAGTAGAGTAGGGGAAAATGCAATTGTCTTATATGATACAATTTTCAAGTGTGAATTTGTACAACGATGAATATTAACTTATCTGGTTAGTTCTTCAATAGAAGCCGTTTCGTGACCAACATTCTTCGGTGTAATGTTGTGTAGAGAGGAATCAATAGAAAATTCGAAAAAAGGAAGTGATCAATTAAAAGATAACTTCTCATACCTCTTGTTAGATCACTGAAAAGTGAAAATCTCCGAAGAACAAGTGTGAATGTAGCTGGGTAAAAACCGAGGCCAAATTTAACAAAAACTGTATTGTAAATTGAATACTCTACTGAAAACCTATACTGAGGGGATTTCCAAAAAGCATATTATAAACAACGTATTTTTCATGAACATAATAACGAGACCTATTGGTGCAGCCAGTACGTGTGATTAATGCATGCATAAATACAAAGACGCATATATTGATAACCAGTAAACCAGGATCATATAAAAACTGAAGAAACCTATATCGGTAGGTTGAACATCTTGTCCGACGGTTTCTAGTTGATTGTAAAGATCAATGAATACTAAATTTCTTGACTATGTAGACGCTTTTTCAAGATATCTTCCGAGCAAAACAAATTTGTTTGCTCTGACACGCACATATCCAGATAACGCTAGACAAAGTATATGGAGAATGCAATAAAGTTTGGCTTTACATGAACTTCAGAAAAACAAATGTCATTTGCAACAAATATTACGCAGACAAAGACTCAACCATCAAAACCGAAAAGCAGCACTGAAGAAATGAAATCAATACGCTTACCATGAAATATCATAAAGATATTTCCATGCAATGCCCCCAAAAAGAAATTGGGCAAATAATCGGTCTATGTTTGACAAACTCAACTGAAGGAACCTATGTTGATCGTTTTGCTAACTTTAAAAAATCGTTGATGGTTTCCAATATTCAAGCAAGTTGTCACGGCATTTACGGATTTAACAGATAGATTTTACCAGGTAATTGAGACGTATGCTAAATGCGATTGGTCTCAGATCTGCAGCCCGATGTTTCAGGGATCAGCTACTCTCCCACAATACCATCGAATTAGATCAGTCCTATTATTTTGATACGTTTTTTTAAATACATCCTATGAGCCAGCAAATGAGGTTATTAAGCAGAATCAAATATATTGGGCTGTTATGAATGTGATGTACAATTTAAATATTGCAAATTTAGAGCCATACACATACTAGAAAATTAAACTTGAATAGTGAATTGGCCTGATTCGAATATCGATAAAATCGTCGCATGACCAATGTATTTTGGCAGTTAGCTGAGCAGGGGTTGATAAATTGAAAAAAACAAGTTGGTATATGAATAGATTATTTCTCTCATTTTTTGTTTGGAAATGATCTTTAAAAAGTCCGTTTAAAAAAGAACAACAAGCAGATACGAAGGGAACCAATTTACCATAAACGTGCATTGCAAATTGATCCCTTTTTTCCGATGGAAAATTTTTTTTTTTACGTTTTAGATTAGGAATTTGGTTGGCAAGAGCCACAAAACGTCATTTTCTAGACAAGGAGTAATCATTATAATTTTTCAGCCCTGCAACCCCATTGTGGCACAATTTACGCGTGATACATACATATAACTACATAGCCAGCCAGCCAGCCAGCCAGCTAATTGGAAACTGATGAAATCTTTCATGACAATTTTGCTTGACGATTTCCAACAAAGAGCTATAGAAACTCACATGACATTGTGAAGAAAAGTAATGTAAAATGTCAGGAAATGAGTCAGGATTTACTGGCCCAAAAGGACTGGTATAAGGATAACTCAAAAATGCCCGTAAAAAATAACAGGGTTAAACATGAGAATCTAAAAGATGTTTTATTGGGTAATTTATTTCGATACTTCAAGTATCCACATTGGAGTTTTTTTTGTCTCAATTCAACTCAAGGAGTTTCAATGTGTGATCAGACACAAATTCCCAAGATTTTCTCTAATTCGAGTTTCATAGTTATGTCATAATAGGAAGATAAATGAACCAATAAATCATCCTATTTGAGCATAGCAAAACAAAGAGAAACACTGGTTATTACCTCATTAAATGGTTAGATTCGACACGATGGTATTAATTTTGTTGATCCTTATAATGCAGATATCAATGTGTATGCAAGAAATTGTTGACTTGAACAGTTAACATAGGTTTTATAGTTTTTCAAGTTGGTGGCTGGCTGGATCTGTCTGTATGTATGTATCACGTGTACAGGCCACGCAAATGGAGCTTGAGGGCGGAAAAGTTAAACATTTTTTCTTATCATTTCCAGAAAATCTTTTTTTCTTCGAAAATTTACTTTTTAAAAAAGGTTTAGTGGGGGAGGCTCAATTTTTGATGAAAATTTCTGCTTAATCGATCCCTGATTTTGCATCCCGCTTTTCTTTTTGGAATTCGGGCATTTTAGTGATCACTGGCCAACAAGAGAAAGAGCAGCAATTTTCCACAGATCGCAACCTCTCCAAATTTTGATGTCAGTCAAGTGGCAGTTTCCATTTAGTGACTAACCAGACCTGTTGTGATAACATTACTGTCCTTAAAGACATCTTCCTAAAGGGAATCGCTATAATATAATGCTACAGGGATACTATAATTATTACTGCATAATCATTAGGCAAAGGCCAACATAGAATTGTGTAAATGTTCTAATTATTATAGGAGAAGGAAATTATAATTTTTTGCCAGGTAAGATCATTTGTATAAGATCGGTGAATACTTGAAGATATACGGTTTATTTTACAAATCATCATAGCCTGAAAACTTTTTAGCCCATCATATATTCGTAGATCATTGAAAGCTACATGCTCAAGAAACGTGTAATATTACGGTTGGAGTTAAACAAGCGAACACTTTTCCGAAGAAATGTGATCCAATACCATTTTTTATAAAAATTTTAATTACTTTCTACCATCATCAATTTCAAGCTCTAGAGTTGACAAGTTTGCCTCAACAGAAACCCATGGATTGTACACGTAAAACAATGTGTACACAGAAACCCATGACAAGTCCTACAACAACAAAAATAAAAATGTCCGATTTCTTCGATACGATGAATATGTTATATTTTTTCCACAAACCAAACAATATCAAGTTAACTTTCATGTATCTATTCCCAAGTAAGAGATTTGGAAGATTAAGTAAAAGATGATTATTTTAGAAAATGTTTTTTTGTAATATCTTGATTGTTTCCAAATCAAAAGTGTTTTTTTCAAGAAAAGTGGAACGTCTAACTAATAGACGACCTGAAATTGCTGCGTAATTTTGGAATAATATTGTATAGAGAAACTGATTCTGTTTTTTTTTAACCTTTCACATTTATAATGAAACAAGAGAATTTTTATCGAAACTTTGACTCAGGTCGTCTTTTCACATTAATCAGCATGATCAGGGAATGTGAGTACATGAAAATCAAACTCAGGTCCTTCATTTCCAAAAGGAATCCAGCTCACGCCTGGCTGCCATCACTACTCGGCCGCAAAAACTCTGAGGGGTCCACAGAAACCAATTTTCACCTCTGAATTCACTTATTTTTATCGACTTTCAGCACAATTTTTGCTGTTTCTCCCATGAGAACTGGTTGTCAAAATAAAGCAATTTTAACAAAAAGTTAATTGAATCGAATGTGTGATAAAACTAACCATAATTTTACATGAAGCTAAACAGTAGAGAGGAAAAATGATAAAATATTGAATCTTTCGATCCCCTTGCCATATTGTGCGACAGTGAAAGCAAATCTACTTCTCCAATTCACATTGCAAAGAGGCCAATATACACCAGTTCATTTGTGTCTGGTCATCTAGACAGATGAATTAATAATGTGTTCATTTGTGGCTTTTTAGTTGCACGGTTTCGTATTCTCTTCTAATCACCGGGGAATAATTCGAAAGAATGGAAAAAATGGAAGGAAAAATGTAGAACAATCAGAATAATTTAAATAAAAAAGTATTTTGTTATAAAAAGTAGAACATTAGTGCAAAAAAAAAAAAGAAAATGAAAATGTTTATATCGATGTGTCAACACATCTCTATTAGACACTTTTGGTTGGTTGGTCGGTTAGTCGGTCCTGTTTATCATTATAATGTTTTCCCAACTTTAGCTGGTGGTATCTCTTAAAGAAAATTGTTGATCACTTGAATATATAAGGTTTATTTCTAAAATACCTCGATTTAAAAAGCCTGATTCCGTATTTCGAAATTACCGAACAACAAAGGGGAAATGTGTGCTGTCATCAGATGAGCATCCAATCTGATCAACATATGACGCATCAAATGTATGTTTTCCGTAGATTCAGCAAGTATCATCAGTTGCTTAGAGCTAAAAGTATCTAAAAAATTGCTAAGATCGGATAAACTTTTCAATTTCTAATTAAAGTTATTGCTAAAATGTCATATATACAAATTTAAAGAAAATCAATCAAATGAAACGACCATACACTAAAACTCGAAAACAAATCATCGATGAAATTATTCTATTAGATTGGAAAAAACTCGCTGAAAAATTTTTAAAAATGCCAAATTTCTAAATAGGACCATCCTCGCTTTCCCTTTAATGCTGCTCCTACAACTACAATAACTACTGATGCTGATACTACCTTGAGAATCCATTTGAAATTTGAAATCACAGATATGGAAATAAGGACGGTGGACGCATTGTTTAACTTTAGGTTCTTGTTTTTTGATAAATTTGTGTTAGATTTGCGCAATTTTTGTATTATCCGTTCTCCCCAATGGACATTTGATAAAGAGGCACGTGGTTATCTATCATTTCCAAAAGTAACATAGAAATATAATAGCTATCAGATAGTCAATTAATTCTCTACCAGACTTCAATCTTCTATGTGAGTACCTGTCTGTATCCTTTCCACTATCCCCTCCACCTCTCTCTCTGTCTCTTTCTCCTTCTCTGTCTCTTTCTCTCTTTCTCTCTCTCTCTATCTCTCTCTCTCTCTATATATATATATATATATACATATATATATTGGTAGGTGGGTAGATATCGTCGTATTCATTGATCCAAAAAATCTTCATTCCAATGGTGCTCAATACTTGAGTTGGGACAACATGTCAAATAAATGCGTGAATTTGGTCAAAAACAATGGTTTTCGCTATTTTTAGTTCATTAGAAAGCTAAAAATATTTGATGAACTGAAAATAGTGAAACGAAGGTTAACCATCAGAGTAGACCAAAATTACAGATTTAATTAATCGATATATATATATATATATATATATATATATATATATATATATATATATATATATATATATATATGTCTCTTTCTCCTTCTCTGTCTCTTTCTCTCTTTCTCTCTCTCTATCTCTCTCTCTCTCTCTCTCTCTATATATATATATATATATATATATATATATATATTGGTAGGTGGGTAGATATCGTCGTATTCATTATATATATATATATATATATATATATATATATATATATATATATATATATATATATATATATATATATATATATATATATATATATGAGTCTGTGAGGTTAAAATCCGTCAATACATATAAATGTATATATATAATTTTAGTATCTCAATAGGCATTCACACACTTCAAAATATCAATTAATGATGGAAAAATGAGATTAACATAATGATCTTGTAATTCTTTGTCTACAATCATTTTTTCATTTTGTTTTTTCGCTTTGTGCACTGAATGAGAACATTATGTTTGATGTTCATTTACCTCCGTCTCTTGATGTCCTCACATCAAATCAAGTTGTTTACATAATTTTGGCTTAATTTTAGACACTCACCAACAAAGTCATCTCCATCTTTCCTTGATGGCTAGTCTCAGAGGAAGACCGCTAGTTCATATAGGAATATAAACAGGGAACATTTTTGTGTATGTATGGATGCTTGGCCGTATTTGGTAGAATACCAGCCCCCTGGTCTGACGAGAAGGTTTCGATCCCACCTGACGGCACTTGAGTTGATGTGGAATTATATATATATATATATATATATATATATATATATATATATATATATATATATATATGTGTGTGCGTGTGTTTGACATAGCAATATTGGGAGACTTTTTAAACAAACGACTATATATATATATGAGAGTCAAATGAAAATATGGGAAGATATCTTTTGGACAAATGATTCTTTTATTTTGACGATTTAATAGTTTTTAGGGTTTCATCAAAACCAGAAACCAGCATTTTAAAAAAAAGAAGTACATTGTGTATTGTACGTAACTAGAGGTAGTAGTTACTTGAGAGGATGTCGTGTCTTTCAAGTGTCGTTTGTTGACATATATGTTGCAACCTATGTCTGATATAATTGGATTTGCATAGGAGAGTGGCAGTGTTGATATCATGAAGGTATGCGTAGTTTGAGGTGGCAGAAATATCCTATTTAATGTCAATTGTCTAAATTGAATAAGCAAAAATTATTTGTGCACATGATACATGCACATATATTTGCACGTATCAGGTGCATATGTAATTATATATGCATGTGTTTGTGTGTGTGTTTACATACACATACATAGACATATATATATATATATATATATATATATATATATATATATATATATGAGAGTAGTACAATTGAAATGAACCTTGTGTAGATGTCAATTGGTAGGGGTCTAGTTGTCTATGCGTGACGTTCTCATTGTTTGATATACCAAAAAGAAGAATTAGGAATTGATACGTTAGTAACATTGATTACATGTCGACAGGTCCATATTGTATAGGTGTGGCAATCGCTGAGAATATGAGCCCTTGAATGTTGAGGTGTGTTGCAATGTAGAGATGTTATTGTACATATTGCAGGTAGAAAATACCTTAGTAAGCATTGACTATTTAGGAGTGGGAGGATTATGGAGTTAGAGCCCGCTGTGGTTCAGGCTGATGTATTCCTTCAAATAAAGGAGAACAGTCACAAGTCACTAGTATGGCTTCCTATGAATTTCCCTTGTTAATTTCCATTCTTGCTCCCAAAGCAAAACATTAGATGCAAAATTTTTTTATTTTTTTTGACCACTAATAGCTACTCTTTCGCTCCCCTACCTATCAGTCTGTCTGTCTATCTGTTTCTCCCTCTCTGTGTATATGTATACATATGTGTGTGTGTGTGAGTGTGAATATGGTCAAGTTGAATGATCTGTTGACGCTAGGAGGGAGATTTAAAGAGGAACAGAGTGACCTGAAGTTTCTGGAATTGTTGAAAAAAACAAAAAAATCACTTAACATTCACAAAGGAAGAAAGTTTACTTTCACTTCTGAACCCTTATATCTTTCTATTCATACCCCCCTCCCAAGTTCAAAATATTTCTTCCAGTTCTGACTCCAAGAGTTAGAGAGGGTCTCCCTTCATGTTTGACCTTTTGAAAACTGGGAATGAGGTGGGTGAAGTCTTTTTATACTTTTAACGGATCAAATTTAGAAATATGCCACTCATTTTTTATCCTTTACAGGATGGACTAACGTTTCAGTTGATTCCTATAGCTCAACAGCTCAACCAAGAGAGAGAGAGAGAGAGAGAGAGAGAGAGAGAGAGAGAGAGAGAGAGAGAGAGAGAGAGAATATATATTTATATATATATATATATATATATATATATTATATATATATATATATATATAGATAGATAGATAGATATATATATATGCATACACTGATGTGATACATTGGAAATAGTCAAAAAGGAATTGCCAGTGGACAGGAAACAATATAAGCATTATTGATACGATGCAGCTGCCACATGTATAATACATATGAACATTTACCCTAGAAAATGTCTTGGAATCCATGAAAAACGAATATCAGTGACCAGGAATTAATTTAATACAATATTAACTGAATAAGTTCATTATACGTGCGTATGATATGTGAGTATTTCGTCTACAAATGCATTGAGAATAATAATAAAAAAAAAAGATTGATACTATTCAGGAATAACTGCAGGCTATACTGATAGAATATATCTATTACATGCATGAGTTATTCATTTTTTTCTTCTCTTTGTCTTCCCGGGAACGTCATAAGATAATCAAAAATAGTGACCAAAACTGTGGTAGGTGCCCATTGTTACCTGTAAGTTGCGCACGCGCACATGATCATTTCTTAGAAAAAACATACATCGCAACTGGTGTATAACTGTAATTATCATCGGCTCAAAAGCTTTTTTTAATTCGAGATAATGTAATTCTAATAATAATTAGTATACTTCACCATCACAGCCAACAATTGAACTACTGTAGCGTCGAAATTTGAAGTCGTACAGAGAAGAATTTTATCGAAGAATAAACCTGGCCAGAATTTTTTTATAACGTAACTGGCGTTTTCAACTGGGAAACACCTGAATGTAGTATTAAAAGAATCTAGAAACATCTAGATTTTAGAGAATCTACATCTACCTTGATTCAATGATAATATATTATACGTATTACTTATGCGAATTACCAAATATTATTATTATTATCATTATTATTATTATTATTATTATTATTATTTGGAATCTCACTCCAGTTGCCCGGTGGTAACTGCTGGAGTTTGAGTGACAGCAAGTCTCCTCAAGTCTTGCTACTTTTTGTTATCTATCCACCCCATTGCGATATTCTTTCTCCTTTTCCTCACTTCTCTTAAGATCATCTGGTCTATGTAGAGTAAATCGTTTGCCCCTTTGGTTTCTATCCTACACCCTTTCTGTTCTTCTGGTAGTAGTCCCCTTCTATCCATTGACATGTATATTCTCTCTGCTATTTGCCCAGTCAGGATTTTCCACATAAGTGGTAAGCACGTGATTGGTCTATAGTTGCTTGCTATGTTCCCCTTTTCTGGGTCTTTTTGGATGAGGGTGGTTCTGCCTTTAGTCATCCATTCTGGTGCTTTGCCTTCGTTTAGACAATTTTGGAGTAGGTGAGTGAGTCTGCCGTGTAACGTGGTGAATTTTTTGAACCAATACCCATGGATCCCGTCGGGACCCGGTGCTTTCCAGTTGGCTACTTTCCTAAGAGTATGTTTCAATGTGGTTTCATTCAGTACTATTGGTTCTCCCTTGTCTATATCTTCTAGTTCTTTTCTCATGTCTCCCAACCATTGCGGTGTTACGTTGTGTCTTTTTGGGTGCCCCCATATGCTATTCCAATAGTTCTTGGCCTCTGTGGCATCTGGTTTCATGTCCTGCCTTCTTTCCCCATTTAAATCTTGGTAGAACTTCTTCTCATTGTTTTGGAATGTGCAGTTTTGTGTGTATTGGGCCGTTCTTAGTCTGTATCTTTTCAATCTTGCCTCTTTGGCTAGTCTTTTCTGGTGTAACTCTTCGACTACAGTCGCGATGCCTTTTTGCGTTACCTTGTATTTGTTATAAAGTCTTACTCGTGGTCTGTCCGTGTGTGGTGTATTTCTAAGCAGTACTTCATCTCTCTGTAGTTGGGAGATCTGCCTTTGTAATCTTCTCTTCCAGTTGGGTTTCTCTTCCTTATTATTGCTCGGGTTCCTATCTTGTGTTGTGAAGCTTTGCGCTACCATTTTCGCCCCTGCGTAAATTAGGTTGTTGAGTTCTAGGAAAGTGTTCGTTTCTATGTGCTGTAAGAGGCAGTTGACCTTTTCGGTCACTTCACACCAGTTGCCTGGTGGTAACCGTTGAAGTTTGAGAGACAGCAAGTCTCCTCAAGTCTCCAGCCCTCCTCTCCTAATACTCAACGGTCGCAGTAATTATTATTATTATTATTATTATTATTATTATTATTATTATTATTATTATTATTATTATTATTATTATTATTATTATTATTATTATTATTATTATTTCAACCCTGTGGTTATTATAGGAGTATACATTGATTGTATACCCTTCTTTCGAAGACTAGTGCGATTTTTTTTTGTTCTTCTTTGCTTGTTTTTTCATTTTCCAGATGACTTTGTGGAGATTCGCAGTCCAAACTAAATGAATCGGTCTACTTTCTCAAGCTGCATTGTAAATTTTGATCGTTTTGTCTTTGTTCCCATCATGTTTATTGTTCATTACATTTGTTTAGCTGAAGCTCATACGGAGGCAAACTTTCTTGTTTTCTTTGTATGACATGTCTAGCGTTATTCAGAAATGATGCAGGTTCTTAGCAAAGAGGATGATGTTATCAGCAAATCTGAGGTTACTTTGGTATTTGTCATCTCCTCTATTTCCTTTGTGTTCCCATTCTAGGTTTCTGAAGATCATCTAAAAGCAGGTTGTAAAGAACTTGGGTGGGCAAGTATCACCTTGTCTCACTCTTTTTTTTCTAGTTGGGAGGGTTTGGAGTCCTTATGTAGCCTGATGAAGGAAGTAAAGTGTCGGTAGATATGTTACAGTAATCTGATATATTCGATGTCTACACGTTTTTTTGTATTATTGGGTCAATGACTTTGGGGATTTTCACTGAATCGGAGGTCTCTTCAAAGTCATCAAATGGTACAGCTAGTGATATCCTATTTTTTGCGGCTTTCTCCTCTCATAGTTGTACTGAATGGAATTGGTTGTTGGTTGAGTAGCTTTTGCTAAAGCAAGCTTATCCCTGTGGTTGGTTTTCTTGTGGCATTTTGGTGATTCAGTAGGTGTTCACTCTTGTGAAATGCTTGCACATGCAGTTGAGTAAGCTTATTGGCCTGTAGTTGTTGAGGTTTTTCTTCTTTCCTTTTTTTTGTATAACAGTATCATAATCGCAGTGTTCCGCTCTTCTGGGACTCCAATTTGTTTGAGACATAAGTTGGCTACGTTAGTCAACTTTTTTAAATACTGCGTCTATACATCACAATTCTTCCTAAAATAATCTGTGCTTATATGGTTTAAGCACAGGAAAAAATTAGACCATGTTTTTGTGCACACGGACTAGCTTTAATTGGTGGTGCATAGCAAGCGCCCTTTACTTCCTGAGTCTGGCATAAGGCCATATATATGTATCGATTTACTGAGTGAGAAAGAATAAAGAGGAACAAACAGCTACAAACGGCAGATATGTCTGTAATAATCAATATTCTATAGTCGTCGATCGCTATTTTCTTATCGCAGTAAACAACGTGGTACGTCGACGCTGAATTAAGTTTCGTGTTTGGTTCTCAAAACAGCCTGTTCGTACATGATCAGTACACCCGGATGTTTCTGGATAACCTGCCTGCAACAGTCATTGATAAGAATACCCATGGATGAAACTGACTGTCAAAGTTTCCATCGTTTATACCTGGGCACGTCTGATTATTAGCCAAAACTTGGTTTTCGTTCCATATTCGGGTGAAGGCACAGACCGGATGGTGTCTGTCTATTAATCCTAGCATCAATCATCCCGGGAGAAATATGAGTTCACAGTGGCCTCATCATTTCACTTGACCATCCCCCAAATGCTCAGTCCTATGGCCGTGTCATTTCGGCCAGTCGCTGGTGGGGAGGGGGATCATCAGCTGTTTCAAATATGGCTGTCGTGAACTGCTCTTCATGCTGGCACTACTTATTTACGGATGGCTACGATGCCGGAGGTCAGCAAATAATGATCCATCAAGCTTGAATATAGCATTAAATCAAATACTCGCTTGTCTCTTCATAGTTAGGAATAATCCAGGTGAATTGAATGTGCTAGGTTGAAGATTCGACAAACACTTATGTAACAAAATACGCCAAGTCGTATTGCACGAAGTTTACTCAAGAGAATTCTGTTCAGAAAGTGCAACAATTTATGAAAGTGTTTCTTTCGATGCAAAAATTTCCAGCAATATTGATTGCAGAAAGTAAATAGATCTTAGGAGTGCCGTGTGAAGTCAGTCAAATTAATTCGTTTACGAGCCTTAGAAAAATGTCTGAAGTTAGGAAATTGCATTAAACGTACATTGACAGAAAGTAACGTCGGTTAGCGTGTAGAAACTTGTCTTTCTCTTCCGGCAATGAACATGGGTTTATAACCAGAATCCAAAACCAAAAAAGGAAATTTGGCTAAATGCAGGATAACCATCTGGCCTTAGAAAAAAAAAAGTATGGAGTTTGAAAATTGCATTACGCATACACTTGCAGAAAATAGTATCAGTCAGCACATAGATACTAGTCTTCCTCTTCAGGCAATAGAAATGGATTTATCACCTGAATCTGGACAAATAAAAAAAATAGCTGAATCGAGAATAGCTATCGATATTCCGACTTGAGCGCTAATCTACTCGGAATTCTTTGTATTTTATAAAAGCATTGCTCATGCAGCTCATTCTCCAGACTCGGCACCCCCAACAATGACTTGCTTCACTCCATTCAAAACTACCCGTTTGATGAACAAATCCTTCGATTTGATAAAATCAAAAGATTCAACGAAGGATTCATTCTTAGTTTTATGATGGAATATACAATTCATCTTAAAATGGCGTGAGTTAATAGAAAAAGGATAAAAGATACTCAAATTACAGAATAATTATGTTCTGAATTCAAAGTAATATAATTGTCATGGTTAACGAAAGAAAAATACATCAAACTTTTAATGTCAACCAGAAGTATAATTGAAAAAAAAGAAGAGAGTACACACCTGAAAGGATTAAACACCATTCCATCTTCCATTCCAACCGAAGATGATAGCGGTAACTTATATGTATAAAGTATATATAACGAATAAATCAATAAACACATAAGACTTTCAATTTTAAATCAGTGGGTAATGAAACTGCCCACTAATCTTTAAATCGGGATTCCAAATTGTAGTAGGGGAATATTTATTTTATATATCAATTTGGTTTAATGTGACGGGACAGAAAACAGAGAAGAGTTTATTCCCATGAATTAGAGATTATACCGTATTCTTCTCAAGTAAACTTCAACAAATTTGACGATTTCCAAGACCCAATTATAGATAATAAGAAAACTACAAGTAAAATGCATTTTGAAAAAATGAGAAAAATGAATCACCACTCTCCAGGACAATTGGTATAAACGATATTGCTGGGTTTAAGTTATTCATGTGTTCTGGAAAGTTCCCCCAGGAAAGTTTTTTTTTTACTTGGGCTGATATGTGATGTCAGTTCAGGCAGTATTGTCATTAGTTTATGCCCCCTTATTTTTAAAAATTCAGACATTTTTGGGGGTACTAGAGCCCAACTAAAGTCGAAAGAAGTAATTTACCGATTGGTCATCCCTTTTCCAACTTTTCAGTTGATCATCCCCATCACAGCATATCTAGGTGGTAGTTACTCATTATTTCCCGTGGCTTGCAAGTTATTTTTGTGATATTCAATAATACAGAATTAGCTATTGTCAAATACAAGAATGTATTCCATTAATCAACTCATAATGCTAGCACTACAATAATCACAGATTATATACATATATATATATATATATATATATATATATATATATATATATATATATATATGTATGTGTGTGTGTGTATGTATCTATGCATGTATGTATATACATATATATATATATATATATATATCTGTATGTATATCTATATCTATCCATCTATCTATCTATCTATCTATCTATCTATATCTATATATATATATATATATATTATATATATATATATATATATATATATATATATATATTTGTATATATGTATATATATATATTTGTATATATATATATATATTTGTATATATATATATATATATATATATATATATATATATATATATATATATATATATATATATATATATATATGTATATGTACACCTGAGTTCCGTAATGACCGACCTACATCTTGAAGGTTACTAAAAGCTTTGAACCAACTCCCATTGTCTTCTATAAATTAGTCGCTTGTTAGTACTTTGCTGGATCAATTTGTGTGGGTGCTTGACAATCAATTTTCCCTAATGAATGCCATTCTTTTTTCCTGGTTTTGAACCAGGCTTTCTGGCTGACTAATTTTGGGGTTCGATTAGTACATTTCTTGCCGCTCATTCATTGGGAATCTATTTGATTCCCATTACAATCGATTAATGTTAACTGCATTCAGTCCTGCACTCTGATTTTTTTTAACTTTCCCTAACTGAGTAAGAAGAAGTATAATTCTAGTCAGTCACCCAATAGACAGAGATGCAAAAGCAATGAAATTTAGCAGCATGCTGTCTTGCAGTGGTCAATTATAAACAGTGGGGGAAAAGGTTGATTAAATCATAATTTTTTTCTCTCAGATTTTTTTGAGCAATGTCCACTAAAAAATTCTGAATTTTCAAAACGGTCATAAACTAAAAGATCAGCCTTCTAACTCTGTTGGTACCGCTTGTTCACGTGATATATACATACCTACGTATATACATATCTGTAAATGTTCCACATGAATTCCAATGATTTCTCTATGGGTGAGTTTCTATGGGATAAGAAATAGCAATGAATTTTTTTGTTGATCCAGGATTTTTTTTTGTCCGATTGAGAGATATTTTCCTAATATTGAAGCAATAGCTTTAAATACAGGAAATTGGACCATCAGTTAACCCCTTTACATCGTATATTTACAAAACCCAATTCTGTTTTCTGTTACTGCAAGGTATTTGCAGAGGTTCGTTCCCTCTAAATACTCTCAAGTTTCATCATGTGGTTGACGTGCATCGCTGAGACGTCCACGCGTGATTAGGATATCAGTATAAAGGAAAATACATCCCTCTACTCGATCATATCAATTTGGAGGGATCATTAATGGTCAGACGGTCGCAGATGAGATGCACTTTGCATTGCATCACGTCTGTCTGAATCAGCTAGGTCAGAGCTCACCCAGTGATCAAGTCAAGTGCTCTTACGTCTTGACAACAACACTTGCAAGGAACAAAGATAATTGTTCAAGGAAGTCCCTGTTCTATAAGTCCATATGCTAAATTCCCTTCGTTAAACCAACCTTGTGTCACAATCTCCTCTCGTGGAGTCCAGATCATTGGCACCATTCACAGGAAAATAGGACAAAATAATTTCTTAATTAAAGGAAGATTAAAAGTGCTGGTTGCTGATAATTCAACAACGCAGAATATTGACGCAGCAGCCCAAATTCAGATTCCTACTGAGACTTAGACTGGTACTAACGCCCTTCGAAAAAGCATGAATCCGGCTTAACTTCGACAGTCATGGGTAAAATAGCGTAAAGTCAGTAATACCACCTCGGGTTTTCATCGTCTATAAGTCTCAAGCGTGCGATTAAATTGGACAATGCAATCGAAACAAACTTCATTCAAAGATAATGTAAGGCCATGGAAATTATATATGACTATGAATGTGTCAATAGTTTTGAAACGGGTGATTCATATTCAAAGACCTTTTAAGATGATTGAACTTCTTGTTGTTTGTATTGTTATCACGATGGTTCGGTCAATGCATTCTATGGTCTTCTTCAAGTGTAATAATCGCATGTAATGATGGTAAACAGATTTTCTCTCCAATGATAGCAAATGGGAAGAAGTCCGGATCACAAACTGGGAACGCTGTTGGAAAATGAGAAAAAAATCGATGAGCTCTACGAGCAAAAATATCGGCCAAGTGTATTTCAGACAAATACAGAGTTCAACTGCTACTCAACAGGGACGAGGTATGGGAATCAAGGCTCAACGAGGGAAGAAAAAGATATTAGCAGGTTCAAACGGATTAAATGATGCAACCACTGTAGTAAAAATCTGTTTAACACGCTTACATTCGGATAGTACAGTTGAAGAAGGCCATGGAATGGATCAGCCAAAACATGCTAAGAACACAAATAACGAGGAAACTAATCGAGTGAAAAAATCTCCCGAGAACTAGGAATTTATATGGATAAAATATTTTCAAAGTGTGTCGGGAACTCTTTGATCTACATTGTAGAATGTTGAGAGCGCGCTTAAAATTAGATTGGCGAAATTAAGAAAGTATATTATCTCGACTCGATATGCAATCATTTGAAACAATAGAAGAACTGAAAGTAAATAGTCATTTCGCTTATCAGACCGTCTTGTGCCTTTATTACATATCTGTGACAGAAAAAAAACACGTTATAATGCATTTTGTAAGAAAAGAACAACACACAATTGCACAATATCGTTTCTGTCTAACTAAAACTGGATACATATCTGTGTGTATCAATGCAACATGAATACTGTTCATTACATTTGGTGGATATATTAATCCACGTACAAGACAATGCCGTGACAATTTTGAAGGGTTTTTGGATCAACAGTTCTCGAGAAATATAAAAATAAATAAATAAAAATAAAAAATCTACATATTGATCTTTCTTTATTTTTACATACATTATCTTCCTTGATGTCCGCTCTTTAGAATAATCTATATTTTGATATAGAATATGTAAACTTGTAACACTAGATAGAAGTAACCAGAATTTGTTAATTTCGGAAGACGGACAGAAAAAATGTTTTACATGATAATCTCTGCTGACTGGTCCACAAACCATCAAGTCCAACCAATTTCAACCACACACTTCTGGAACAGGGTCCGTCTTAATATCGAGTGCATTTGATTAAAAATACCCCAAATCCTATTAAAATTTAAACCCATGGCGCGACTTCATGAATATTTACGAGAAGTCGAATACATCGTCGAAATTTGATTGATTTGTGCAAAAGTATACCGCAAAGCCAAAGAAGAAAAAATAAAATCAAATATTAAGAAAAATCCCTAAAATTTTAATCCATTTAATGGTCGATGTACGTAGTGGAAGATTTTTAGAACTCGCATAAAAAAATGATTCAGGTTAAATCAAGTGGACTTTTACTTACGTACTTCCAAGCAGAGTAAGGAAGATAATAGGTCGATAAAAATCGACCCATTTCAAGCTATAACTATTTTCCAACAGACCCATAAAGATAATATGTCGACTCCAAAAAATTATCCAGGTCTAGTGGTCACATATTCAGTAAAAGCACGAATCATGGCTACTCTATTATTAACACTTTTAATACAGCGAAGAAGTTTAAAGAAAACCCGAAAAACAAAAAGAATTATGTTAAACAGGAGAGAAAACGTTGAGTGAATATGGAGGCTGTGGCAAGGCTTTATATCTCAATTTCTAAGATCAAACACAGTCAGCTGAAAGGTGTGGAATCAGGAGATGCAATGGATCATTTCATCCAGTCCATGTGGGACCAACCTTTCTAAATTCTGACCCTCTCTTATTGCCTTAGATTGACATATAATGATCATTGCCCAAGTCTTAAAGTTGCCAAAAAGTGCTCAAAACTTGGTTTGTGTGTAGTTGGCACTGTTGTTGGTAATTTTTCATCAACTGAAACAAGTTTCTGCTTACTTTGAGGTCTATGATTGTTATCCATGTTTCCAGATCTACACCAATTGAACCGACGCTAAGCAGTACCCACTGTGGTTCTTCTCACTTCATATTATTTATTTACGTCATCAGCTGCTGAGATACGTCATGTCCTAATTTGGAATCGTTCTTGACTATAACTAGAACTCCATAGCTAGACCCTATTGCTGTTAAGAACCTGATAACCTCCAATAATAACAAATCATGTCTCTGTTTACCTCGAATCTACAAAGAAAGATTGTAATTACATCAGTGGATCTCCTGCTTCTACCATCATTTTTTACGATGTGAAAAAATTGGCATCGATTGTGAAATAACATAATAGCATCTAATGTGTAAAAACAATAGTTTTCTTAAACTTGCAGCTTTAGAGTGGGTTTTGGTGGGTGTGTCCTTCGAACTTTCTCGATAAAAACGTTGTTATGAAAACAACGAAGATGAAAAAAAGGTCTGGCTACTCACTCGATAGAAACTGTCAGGTGACCAAATTTTTTTTGGAAGCAAGCTTAGTTGGTTGATCAATCAAGAAGTTAAAAAAGGGGTGATCAATGAAGAAATAATTTCTCTTCTACATTGTTGAGCAGTGATCACCAAAAAGGACTGTAAAAAAACAAGTATGCACAAACAAAAGGATCAATTTAGCATAAACTTACTTTGCAAATTGCATCCCCCCCCCAAAAAAAACAATTTATACAAGACAGAGTTTTCAAAGATTTTTCAAAAGATTTTTCTACTGAAAATTCTGTGTGAATACATAGATTTTCATCCTTTAGCTCCATCATTTGGGCTTTAACGCATGATATATACATGAATATATACACAGTCAATCAGTCAGCTCGCCAGATCAACTAAAAAACTGAAGAAAACTAAACGTTTAAACTAATAATCAGTGTGTTTACAATCACTTGTCATCGTCTGGTCAACAATTTCACACAGGATCGATCCCAATCGATTCTTAGATTGTTGACCCCCTGGGATATCAAGTACAGTGAGTATATCGCTTATATAAGCTTAAAAAATGAAGAGGTAGAAGTGGAAGCTTTTTTCCGGTTAAATCACGCTGGAAGCACTTGCTTTCGCATAATCACCCTGGTTAAGCAGTGAAAAACCTGACCAGTACTTGGACGGGTGATTGTTGGAAAAACTACAGAAACTGTAACCAGTTTCAAACATTCCACATGGTGAAGCAAATCATTGCAAATGGAGAAATGAATGCTATACATACATTTCTACTGTCAAGTCACATTTAAAGCGACTATTCTGCACGCTAAAATTGAGCTGCCATGAGCTTGGCCATTACTTAGATGAGTTACTTTGAGACATAGTGTCGTCAACTTCAAAAATTGTACGCGCTAGTTGGACCCTCAAAAAATGCTAAAAAGTATTTAAATTTCATAGAGATAGTGAAAGCACGTGAAAAATTGCCAGAGAAATCGAGCACACCCGCGCTAAGTTAGCATTCTTTTCCAAAACCGAAACAAAAAAAACGTGTAGAATTTAGCGTAGGAAGCGTTAAATCAGCAACACTGACCACACATCGTACACAGCTTGTGGTGTCCTGACAGAGTAAGCATAGCTTGATAAATAACAGGAAATAACTAAAAATAAAAATATTTCTGCCCGACTTACCAGTATTCCTATAGAGCAGTTTATCTTACATAATAATACCATTTTGATTGCACCGGAAGAACCTCGAAGAAAAGGATTATTGGCTTGCGACTATAGAACAGAGTATTAACAGATGTCAGTAGTCATCGGCAGTTCATTTCGTGAATGGTTAGTAATCTGGGTCTTGCCGTAGTTTGGTCGGTTAAGCGTCCGGCCGGCTTCCTTGCTTCCTATCTGTTGAACAAACGCACTTTGACAGCATTTGTCGTCGGCTTGTGACTAATATCATTGGCGAGGTAAGGTCATCCACCGAAAGGCATCCATATTGCTGCTAAATAGTCAATGTCGTTACGTAAATGAATCGAGAGTAATTGTCCGTGCACCCCGCCGCCTTCTGAAGAAAGAGCATGACACGAACGTTGCAAGACATTTGCAATTCATTCGAGAGTGTGCTAGAATGGGAAGAGCAATTGCATTAGATATGATTAATGTTTTAGTCAGAGGCTACGATGAGATCGTTGTTGGTGTGATTAAAATATAAGGAAGTCTTATCATTGCTACCAGACAATGTCCATCGATCATCCTTGAGCCTTACTAATGCAAACGATGATCCGAGCAGAACCGGACATTGATTACTTATTTGGACTACAATAAATATATTTAAAAAAAACTCGATTGCTATTTGGAAAATATCACCAATGAACTTTGAAAGGCGACGTATAATGAAGTCTCTTTTAAAAGGTGTATGATACTAGAGTAATACTTGAAAGCTGTTTCATAATAAAATCACAATTAAAGGACTTCACAGGTGAAGGGGTGTCTCATACTAAATTTTAATTTTAAAAGCCTTGTAATAAATTTACAACTAGAGTCACACTTGGAAGAAATTTAAAAATGAAATCAACTTTTTGTGAAGAGATAAAAAAAACAAACCCACTGTTCAATAATAACTTGTGATTAATTTCCCACCAAATATCGTCACAAATACACACTTAGTTTTAAAATGAACTGCAATCACTTGCTATGTTGGGAGTGATTAATAAAAAAAAAAAAAAGCATGAATGCTGCTTGACGAAATTCAAGGGGTAAATTTAGCAAATACTCGCATTGTAAATTGAACACCGACTAAAAAACAAATTTGGAAAATAATTCAACTAGAAAACCATTTTTTGAACATAAGGGACACATGTTAAATTTCAGCACCGTAACTGCATTGATGCAGTTCGTGCGTATGACACAAATATACCTACATAGCCAGAAAACAGGACCAACTAGAAAACTGAAGAAACCTACATTGACAGTGTCAATAACATTCATGGTTGACGAGTGTGAGTAATTGTGGTCACAATCACTTTACCATCAGTTATACTGGAATTATGAAATATTTTACACTGACAAAAAAAAGTAATTTTGATCACTGCTAAGAAATCACCAATTTTTAAAACTCAGTTTTACAACAAATTTTGCTGGCTCTTCCAGTGAGTGTCTATGGCAGTTATCCGTGGTAAAACATTCTCCATAATCACTTCGAGAAAAGACAGAGTTGTTGGCTAAAAGGAAAAAAAATACTTTGAAACTGATATAATTACTGCTTTTAACCCTATCTGGTAAAGAGCAATCAAATAATTTTGGACGATGAAATTTCTTCGACAGGTTTTCAACTCATCATATATATATATATATATATATATATATATATATATATATATATATATATATATATATATATATATATATATATATATATATATATATATATATATATATATGTATATATATATGTATATGTATATATATATATATATATACGCACATATACATATATATATATACATACATATATATATGCATATATATATATATATATATATATATATATATATACATACACAAACATATATATATATATGATTGTATCATTGATTATACTATAACATTTTCTTAACCGAGTCTTTTTTCAAAAATTTCCCAACGTAGATCACAAAAAGACAAATCACAATCACTACTTAGGAATCACTATTTCCCATTCTTCAATTTCACATCTTTGATTTAGAGTACAAGATTATATGGAAAGGAAGATTCAGATGGCTGCTGAGAAATCAGCTTCTGCTGTTATTGAAATATATATATATGCATACATACATACATACATACATGCATACATACATACAATATATATATATATATATATATATATATATATATATATATATATATATATATATATATATATATATAAACAGGTCTGATTAATCACTCAATTAAAACAATCATTTGATCAATGGTTTTGCCAGCTAGACGAGTTGGGTGTGTTCTTTTAAATCATCGGATAGAGGGGCAATCGATGAAGAAGTTACTCCCACTTGCTTTTTTTTGGGGGGGGGGAGTAATCACTAAAATGTCTGAATCCCCAGAATAACAAGCGGACACCAACAAAGGACTAATTTAGCAAAAAAACGTACATGAATATTGACCCTCTTACAATTTCTTGGGGTGTGAGCGAAAAAAAAACAACTCTTTTCGAGATATGATAAAGTAATATTTGTTTTAATTTCGAGACCTCTAGCTCAATTTGAGAGGCCTGGTTGCGTGACATCCATCTACTCACCTACTAAAAAATGTATGTATATATATATATTCTTACATGTACACATATATAAATGCTCGTTCGATGCAAAAAAGGCGGTTCCTAGGAAAATTTATTGTCATTTGTCCTCTATTGAGCCGTGTGTGCCGGAGAGGAGACTTGGTACATAGTCCAGTCATTGCTTGACAAGATGATCTGGTAGTCGGCATCAGATGATAAGCTAGAACAGCTGCAGAACCATAGTATTTTCAGACTGCTACCATCTTAATAATGGCCAAGCTTGACATTGCTCACCTTCAGGAACAATATTTTTTATAGTGAAAAAAAAAAAAAACTGAAAAAAATTTCGGAACATTATTTTGATGTCTGACATATCTAAAGAGAATGGATAGATCTGTGTCTATTATGGGTACATTGAAAAACAGTCTTTGTAATCGATAGGTTTTTTTTTTGTATTTCGTTTTTGGCTCTATTGTGTTAACTCGGTGGTAGCAGGAAGCATACGGGGCGGAGTTGTTCATAAAAGTACTTTGTTGGGTGGGTCATAAGAGTGAGGAAGAAGTTTTGTTACTGTAGTCTAAGCTTTGTATATTTTTTTAAATTCTGATTTATGGTATTTTGGTTATGATATTTGAAAAGAAGAATAGTGGTACATACATACGAAGCCATCGAGACTGTCTTGATCAATAGAAAATCCAATTTTTATTGATGTATTGTTGGGTTATTGTTTTTCAACAAGTTTGCAAGTTTAGAATTGAGATTGTCACTCACAGGGTGTTTTGATTTCTGATCCTAAATTCCTTCTTTTTCCCCTTTATTCTCGTTACATCTAAAATAATGAGCCATCGATTCTGTTTGAGTGCGGATTGGTTATTAGGAAACATGGACTGAAACTGTCCCCGAATTTGTCAATATAGAGCAGTTCAGTTTTCTTTCAAGTTGGTCCATCTCCTTTGCTCGTTGGCTATGGATATACGTACGTACGTGCATATGTATGTATGTATGTATGTATGTATGAAGCACAGGGATGCCATTATAGGGGTGATTTCCAATTTTTTGACCAGGGAAGTCACTCTGAAATTCGGAAAAATTAAAGGCCACATCTCAATTGGCAACACTTAACTTTGAGACAGGAAAATCTTTTCAAAAACATTTGATATTGTCAGCGTTTGATTCACAAAAAAATACAACAAAAGAACGAAACAGAAATACATATAAATTTGTAGCCTTCGTGTTCAGGTCAAACTAGTAGAGCCAGAGGGCTGATAACTTCATTATATACTCCTTATTACATTTGAGAATCGTTTTTTTAAATCCACCTCTGAATAGGTTTTTAGTGGTGTCAGTTCACAATGTCTTACAATGTCTTTGCTAAATTGATCCCTCTGTTTATGCCAGCTAGTTATATATTTTTTTCAATGAAAATTCTCAAGTTCTCACTGCTCGAAGCAAAGCATAGAGAAGTAACGTATTCATTGATTACCTTTCTTCCAAATGTTTCGATTCATTGATCATCCCTAACATATGTTGCTAAAAAGTGTTGATCCCCTAGAAGTTTCTATTGAATGATTAACTGAAATTTTGCTGTAGTTTGTTTGGTCAGCTACGAGAGGAAAGGCCAATCAAAGATTCCTGTTGCTAAAAAGGAAGAATTAAATTACTTGACTTCCTTCGGAACGCCTACAGTCTTTCTTAATAAAGCCACATGAGGGTACCTCAATAGTCCCGTAGCTTGACATAGGTGTTAACTGAAATTTTAGATGAGTCACGAATCTGTATAAGATCCTTTTTCGGTCGGTCAGGTCGGTTTATGTAAACAACAGAAAAAGAAAAGGAAGAGAAACAAATGACGCAATCAAAAGATATCAAAAGACGTATCAAGCGTTTTTTTTTCTGTGTTGCCAAGTATTGATCGTTGATAGTAGCTGAAACCTGCTTACAGAAATTTAGGAAATCAGATAAACTTTCAAATTATCAGCTAACTTTAAAGCTAAAAATGTTGTATGAACCAATTTATTAAAAAAAAAGGTCAGTAAGAACCCAGAACAAATTGTTGATAAAAAAAATTGTACGCTTACTTAGATCTGAACACATTTGAAAAAAAATCATATTTTGGAGTGAATCATCCCAACTTTCCTCATCTTTCTCCTCCTACTATTACCATCACAACTGATAATGCTATCCTTTTTTCATTTACAATCGAATTGAAATCAGAATACGCATATTTTGACGCGACAATGGTGGATGCATCGTTGAACACATGGTTCTATTCCCCTAAAATTCACGCAGCATGATATTCAAACAACATGAATAATTGAGGTGCAGTGTATTAAGTGCAGTGTATTAAGTGCATTGACGGAAGATGGTTATTGTGAAAATAAAAACAATCTTCAATGATGGGCTACGGATATATTTATGTATCTCCCACAAGTCTTAAAAATGCAAACAGTTACAGTTGAGGGGAGGAGGGTCTCTATACAGGGTGATTGCAAAATAAATAGGAGGTTCCAAAATTAATTAAAGCAAATCTTTTCAGGAAATTGACACTTACAATGCACCATTTTATTGTGGAACTTATGGAATTTATTACTGCAAAATTTTGTGTCCTGGTTGCGCTGACACATTAAAAAAAGGATTAAAAAAATACATTAAAAATAATTGTTGAAGAATGGAATAAAATAAAAATGTTTTTAGATATTTTGTGAGGCATTAATGCAATGTTTAAAGCCTCTAAGATAAATATTCTATTCGGTAGCGCTGGCACAGGATTTAAGAAGGTTGAAGAAACAAACTCTTTTTTAGCTTAAAAAAACAAAATTTTTTACATTATATACTTAGTACTGTAGACATATACATTTTTAAGCCAAACAGCATATCCCACGGAGATGACAAGATTTTTTTGAAAAGTTAAAAAGACCAAAAAACAAAATTCCATTATGCGAATTGAAATCGCACACACTGAATAACTGTAAGTTGCAGTAATAAACTCCTTGTGTTTTTCTACAGAACTGTGCATTGTGAGTCCCAATATTTGGAGTAGTTTTTTTTATATATACATTTTTGAACCTTTCTCTTGTGAATACCCTGTATAATTAAGTGACTTCAGTGATCCCCGAAGTGTGCGCTGGGTTTCCAGGGGCCTTACATTTAGCTTCCAAGGTTGCTTCGGGACATTCGAAAAATTTAATGATTCTAGACAATCGTTATTCAATGAAGTGATGCACAGCTACATTGATTGACAGTGACATATATCGGGAACATCACGATTCACTTTGTCCATTTAGTGTTGAACTTGACCGTTTCAACACTGGTGGGATTTGATCGATAGACAAGGTCCACATCTGGGATTGTTCCAGAAATGTGTCAAACATTCTCTGCACATACTAGTTGTATACTGAATCAAAATACACGATTCATATTTTATAAACCGCCTAGTCCATCCAGATGAACATAAATGCAAAGTTTTTAGTACTTTTAAATTTAAGACGCTTTGAGAAATCCCTAATGACCCCTCATTTTTTGCTAGAGTGCTATGACAAATTAGAGCATCGCAAACCATACTTACGTGTACAGCAGTATAAATACAAAAATATGATCGACAATATAACTCTGGCAATGAAATTAAAAAGTCACTCGTTTTTTCAGCTTATGAACACATTATTGTCATTCATTTTCTATTAAATGATCAAATATATCCTTATCATTGGTGTGCATCGACCATTTTAGCCCTGGCTCACTGTGCTGTGAGATGAAAAAGATTAAAAATGACTTTTATTGTCTCAGGGCCCCTTGGGTCAAAAATGTCTTGAAATCACTAAATCATTTTCCTTGTAATATTCATACGGAGAGAGCGGATTGGATAGGTGAGATCATCGAAGTTAATCAACGTGATCAATACTAGGTGCCACGTACAGCAAAATATTGTTTAGCAGTCGCCTTAGCGTACGCTCTGCCGCTATTGAACAGAAATCTTGCTAAGCCAAGAACGCTCAATGTACCTAATACCTTGCTCAGGCATTCGCTGCCCAATTGAGGACATGTGACATTATACTCTCTTGGGACACCCAACCCCTTACATCGAAAGTTAATGATCATCATAACATTGATAGACATTGCCTTGCCTTCATCATCAGTTTGTTAGCGTCCGTCGTTAGACATGGACCTTTCAGAAATTCACCACACCTCCCTATCAATTGGTATAGCGGAACCAGTTCTTTCTGAATTTATCTAGCTCGTTTCACCATCTAACTATCTGTCGGACACAAATTTGCACCTATTCTCAGAGGATCCATGTTGTAGGTCGTGATGCCCAGCGGTTGTCCGCTATTTTTACAATAAATCCTGCCCATTGCCATTTTCAGTTGTCGAACTTTCTATAATATCTCGGTTTCCTGTTTACTCTCTGATATTTTATGCTGTCTTATGATCTCTCCTTGTGTAGTTGGGCATGATTCTCTCAAATGCATATTGCATGGTTATCAGTTTGTCGGTCAATATTTTGACTAAAGTCCACGTATCACCTCCATAGGTGACTATATATAGGATACATTGGTTGTATACCTTTCTTTTCAGGACTACTGGGATTTTTCTTGTTTTTGAGAGCTGAGCTTGCCAACGTAATGTGATTTTTTTGCTTTGTTTTCCTTCTTTTGATAAATTCACTGTTTTAGGAAGATGTAGTGGTCTACTTTCTCCAGCTCTGCATTGTTGATTTCGATTGTTGTGTCTATGTTTATGAAAAAAATCTTAAAAGAATTACAATACATTTTGAGTTGTTTGTCTCTGGTTTGATGAAATAAAGAACAAAATGATAAGCATCGAAAGAAAAAATTCCAAGGATGTTGAACACTTGAGTCTGTCATGGAAAACGAATATTTTTATATAAAATAATCTTTAAAGTAATCTACTATGATAATATTCAAGCTGTGTATGTATATTAGAGACCGTCAACGGAAAGTACCTCCGAAACTGTCAACATAGTTCCATGTTGGTCCGACTGACTGGCTATGTGAGTACATATCACATACAGGCCGCTCCAATGAGGCCAGAGATCACATTATTTTGAACTTACTGGACTATACCCGCCTGAACGATAGATAAATGGAAAACAGCGTTTAATTCCATTTGTCTTTAAAATCGATTAACACCACTTGTGTTTGGGTTTCGACGCCCTAAAGTGGAAAGATCTTCCCTTTTATTTTTCACCCGTTGAAATGAAAGAAAAAACAAAAACAACACAAAAAACAAACAAAAAAAATCCTACAATTTTAACAACTTAAAGTAAAAAAGAATCGTTTTGATTTCGAATCTCAGAGTGGAAATAAAATATTTCCTGCTTGATTTTGAACTCCTAAAGTGAGGAAAAGTCAACCTCATTTTGAAACCTAAATTTCCATACTTAAAAGTGAAAAAATAGTAGAAAAAAAATCTCAAGCTCAATTTTGACTCCTTAAAGTCAATAAAAATTTTCCTCTCAGTTCTGAACCTTGAAGTGCAAAAAGCCTCCTCCTCCTTTTGACCCCTAGGAGTTATTATGAAAAAAACCCTTTGGATTTCGACCTTTAAGACTGGAATAAAAATGTTTCAGTTGAGCTGAAAACCTAAAAGTTGAAAAAAAAAAAAAAAAAAAAAAACCCTGAATACTCGGATTTTGACCCTGAATCGTGGAAAAAAAGTCCTCCTATCAAATTTGACATTTGAGAGTGAAAAAAGATCTTTACCCTCAATTTTGACCCTCAAATGTGAAAAATGTTTCTTTTTTTAGACGCTCAAATGTAGGGAAAAAGTTTCCACCTTATTTGGACGCTCGAGAGTAGGTGAGTACAGACAGACAATTGGAGGGACTTTCGACGAATTATAATAAGACTCATTATTTTTTAAAATTCCGTCGTGAATGCCTTTTTTAGCGGTTACTTCAATTTTCAATCGAAGTTTATGCTAAATTGATTACTCACGTTGTGCCGGTTTTTAAAAAAAATGTTTGATGGACATTTTAGCGATCACTGTCCAGACTAAAAGACGGAGAAGTAACTGGATTATTGATCACCCCAAACAAGACATGCTGGCAAAAGATGTAGATCATTTGACGATGTCTATTGAGTTTGTTTGTTTTGGTCCATAAAATCTCCTCAGAAATAGCAGAAGCTGTTTCTTTTCATCCTGAAATTATGATCCAAACCATACTGATAGTCTTTTCATCATGGTAACTCAATTTTATCACCACAAATGCTTAAGTTATAAAGTGAACAGCAGCATATGTTTATCGTGGTTATTCTTGATTTCCTTTGGAAGTTAGTTATTATTAGATAGGCACAAACTCTATCTTTCGTAATATGGTAAAGGAAAGTGTCTCTGAAAATCATTCAACTTTTCTTTTTATTGATTCTACAATTAGTCAAGTGCACAACATCGTTTACAGACCTCAAGATAATCCAGATCGTAAATTCAGGTCGTAAAATGAGTTCCACATAAACTCATGGAAATGGACATCAATCATGATTTAAACGTTTGAGAAAAGGTTCGTTACCGGTTTGTAAACTAAGATATCAAAGGGATGATAAATAATACGAATGAAATCAGAAAAATTGACCATTTAAAACGATATTTTATTTGATTTTATAATCAAAAGCGGGGGAACGAGTCCGCACACCACAGCAAGATTGCAGTGGTATTAAAATCTGTTACAAATAAAACAGCCGACAAAAAGGGAGATAATTAAAAAGAGCTAATCGAGAATCTCTATTTGGATGTTATAAAAGTTTCTTTTTATATAGAATTGTATGTTTTGGGTTGCGTCTAGATGATAGAAATTGCTTTAGATGATTTTTTTTATAAAATGATATTTCTGTTTTTGTTTTTGAACTCGTTGTAAATCTGACAACAAATTTGATATTAAGCCTGAGAAAAATCTGGCATTTTATCTCAGTGATTTTTTGTTTTTGATGGAAAAGGGTAATAATTTCATAATATAATAAGCGATTTCTTTTGAGTCCATTTAAGTAGTTCAGCTCAAATGCAATGCTACATTATATTGCTTTATATAACTACTTCATCAAATGTTCAATTTCTCTATTTAGAAAAAAAAGTTTTATACTTACGTAGCAAAACGTATTAAAAGTAGTTTACTGACGCCGTTTGGCGCATAAAGCGATACTTAAGCAACGAAACCTTTATTTACTGCTTCATTGCTAACGTTCAAAATCAGCGCATTTAGATGCCTGTACATAATAAAGGATATAATTTGATTTTAGGGTTAGTTTTAAGATAAAAGTTATTTTCAAGGCTATTCAACAAAATGCAATTATTTGTTGGTCGTGCATATTCTTTTTAATTTTATAATTACAAAATGAATGTTCCATCTTTTTTTGATGTTACTTGCCTCATCAACCCTAAACTAACCCTAACCCTCAAACTTATCATAAACCTAAGCCTAACCTGAATCCTAAAACTAAATTATATCCCTAATGATCACATTCAACAATAGAATAAGCAACAAACAGTTTTTAATGGTCAAGTTTTCTGCTTTCATTACTTGATACGTTCGTTGCAGCAGTCACCTATGTCAGGGTTATTCTTTACATCCCTTTGATAATCTACTTTTGAAACCAGTAAAAACTGTTTAAACATTTATCTTGCTCTCTTTGTTCAATGCAGAAAAATCATCTTAGGACAACGTAGGGAGAGAATAATTGAACATCCAACAATACAGACATAAAAATATGTTCTTTATCAAATGTCTTCTTACAGAACACTACAAGACGGACAGAGAAATGATAGCCTAAAGATTGTTTGTGTGTATCGAGTGTAATAACAGGCAGGTTGTGCTATCGAATCTTCTCATGAGTGTTGCACATACCCAGGCATAGCTGTGCAAGCGACGACAGATGGGTAAACTTAGTCCTGGCGACTTTTTGTGTCACTGTCATCAAAATGTTTCAAAGAAGAAGTACGGGTTTGAAATTCCAATCATACAAAATTTACCAGGATCAATTTGCTTCCATGCTGGACGATTTTTTTTCTTTCAACGCATTTTAGTTACAATGTAAACAAGAAAAAATATTTTGAAGGCTAAAAAAACATTGTTATCATTCTTTTAGATATGTTGTTGACTGAATTCAAAGACAATGTATGTAACTGTAAGCTCTCTATCTGATGTTAGTCTTGTAAACACGAAACCAATATTTAACCTAGCATATTTCGGTGACAAAATACAACAGAATATTAACTGAAATCGTTTTTTTTTTCATGGTGGAACACACATTTCAAGTGAGAAATGTTATAATTTCATGGAAAGCAGAGGGAAAATAAAAAGAAACCCCCAAAACTTTGATGACTGAATAACGATTCTATGAATTTTTATGAATGAAAGATCTTGTCAAAAAATCCTGGGAGCTTTTGTATTAATCCGATATAAATGATTTATCATCGTTTGATATTTCTACAAACAACCCCTCCCGTAAATTGAATGTAACAGACAAACACATCCTCATATAGATATCAATGCATATTTCCATTTGGGATATCAGAGGTCAATTCATCTTGCATGGCAAAATTTGGATCTCGAATTATCTCAAAGATTTGGTTTGATGATAAATTACATGGCACTGACCTTCAGGAATGAGCTTGCACAATTTTTCGAGAAAAGAAAACGTCAGAAACGGTATTAGAACTGACTGAAGCCAATAAAAAATATTCCGGCAGATGAAGGTTGATTTATAGAGTTGTTAGGTTATAATATTCATAAAATCACCGTTTCCATAAATCTTTGGGTAGGGTGACATGTTTTCACGGAGGGAAATACGATAAGAAATAATCATAATTTAATTGGGCCCTGAGTGATAGCAGCACGAATGTGATAATTTTACTGCAACTTGAAGCATATATCCCTTAAAATATCGAGTTCTATTCATATCTAATAAAACCTTGCAAGTTGACACGCACATGGACAAAAGTCTTCTTTTTATGATTATCTTTTTTTATAACTATGAACAAAATATCGAATATTTATTTCCCGATATTGTACTGCAACTTCGCAGAATGTATCCCTTAAAAATATTGAGTTGTCTTCATATCTAGTGAAAGCCTACAAATCGACGCTCAAACCGTAAGCCAGCTATTTAATGATTTTTTTTTTTCATTACCATCAACAGAATATCGAATATTTATTTCGCCCAAATTACAAAACGTGTTGTTAGAAACAGTTAAAAAAAATCTGGAAAAAAATGCAGTCTTCTATTTATTCAACAAAACGACTCAAAGACTGACCAATTCTTTTGTCATAAATTTCCTGCAGATCAATTTATCAGAAATATTTTTTTCTTTTATTCCTGTAATTCTTTATTTCGCTGCTTTTATACCACTTCAGTTTCTGAGAGAGAGAGAGAGAGAGAGAGAGAGAGAGAAAGAAAAAAAAACAACAAAACAAACAAAATAGTGAAAATGAAAAAGAATCTTCATTTTTACCAGTCATTATATTAGTGGTCGATTTGAAAGAAAAAAAATCTGAAATTCAGTTTGAAGCTATAAAAGTATGGAAGTAGTCTACAGTTGGAGAAATGGATAGGAAAATAAATTTGGGAGAGGTCTGGACACCTGATACATCCACTTGCATTCGTACACACACACACATATATATATATAAGAGAGAGAGAGAGAGAGAGAGAGAGAGAGAGAGAGGGGGGGAGAGGGAGAGAGAGAAAGGGAGATTAAATAAGTGTACTAAATTTCTGAACAGATATGTTTGGGGAATATATATATATATATATACATACATATATATATATATATATATATATATATATATATATATATATATATATATATATATATAGAGAGAGAGAGAGAGAGAGAGAGAGAGAGAGAGACGGATAGGGAAGGAAGGGGGAGGAATAGAGAACTGATGAAACAATAAATCAAAAAACATTTTTTGCAAACATTTCCCGTGTTTATATATAATTATGTGTGCATATGTGTGTATATACATTTGAGGGTAGAAAGAGAGAGTGATATGTATATGTACATAGGGGGAGAGGTAAATAGAGAAATTCAGTGACAGGAAGAGAAAGGGGGACAGAAAGAGGGATAACGATACATTGGTGCATTTTTATCTCACAGTATATCATTTATGCATGTATAAATATATACGTCTACGTATGGAGAACCTTGTATAGATGGATAGATAGATAGACAGAGTTGATACATCATGCATGAAGATGTGTGCATGTAAATATGTATACGCACACACACACCCTGATACATGCACATCCAGATAAAGATGTTTATTTTTTAGCCCAAATTACTTCTGACTGTGCATGTACTCATACTCACATAAATAGGAAAAAAAAAAGAAAGTAAGATTGATGGTGCATCATCCTTTGATAATTCTTGGAAAAGAAATGAAAAATCTAATGGCTCAGGAATATTTAGAATTATTAATCGTGATCATTGAAGAGTTCCCAGATGAAATATCAATTCGCATCTATGGAACAATTGCATCTCATTTCTATTGACTGCAGAAACCATTTTCTCACACAATTGAGAGAGAGAGAGAGAGAAGGAGAGAGAGAGAGAGGGAGAGAGAGAGAGAGAGTTTTCTGTTATGGGAGGAGATTATGATAATCAGTTTTCGTAATGAATTTATGTACGTGTGCGCGCACATATATGTGAGCATACACATAAAAATGAAGAAATTTGTAACAATATAAGGTTTCCCATGAGATAAGAACTTTTGTGAAATCACAGCAAATCCATAGGGACAACTATGATGGAATTGATGGAATCTAAGAGGTGAGTGTTAGGCTCTACATTCTTGGACCTCGTACTCAGACACGCATACAAACCCAAAAATATACACCCACGTACACGCACATGCGCACCCACACATGGACACACACACGCACACACATATGTGTATTGAGAAATGGATATATATGATCCAACAGAATGATATAGATTGTGTTATATTACATAGAATCTTTATGGTGTGATCTCCCGTCATTACACGGTTGACGTATCATTCGTTCTAGACAGCGTGAATAGAATAAGCAATTAAAGAAAATGGGGCTGCTGTAGGGATCGGATCTGTCACAAAAAGGGTAGCTGTTATAGTGTAACGATGCTCTTACTTTTGAGTTGAACAACCCTCGGTAATGCGAAGACCCGGATAACCGCTTTCAACCCAGATCCTCATCTTGTTTACTCTTGGTCTATTCTCTTCTTTCAACACAGCAGTTATGTATTAAAGGATGGATATATATCATTCGACAAAGTAATTTTGAATATATACACAGCATTTATGTATATCTACCTTTACTAAGATGACTCTATGCGAATGAGTAAATGCTTGGCCATTTTTTAACAAATTCAATCATGTTCATCGAGCTAAAGTTATGTTTTTAACCTCCCAGCCGTCCACTGTTACAATTCATCACAATAGTTTTCTCAATAGCAAGCTTTCATTGGTCGATTTGCGAATTTTTCTGTTCACAATGAAAACCAATATTGCAATGAGAACATATTTTGTGACCATCTGAAAATGACTTAATTATGATGGCAAACGTGTGTCTAATTATTTCGAAAAAAAATATAGATTCTTTTTAAAAACGTTTTATAGGGAGTAAATTGAAGCTTTCAAGTTGCAGGTTATTTATTTACATTCACAAAAATAAATCTGTTAGCTTGAGGAATTATTTACATGTTTTTCTTTATAAGAACAACCACATTTTGAGGTGAAGTTCTTCTATTAGCGGTGATAACGATGGATTTATTTGAATTTGCAATTGATTTTTCCCCCCAAAAGATTGTATTTAAAAAAAATCGCTTGTAGGCCATCTCAACAGGTCATTAATCTCATTCTTTTTGTATTACTGTGTTATATCGGGTAGAATGAAGTGCGTTATATCGGGGAATACCTGAACCAATATAATACCTGAGTCTTTAATTTGTACCATGTATGCATACATTTATACTTTTTTTTGAGTGGTCAATGCGAAAATTTCAAGTATTCAAAACATGTTTATTACATTAACATGTCTTGCCTTCCGACTTCGCAAAAGTGGTATATTTAAAGGGAACAATATTGAAGAGATAGGTTTTCAAGTAAATAACTCCACTTAATACCATAACGCATGAGTACAAACCCCAAGTATTTCAAATTGTGAAGAAACCATCGAACGAGTTTCGTACCGACATACTCATTATATATATATGTATATGTATATATATATATATATATATATATATATATATATATATATATACATATACACACACATATATATACACACACACACACACACATATATATATATATATATATATATATATATATATATATATATACATATATATATATATATACACACACGCACACACACACACACTCACACGCACACACACACACATATATATTTCATCATAAGTCTTTTAATATCCATTGTTGGACATGGACTTTCCTAAGGATCAGCTATATTTCTCTATCATGAGCGTTGCAGAGCCAATATTTTTGAATTTGTCGAGTTCATCTCTCCACATCGTATTTTGTCGGCGTTGGTTTTGCATGTGATCCCTGGCGATACATGTTGTGAGTCATGATGTTTATGGGTTGTCCGTCATTTTTGCAACAAGACAAGTCCATTGTTATTTGAGTTTTCTAATAGATTCTTTGATATCCAGGATCACTGCAAGACAGCACAATATATCAGGATATATATATATATATATATATATATATATATATATATATATATATATATATATATATATATATATATATATATATATATATATATATATATATATATTGTACATGGAACTCCTCACCCAAAAATAAAATAAAATAAAAAAATTAATCGAAATACTCCAAAGTCATAGTTTGGTCCAGTTGAGCTGTATATATACATTGGAAAAAAAACTGCGCCAAAATAGAAATTTAAGTGTTTCAGTATTTTAATGTTTCAGGAAAAAAAATCAAGTAAAATACTTGAAAGTTGACGGTGAAAACTTCCTGGAGCAACCCCATGACATACATACTCTCCCCTTAACCATTTCAGCTGATATTCACGTTTCCGCAAAGTTTTACTGAAATTCATTGAAAATCATTTGAAATATTGTGGTGTATACATATAACTCCGATGGAGCAGGTGTGATTGTGAGGAATTCTTGGATTTGCCCCCTAATTTGCTGTCTTCCCTCCGTGCATTGCACAGATTACCACTGAATTCCACTGAAATTCATTGGAAACATTTGAATATATTGTGCTGTATATGTAGCTTCGATTCAGAGGTTGACTGTAATGCAATTTTTAGACCCGTCCCAAAACATTTCTTCTTAACCCTTTGCCCATCAATCGACAAAATTTCATTTGAATCCACGTAGAAATTTTAGAGAATGTCGGCCGATAATAAGGTACACTTATGCATCGTAATTGTTTACTAAATCGAACCCCACATTCCTATTGAGACAATGTAAGGGGTGGAAATCACTGTAGCGTTTGCGGAGCACTCCTAAGTTACAGTTACATACACACATAGACACATACATAAAATGATTATTATAGGGATGATCAAAAAGTTTCATGGCAGATTCTTGATACCTAAAACATCATTTAAAAACAGCGTCCAATGAACACAATTGTTGTTCGAAGAGGGTTGTTTTGAAATGACAATAATCCTCTCTCCATATTTGTCACTTGAAATTGTAGTATATTTGTGGCTTCACTTCAATCAATGCTGCACGTGATGTTCCTGCGACTTTTATCTCGTTGCTGAATACGAACCTTCAACTGAGTGACTTCAATGCAGCGGCTGTTACAATTTAAAATAATCTAGCTCTCTACATTTTTATTTAGAAAAACAATATAACTCTGCTTCAGCAATACTTCATACTTTCAATAACTTAGTTATTCATTAGACTGGGACAGAGGTCATTATAAGATATTTCGATTGCTTTTAAAAATAGCATTATTGTGTTGTGGCCAATGAATAATTACATTTTGATCACACTGTTTTCATTTAATCATCGGCTTGCATGTCTTAATTCTGCTACCACTTGGCATTGCTGTCGTAGGCCTTCACAAGAACTATCAGGAAAATTCTGACCGCAACCAGGGTCTCTAGCTAGTATAAATATGAGTACGTTGATATGATATCCAGCAATATTATTGTGAACAATGAAGGAAATAGCAATATTTAGATCAAATGTATAATACAAACATGTTTCGCCTTTCGGCTTTGTCAAACTAATAATTTGGAATGAAACAATATTGAAGAATTCATTTTTTCTAGTAAACAATGGAACGTATAATATTGCGTGACATTGTTTACTTAAAAAACAGACCTTTCAATATGTTTTATTCAAAATTAATACTTCGACAAAGCCAAAAGGCGATATACGTTATTATAGTAAGTCTGATTTGAATGCAACTATTTTCCTCATTCTCCCTTTGATAATAGGTTCATATATATGAGTTAAGTTGCGAGGTTGATATCATGAAACATTGTGTAGGGTGTGATTGCAGAAATTAAATGTGTCAATTGAATAAGCAAAACAATATTTGTGTACATGACACCTGCATATATACATATATATATATATATATATATATATATATATATATATATATATATATATATATATACATATATATGTGTGTGTGTGTGTGTGTGTGTGTAAATATGTTTAAGCATATACAAAGATATAGGCATGGACATATATATATATACATAAATATATATATAGCCATAATCAATTCAAATACAATGATCATATGTATTATCATTATAATTTTTATCATTATAATTATTATTATCATTATAATTATTATTATTATTATTATTATTATTATTATGATGATGATGATGATGATGATGATGATGATGATGATGATGATGATGATGATTAAATGACATAAAATCTGAAAAAAAATGATCATAAATGTATTATATCACTTTACAAATCTCTCTGAAATTATTTCCCATCATTGTATCGTTTGGCTTAGACAGCGTGAATACAATGAACAATTTGAGAAAATGAGTCAGCTGCATGAATCAAACCTGCGATCGATTAGGTAGCAGTGTTAACATTGCGTTGAACTCATCAGTAAGCTAAAAAGGCGAGGGTAAAGCAAACACCCAATAAACTGTTTAATCTACAAATTCTCATGTTGTTCATTCAACGTATAAATCTGCACTATTTGTTCCTGAACATTGAGTATATTGAGAAATGGATGCATCATCCAACAGAGATTATCATAAATGCATTTGAATTACTTTGCAGTTATATATTACTCAACAGTTATTTACGTATTGCAGTTACATATATTTGGTCTAGATGGTTTTACAGCTTGGATGCTATATATATATATATATATATATATATATATATATATATATATATATATATATATATATATATATATATTTGTGTGTGTATGTGTGTGTGTGTGCATGTGTGTGTGTGACATTTTAGTCGTAATTTCAGTCAGGTACTTCTTAATTCCGGTTAAAGTAATTTATGTAATTTTTTTCGATGATTTCCCTTAATTTTTCACACTGATTTTGATAAGTTGGTACTTAGTAGGAATTTTTCTCGTTGGAATCCAAAACTTATATATATATATATATATATATATATATATATATATATATATATATATATATATATATATATATATATATATATATATATATATATATATATATATAAATATATATACATATATATATATATATATATATATATATATATATGTATATATATATATATATATATATATATATATATATATATATATATATATATATATATATATATATATATATATATATATATATATATAGTGATTCAAATCTCTTCGTTGTAGTAAACAACTCCAGGCCTGTTGAAGAGTTTTATAAACATATAAACACGCATAAAAAAAATAAAATCTATTTCAGCATTCGGTGCTAATACTCACTATACAAACATTCATCATGAAGATCCTGTAAGAGAATATCATTAAAAGAAATGAATATAATAGACCTAGCATTTGCTGGAGGTAATGGCAAAATATATCGGTTATACAGAGTCTCAAGCTTTTGGTGCAAAACACCACGTGACAAAACACGTTTTAGAGGAGAACCAGTCATCTTATTATCGAAGGTTACTGCCAAATCGGTTGTAAATTATTTCAAACTATTGGAACCTCTATGGGTCCTTACCCAGCACATTTTGTGACAAATTTGTATCCATGTAGACATGAGTATGTGTTTATTCCCCACCCATTAGAAATAATGTGGTGCGTGCACGTTCATTTCATGTATGTACGCTTTTAATGATGACAAGAGCTGTTTGAATGAGGGGGGAGATTTCAGTAATTCATATAATTCTATCTACTCTAAAGACCTTGGACTAAAGTGTGAACATAATGGAATGCACCCGATATTCCTCGATTTGAAAACAGAAATTGTGAATGATTTATTTGTCTATAAATTGCTTGACAAACGTGATGTATTTCATATTGTTTGCATGTCTCATAAAGAAAGTGGCATTCTGCCTTATATTTTTTATGCTTCCATACAATCAGAATATCTAAGAATAGCGAATGCCACGCTCAGATTTAAGGCTCCTTTCCCAGAGTTTTTTCTTTAGTGATATTGATAGTTTACCAAGGGTATATATATATATATATATATATATATATATATATATATATATATATATATATGGATATATATATATATATATATATATATATATATATATATATATATATATATATATATATATATATATATGTATATACACATATTTTATATGTTAATTACACATAAGGACTCATCAATTGTGTAAATTGAAGCAAATATTTGCATCGGAAGTATATGAAATGAATATTTGATCAGTGCCCAGCAACTTTTCCATCGCAGTATATTCAATAAAGTAATCATGATCCTGTTTTTAGTACTCTTTTAAATTAAGAACAATGCACTTCAAAGTCATATTTGAAAATATTATCAACAACATACATTTTTTGGGCAAATTTCGCAGAAATAAAATCCTTTGAGTTTATGTTTGCATTAAAAAAGTTGTCACTAGAAAAAACTCCGAGAGCAACAATTCATCAGTGTTTAAAATCTAATTGAATATCATCGGTGGATTTAGTTTGGAACCTGAAAGATAAAAACTTTCCTTTTACTTTCATGTGCTTTGAATCAACTAGTCCTTCAAAACAACTGGAAATTAGTCTGCTTTGAGAGAGGAAATACTGGAAGGTTTTACAAGAGGTGTTTCTAATCTCAATGTTGCTATGATCTCATCCCCAAGCCTTACTTTCATTCGCCCAAAATGTGAATTTCCATTAACCTGATTATAAAACATATTTTCTCAAAGCGGAAAGACTAACCCTATGTCTAACCCTAACCCTGAACCAGCACAACAATAAAAGGGGCTACCAAATGTGAGCACATAGTTTTTATTTTATTTTGAGGAGAACTTGGGAATATGCAGGCCTGTCCCTAGATGAACGCCAACGTGGGTTCAAGGGGGAGTGAATGCTGGCTAGACCGCTGAGGGAGAATGGGGCCAGCGAATGGATCCTTCAACCACTTTCATTTGATTTCATGAAATCTCTATAAACTTTCATTTGTTTTTCAGTGTTGTTAGATTCATAAGCCCCCCGCCCGACACTGCCGAATGGCAGAGCAAACACACGCACATAGACACAGATAGACACAGAGACACACACGGAGACACACAGAGACACAGACACAGACACAGACACACAGACACACACACACACACACATATATATATATATATATATATATATATATATATATATATATATATATATATATATATATATATATATATATATATATATATACATATATATATATATACATATATTTATATATATATATATTGGTCGATCCCTGGGAGAGAAACATGGGTTCACATGAATTACGAAGTTTTTCCCCCACCCAAAATACTGAATTTGTTCCAGCGGAAGGGTTCATAGTTTCAAATGATGGGTGAGATATTGTTATGAAGATCGTTACCTTCAAACAGAATAGTCAATTTTTACCGACGGAAAAACAAAATAATTGTACTGTTCAATATACAATTATATTACTTTACAAGATTTGGCACAAGACAAACGATACTGGAAAATCTAATGAGAACCGAACCCACAAACACCGACCAGCAGGATTTGCTTGCTTTTTATTAAACGACGTATGTCCTAATCAGTGTTTTTTTCCTATCATCAATTGGCATAACAGTTTGGTGTCAGACCACCGATAAAAGGTTATCCTATGATGATCAAACCCACTAATAAGGGCCAGCAGGATCAATTTGCTCATCATTGCTATTCGATGTTTGTCCCGATGAATGTTTTTCTATATGATTTCAATATGATTAACTGGTAAGATTTGATGAAAAAGAATCACGATAATATCTATATATTTTTTCATTATTCGTAATTAATCCCCAGATGCACTAAGCAGGAGTATAATGATAACAATTGAAGTCATTGCATACATAAGAAACACTCTTGATCACATATATACGTTATTTTATCACCTCATGCACAATTTTTGGTGTGGTTATTAAAGTTTTGGCGACAGGTAGAATTATAGCTTTTGACTTGTGTCCTCATCATCGAAAGGAGAGAAGACGAGACCTTCCCTTGAAAACACCAGCCGTTGCTTCACGCAACAACATAAGCCGATAATAGTCCGAAATGCTTGGCAACATTAATTACACTTCATAATTTGAAAACAATAAGTTCCTTGATGATATATGTTTTTTCCTGATTGATTATATCTGAAACTTATAGAAAATGCCAATCATTCCCTTGAAATTTTGTTTGGGTAACCAGAACTGTTATAATATGATATCTACATGTTTCCAATTGGACAACAAGGACATTTGCACATATATGATAACATGAAGTAAGAAAATGCAATTACATGTGAATGTCACTATCATCGTAAAATAAGGGAAGTTGGAAGAGAATAATAGCTTTTCCAAAAACGTTTTACCCAAAAGCAATTAGAAAATATCATCCACTACCCGCGTACAAAATTCACGCTGAACGGCGTTATCATTTTCTGGGGTATGAAAACCTCAAGAAACACAGCAGCATCATTACAAAGGGTGCAAAAGAATAAGCAACGGTAATTTTTAACAGGTAGTTTTAATAATCGAGCAAACGGAACACTTCAATCAGAATTTTGAAATTTATTGGTAAGTATCATTTAACAAACTGAAAGCACGAGGTAACAAAAGTTTGAATCCTTTTCCTACATAGCTCATTTCCGTTCTCGTTTTTCCCTATAGCAGGTGGCAAATTTCTGAATATGAGTATACGCTAGCCCTCAGGGTGTGCCCTTGGACCCCCCCCCCCGAATTCAAACGTTGCATCTTTTTTTCTGATATATCTCTGAATACTTTTTTCCTATTTTGAAAATTATGCCTAAAATGTTGCAGCTTTCACGGTTTCCCTCGAACATTTGGACTTTTCTCAGTTATGACCGTCAAACAAAAGGCATTGGAAGTAAGTTATTCATTGATCACCACTTTGGCAAAAAAAAGAAAAAAGGAAAAAAAAAAGAAGTACAAGAATTGTCACTTTGCGCTTGGATGCACAATTGTTTGGTTTCTTTCCTATCTGATTCTATGTTTTAACAATGCTATGTCACGTAATCCCCTTTATGACGGAGAGCAATTCTTTTCAAATGACTGGAGTGAAGACACATTTCACATCTCATTACTACAGTAGCTCTATACTTATTTTTAACTAGAAAGCAAAGCTGTCAGTAACAGCCAAACAAAATGACCCTTTAAAGAGACACCCTAAGATCTCTGAGAAAGCCATCAAGCTAATTGTTGTGATATGAATAACAATTATCATGGTTTTAGTCAAATTGATTCGCAGAATGGTTACCAGAATATAACTTGGAACCCAGTAAAACGTGTTAGAAATGAATCGTGTAAAGGGAGATATTTTTTTGTTTCAGTGCTAATAGACGTGTATTCGAGAATATATTCTTAAAATTCTGAAAATCAAAGAAACGAACAAAATTGAAAACTTCACTTTCTCACAAACGTGCGTCTGTATTGTGCATTGTTCCACTTGATGAATGGCTTCGGTGTACATGTTAACGGCTGTTTAGGCTATTTTCAACACCCTGTTTTGGAACGTGTTAACATCGAAATTGAAATAAACAATAATAAATCGATCATAAATAAAGAGGTGACACATGAGAAATGTATGAAAATGTCTACATAAGTTGGGGAGGGTCTTCTTCATCACTTATAAAGGCTGTTTGAATTTAGTCTATTTAATGATGTCAACAGTCTATGAGTTGTCTGATACACACAATATTGATTCGTATGATACCTGACAGGAAATATCACCGATTCTATCGAGTGCCAAACACGAGCGTATTCAAACTGACAAGCGAGTCCATTTCTCGCTGTCATTCTTATCTTCGACTGCTTTGAGTTAAAATTATTGAAAGTAATTCCTACTTGTTTGCCTTATGGTGCCGTACACATAAGAAACCGTCAACCATACTATCATTGAGACCGATAAGATAGGTATCTTTCTGTCTTTATGTTGGGATCAGAAAGTCCTGGGGTAGCACTTTCCAATTGAACTAAATGGTAGGGGTTGGGCTCACCCTGGCGCTTTCACAACACCTGTTGCAAGGACTGGAGCAATCTTCCTGTATACAGCATCCTACATTAAATCAACCTTGTGTTACATTTTTCCCCCTGGGGAAGCAAGTCGATAGGACTAAACCATTGCCAAATAATGTGAAAAATTGTTCTAAACCTCATCAATTCTTGTTTTTCCCAGCGTTATTTGTTTAGCTGGATTCTTTCTTGCTCTTCTTAGGAGACAAAAAAGTAAAGAAATCTAAAATGTAATTATATTTGCCAGTATAATTTAAGAGAACAATATGCAATTTTAGACCTTCTTACGCAAGCACCGATAAATTCCAATTTGTCAGTTATAAGTTGTAACCTTAATGGAAACGGCAACTTTTTATTAGACAGGTCTTATCTGCATACGATGTCAATTAGATAGATAAAAAAAGACTTCAAGTTAGTCACTCGATTGAAACTGTCAGGCAGTCGATTTCTTTTGGTAATATGTCGTGTTGGGGCTGATCAATTGAAACATGAGAAAAAAGTTAGTTTTCTTTTTTTTGTTGAACGATGACATATGGGGAGTCAGAAAAAATCTTTAAAAAGCCGGGACAAACGAAAACCAATTCAGCACAAATTTAATTTGCAAATCACCCCTCCCTACAAAAACTTTTTAGGGATGTGAGAAAAACCAAGACATTATCCTAAATTCAATCAAGAGTAAATATTCAAGATGTTAACCTTCTAGCATCATTTGAATTGTCCTTATACATGATACACACATACGAAACCATCCAATCAGCTAGACCCACTTGAAAACTGAAGGAACAAACGTTGACAGTTTTAGTGACAGCCTGGCCGATGGTTTCTAATTAATTGCATTTTTACCAGATTAAATGAGTTGGGCTTTCCCCTTACTGTATTTTTTGCAAAACAAATGTAAAAATGATTGTGAAGGGGTTTTCAGCTATCCATCTGCTATTATCTCATCAAAATAACAAACTGCTGTTAAGTTTAGGAGTTATAGTTCACGAGTCAATCAGGACAAAGGTTAGTTTGTATTAGGGACTTTTCAATTAAAAATAAATGTACATTATTTTAGCAAATACAAATACGGAAAGCTATAATAGTAATAATTATTGAGGGTGACTGGGACTAACAAAAATGGACCTGATGAGTCAAGAATAAAAAGTATTCAGTCGGGTTTCAATCACAGAATCGAACCACCGTAGCCATTAGAGTTAGCAAATGCGTGCGTCTTTTTATTTTCGAAGTTGTTTCAATGTTTATATGTTTATGTGTCTGTTTGTTTGCTTGTTTGGATGTTCCAGCGCCCCTGGTCATACTGCTCTTTCTATAGACTTAGAAATTGCACCACTACTAGATCCAAACTATGAATTTTTAGAGGATGGGTGGGACAGCTTTCTGGGGCCCCATTGTGTTGTTTTCCTCCCCGGAAAACATAAATTCCCTGGGATCTATTTTGATTATTTCCCCATGGAAACGCTGGTAATGTCATTAGTAAAATTCATTTTGACCATGTTTGTTTTTTCGATAAAATTTATTCACATGCTTTCAATTTTTGACGCTACGGTTGTTCGATTAATCTCGGGTCCAGATGCCTTTCTCTTCAAGCGTCTTGAATGTAACATATAGACAAAACACTCTCATTAATTACTGTGATAAAATAACAACTTTGTTGAAAGATAATGATTCATTGAAATCATTCACCCTAAACTGTAGCCTTAGAGCAAGTTCAGAATCATTGAATGGGGATTTATAACTTAGAATTTACAACCATTTAGTGTGAGGCCCTTGAAGATGCGGGGCTAACTGTATATGCTGCCTTTGCTTTTAGCTCTACCCGCAATTCTTGTGTCATTGTATGCATTCAGAAGAATGAAACCGAATTTAGTTCTAAAATCTGATACCTAACTACATTTTGAATAACCTCTGTTGGTGTGTTTGTGCCTATATAACTCGACATCTTGCCATTATACGGTTGATATTTGCAATATATATAATAATCGGAACACCAGTAATTTTTTTCGGAAGTTTTTTGGATCAGCAGTTCTCGAGGAACAAATATAGTACTAGAAATCATCAACATAATCATCATCAGCAGCAGTAGTAGCAGCTTCATAACGTCAGTCGTTGAAGATGGACTTTCCCCAAGATTTGCTAGACCACTATATCATGGGCATGACAGATCTAATTATTCCTTGACTTGTCTAGTTGACAAGATAGGACATTTTTCGCCATCGTATTAAAAAAAAGTACTTCATTTGTTTATTAAAACAAACATATGAATTAGAATAATCATACTACCAGAATATACCCAACAGATACGACGACATTATTTGTGTATGGTTTTCAACTAAGTTGTTTTTTCAGGTAATTTATATTCGATAATCCAAATGTCTTGATTTGATAGGTTTTTCAAAGTCTTAACTCATCACAGTGTTGATTTGAGATGTTCAGGTTCTAAGGACTTTTGTTGACTCACTTCCTACCATTATGTCATAATAGGAAGGTGAGTCAACCAATGGGATAATCCCGTCTAGCTGCAAATAAACAAGCCAATAATTAATTAAGCATAAAAGTTTTCATACAAGCTCATTATATGGTCAGATTTGTAAAGCCAAAACAAAAGTAGTTTTACCGTATGAATATGCCCGGATACCTCACGGGCTACAAAGTAGTTGCTGCGGGCCAAATCTAGCCTGAAGGCCGATGATTGCTCATGTGAGTGAACTACCAACTTCTTTGGCAGAGGTGAATATCTTTGCATAAAGACTGCAGATGAATGATAATGAACTAACGTTGTATGGTCGGTTGACACAGTAGTGAAAACAAGAGCGCAACGCAAACCCGTAATGACTATCAATGTCGACCTTTTCATTATACACCATTTTTATTCGCTTTTCCTGGCCATAATTTGTAGACTTGCCACTAATACACCATTTCCCCTCTTCGCTTCAAACTCGGCTCACTCTCAGTTCTGTTTGTAGCTAATTACAAATAATCTTTCGGGCTATAATAAAGATCTAAGACGCAAATCGAACGTGATCGCCAATTTCGCGGTTTGATCTTTCCTGCTTGACCCGGATAGATCAAAAGAGTCAATGACTAATATTGATCACGCTGAACACAATCAAATACTTTCACACTTTCATTCATATCAGGGTGATTGGTTGGACGATGTGATGAAAGAAGGCAACTTTGCATGAAAAACGAAAACCAGTCAGCGATACATTTAAATGATTATTTTAACGTTGTGTCATATCTATCTATATTTTGTTCTGCTATCAATTCATCTATCTCTCCTCCACTTCTCTCTATATTTATCTATCTCATCCCCTCAATCTCTCTTCCTCTCTCAATCTATATCCATCTATCTATTCATATATATATATATATATATATATATATATATATATACACACACACACACATATATATATATATATATATATATATATATATATTTTTATATATATATATTGTTCTGCTATGTATATATGGTTCTCTTATCTATCAACCAATCTATTTATTGTTCTGCTAAGTCTCTCTCTCTTTCTTTCTCTCTGTAATTCACTCCCTCTCCCATCTCTCTCTCTCTCTCTCTCTCTATATATATATATATATATATATATATATATACATATACATATATATATATATACATATATATATATATATACATTTATGTATATTGTTCTGCTCTATGTGTATATAAGGTTTGGCTATATATCTATCTACTTATCTAATTATCGTTCTGCTAGTACCCCCTTCTCTCTGTCTCTCTGTCCGTCTGTCTGTCTTAGTGTCCCTCTGTGCGTGTGTGTATGTGTGTATATATATATATATATATATATATATATATATATATATATATATATATATATATATATATATATATATATATATGTATCAACGTTTGTACCTGTTTTTCTCTACATCTTCGTTCATATATCTGAATACGTATGTTTGTCTGTCTACACCTAATCACGTTTGTATCTGTATTTTCATTTCATTGTCCATCAATATATTTCAGCTAATCTATTTAGCTTATCCATCTATTTCATTTTAACTTATCTCCCTACCTCATCTATCAACCTTATCAATTCATTCATCTCGCCAACAAATCTAGAGAGAGAGATTACACGCACATATTGGTCTCTGTTATATTCATACACAGATGCATACACCTGTCTAGACATATATATTTACAAAACTGTTTTGTGTAACCAATTCTGTCTATGATTCATCCCAGCTTATCTCCCTGTATTCATGCAATTTTTGAATATTTTAGTCCGTCAATCCTGTCTTCTATAAATTCAAATACGACTTGGTGATTAATAAATCCATTTATACGTTTTTCAACGCTCCAAAACATTTGAGTTTCTACATATTCTCCTAATCGAAAAATCAATAAATGTGTTTGGTAGTCATGGTAGTTGATTCATGTAAGCATATTTACTGGTAATAAGGCAACTATTATCTTTGTTCAAAATAATGCAACTTTCTTCTGATCCAGGCGAACAAATATTCAGTCCTCAATCGTAATACGTTTATCGTTAAGTAACGTCCATGCGTGGAGACATGCTAACATTTCAGTTTCTAAGGAGTCAATGGCTGTCAGTTTATCGTTTCAATATGAATGGGAGACGGAGAGCCAGAGAGACAGAGAAAAAGAGATATACAAAGAGAGAAAGACAGAGAGAGGGAAAGAAAGGGAGAGAGAGCGAGAGCGGGGGGATTGGCAGAGAAGATGAGATAGGGCGAGTGGAATGGGATAGAGGGGGAATGAGAGAAAAGGTGAGCAAGTCAGTTTAAAAATTTTCATATGAAAAAAAAAGAGGACAGAAAGATAGATAGGAATGAGAGAAAGAGAGGGAGAGAGAGAGAAAGAGATGAAACAGAGCAGGGAGACTGTGGGTGTATATGTGCGTGCATGCGAGAGAGAGAGAGAGAGAGAGACAGTTTACCATTTTACGGCGAATGGGAGAGAAAATGGAAAAGGGCAAAAAAGAGAAAGAAAGAGATAGAATGATTGTCTAGGTGAGGAAAGATGTAAGGGAGATAGTAAGAGAGGGGTAAACAGCAAATAAAAACGGTGGGAGACAATGAGAGAGAAATGAAGCATAAGAAACAAGAGAGAGGTTTGAGAGTACGAAAGAGCAGAGTATACTCCAGTTGGAAAGACGGGTAAAAAGAAATGGAATAGATCAACAGAATAGAATATTGTTGAAAGGGGGGGAAAAAAAAAAAAAAAAAAGAACACAGCTAACTGAAAGGAAGGTGCAAAAGAGACAGGGTCCGAAAAACTGGCTATTGTTATCCTTCCTGTTTAAAAATGGCCGCTCCACCTTTTTTTCCCTTTGGTTATACGGATTGTCAGAGGTCGTATTTTTAGGCGTACGGTTAGTATCAGGCTTAGTGTAAGTATTAGCATTTTTGCCGTCTGCACCTTTGAGTTGAGTTTTAATTCACCATCAGCGCCTGCCACTCTTCAGTCCGGTTGGTAGTCATTTTGAAACAGGCAAAGTTGAAATAGCCGGAAAAAAATCGAGAGAGAGAGAGAGAGAGAGAGAGAGAGAGAGAGAGAGAGAGAGAGAGAGAGAGAGACAGACAGACAGACAGATAGTCGGACAGGCAGGCAGGCAGGCAACCGGACATAGATATACTGAAAAAGAAATTTATGTATGTATGTATGTATATATATATATATATATATATATATATATATATATATATATATATATATATATATATATATATATATATATATATATATATATATATATATATATATATATATATATATATATATGTGTAAATTTCTTTATATATATATATGTATACATATATGTATAAATATGTATATATATAAAAATTAAAATTGTGTTTGACTATGTTGAAACCTTTGAAATGTTCTCCCGTCATTACACAGTTGATATATCAGTCGCTGGCAAAACCTAAATTGATTAAGCAATTAAAATGAGCCGGCTGCAGAAATCGAACCAAACACCGGTATGCTAGCAGTTTCAACGTAACAATGCTTTTGTCTTTGAGCTGAACACTATATTCTCCTCCCATCTAATCTCAGACTTTTTGTTTCTTTCAATCCAACAATGATGCATTTAGAAATTGATGAAATATATGATCCATCGAAATAATAAAAAATTATGTTATATTATATAGAAACTTTTTTGAAATGATCTCCCGTAATTACACAGTTAATGTATCACTCTCCCTCAACGACGATAATGTTTACAGAAAAAAAAAAATTAGAAATGAGGCTGTTACAGGAATTGAACCTACCAACGATGAAAAGAAGCAAAAAGACAAAAAAAATAAACGAGATGGGAATTTGGTATGAAAAGTTATTCGGGTCTTTTTATATTACTGGCAGCTGATCTGCTCAATGGTGAGAGCATCGCTACGTTAGAGTGGTTACCTTATTGGTGACTGATTCGATTCCTGCTGCTGCTCCATTTTTGTTTCTCCAATTGCCTCTAGTAGAGCAAGCCCAAACATTCAAGAACAAGAAAATGTTATTCGTTTCAAAAAGAAGGGTCTGCAAACAATGTATCTTCCTGATAGTCACCCAAGGAGCTACAAAATGAAACCCAACCGAGGAACAACCCTAAAACTGAGGAGCATGCAACGTGCACATGAAATAAACATGCCCAACTTCATATGGAGAGATCACAAGACAGCACAATGTGTCGAAGAGAAAACAGGAGTCACGGACATCATAGAATCCATTAGGAAACTCTAATGGGTTTGTCATGTTGCAAGGATGTCACACAACCAATGGACATCATGACTAACGACATGAATCCCCAGAGATCACATGAGTAACCGAGGCCAGCAGTAAACAAGATGGAAATGAACAAGTTCAAAAAGTATTGGCTCCGCAATGCCCATGACAGAAAGGTCTGGCAAATCCTTGGGAAAATCTATGTCTAATGACAGACATAAAGAGACTGATGATGATGATGATATATATATATATATATATATATATATATATATATATATATATATATATGTATATATATATGTGTGTGTGTGTGTGTGTGTGTGTGTGTGCGTGTGTGTGTGTGTGTGCTCGGGTGTGTGTGTGTATGTGTGCATGTGCGTGTGTGTGTAAAAAGTGGTAGTGAGAAATCGATGGAGGGGAAAGAGTGTGATTGATAGATATCGAGAGAGAAAAGAGAGATATAAACTAGCTGCACATCAAATAACAAAAAAAGAATGAGAATAGTTTTGAGGTACGCCCAAGGAGAATGAATTAAGATCCTTAAAACAGAGCAATGAATAAAAATGTTGGGAAGGAATATATCTATGAGAAAAAAAAGGGACGATATAATATGATGGAAAAATGAAAGGAAGTTTATACGCAAAGTGATGAAAAGAATGTTTCGGATTTTGATGAAGAAATGAAAGCCAGAGAAAAAAATGAGAGAAACTCATACAAAAAGATAGGGAAATACAGAAAAGAAAATTTAATTAGTAGCCAAGTCCATGGAAGAAGAAAATAAGTGGGAAAAAAATCCGGGGAATGAAGATTTCTGATTGGTCAGTTTCTGCAGGCAGTATATCGATAGTTTTCTTGCTCATAAAACAAACACGTTGCAGGAAAAGGAAATTATGTACAGGCTGTTTCAAAAGTCCGGCACCATAAAGTATTTTTATCATTTTATTTGATATATATATATATATATGTGTGTATATATATATATATATATATATATATATATATATATATATATACACGCACACACACATATTTATACATATATATATATACGCATACACATATATATATGTATATCTATATATATATATATATATATATATACACGCACACACACATATTCATACATATATATATATACACATACACATATATATATGTATATATATTTATATATATATATATATACGTATGCATATATATGTATATATACATATATATGTACATATACATATATATATATATATATATGGATATATATATATATATGCAAACATATTTGTAAATATATATCTATATGTATATATTGTTTGCAAACTTATGGATTGGAAACTAAAAAAATATTCTTAGAAGTGGAAAGCAAATAATTTGAACATTTATGGTAATTCAATAATTTTTTCCTATCACTATCTCTCCCCCACCCCACTCACTCTCTCTCTCTCTTTCTGTCTCTGTCTTTATATATATATTTATATATATATATATATATATATATATATATATCAGAAACTTTGCTACCATATTTCCACTTCGTTGGACCTTTGTTTGGTATGAAAACCCTTGATTTATAGGGTTGCTCACTGTATCTCACCCCAAACTCCCACTGTAAAAGCTTTTTAGCTACTATCCGGTTTTGAACCTATAAAGATGTAGAAAAACTATCATATATACATTTATGTGAAATTAGTCACATTTAAACGATCCCCAAAATGGCAATTTTTACTTGCTATGGATGTCAAATCCTTGTGCTCAAACATTCATCGGGATACAAGAATTTTATCTCAAAAAAGGTCAAGAGAATAGAGAAAAAAAACTCTTAAAACGGAAATTACAGCAACTTTTCTACACCTTATACTTACTGTAAAAAAAGTTTCAACTCGATAATACAAAATGAAAGTGGCACTACAATTCTATACGAATATTTTTATGGGAAAATTTGAGGAAACTTACATTTGTTCTGAGATAAATGATGGTTGTCTTTTCTCAATAAGATATATTTGCGACATTCCATTAATATACTCAACTGAAGAAGTGAACCTAAACACTTGACTTCTTAACATGAGTTGATTGAATAAGATTATCAAATATTATCAATGTCCATCGCTTTCTTAGATATCTCAACATACATGATAATGGACACCTCTAAAAAACATTATACGCACACCCGACTGATACTCACGGTATGTACGCTCTTAATCAGCTCACCCAAAAGCCCCAAAGAAAAATTACCATATTTGCCAGCGCTCGGAATTGGGAGGATTTATTCTGAAAAATGAAATGCACAAAAGATACATAATGATGAATTTATACCACATTTCATCACACGCAGATACGTTCAAAACTATGAAAATTCTAGTAAGAACAGCAATCCCATACGACTCATAACCACATTTCATGATAATCTCTCACCACAAATAATCAAGAACAGATGGGATCTCTTAATATTCAAATCAGAATTTGGTGATCCTTCCAGTAGCCAGTCGTATTTTTCTATTATAGACCTAAATATAGTACGAAATGATAGGCAGAAACACCCAACTTGGTAATAAAGTATCTCATAGAAACTGCAAAAGTATCTCTCTGAATATTAACAAAATATAATACGATACACGAGTAAATTTGAATAAGGTTGAATAATGGTAGATTTCTTAAAAAGGTGCACACTATTAATATATCAGCTGTATTTTCTTTCGATGTGTGCATTTTTTTTTTTGCAATAACAATGTACGCGTATGTCGATGCAATTCTCCGATGTCGGAAGACCGCTGAGAATTCAAAACTAGTCGTTGAAAACATAGTGACTAATATGTGGTGGAAAACACTGCCTTGGTGGGGACGAACAACTTGCTTTATGTTAAATCAGGGATCTTTTTATGATACAAATAATCAATGTTTTTTTATTTCTAAAATTTGGTGTCTTTCTTTTATGAAAGTGCACAGGTTATTCCCTCTAACACGTTTGTTGGTGCTGATGATTCTTGCAGCTAAATGCAGTTTCTTACAAAGAATAGGCGAAATCAAAGTTTGTGTTTAAAAACTTCCAACTTCAATATTCTTGTAACAGACAACTGGCGCCGACTTTTCATTTCTCACCGGCTACTCTCTCTCATCTCCCCCTCTGGAGCTCTTAGTCTCTCTAAGATCTTTCTCCCTATTTCTCTCTGGATGCGTCTCACGTAGCACGAGCAAATGTTTACTCATATATCTATCTGTGTCACTTACACATACACACATACACACACATTCTCACGTGCAATTTAGCTATTCGCCAATCCAAGACCAGAGGTACATATTCTTACATAGATTCATAGACCTTGGAACACACATATCTCACTATGCAGAAGAGAAAATCATAAATCCTGGCCTTGTGCCTCACTTCCTAACATTAGATTCGGTAATTATAGGCATAGAATAATTCGATCATGATAATATGCTCCTAACAGAACAACACTTCTGGCTATCAGAAAACAATTTTAACAGCGATGCAAAATACACCATTTTCTCATCACCTAAACCTAATAAAACCACAAAAACCTGGAATTCCCTGAAAAATGAGGATGCGATTCCTAAAACACTCTCCCAGTAATTGGCTAAATATTAATTATTTGATTCAAATTATATCTAACTCTAGCCCATGACTGAACAATCTTTAAAACTCATTGTCGTGAGCCTGATTCTAAAGCAACACAAAAATACACGCTTGAAATGAGCAGAGATTCACAGTCCAAGGCCTAACCTACATATACTCTTTTACAACCCCTTACGTCACTCTCCAAACTATCTTTAAAATCTTGAAAAGAACCTCAATAGAACAATCATAAACGTTCCCATCCATATAAATGTAAATGAAAAAAAAACAAAAAAAACAAAAAAAAAACAAACAATACTAAATTATCTCAACTCACTTGATATAACTCTGTATCCCAGTCTGAATTATCCAAACACCAAGAAGAATGGGAAAAAGGACAAATAAATGTTACAATTCTGTGTCATTGAATGTTTCACATTACACGATGATTTCAAATGTTTTGAGGTTTTAATCAGTTGATCTTTTTAATGCAAAAATTTTCAGACCTTCTTGTATTTTGATCATTCTAACTTTCCATCCTTTAAAAATGACCAGATTGACTCATATATATATCATATATTTCAATCAACAAATTTTTTTGAAAAAATGACTTTCAATCAAATTCTTCATTCGCTTCTTGAAGCCATTTTGTTAAGACAAACAAAAAGTAGCGGGAAAAGGTGAAAAAAAAAAAATGGTCAAAACAGATGCTGCATCTCTAGTTTCCTCATTTGTAAAAAGATAAACTATGTCTGACCCGACCCTGAGAGGACACAGTGAAGTTAAGCCGCCTGCACCTATGACGACCTTGGAACGACGCAATAGAGCTAATATTGCAACGTGGAAAGCCTTGCATATTTTCCGCCACTTAAATGAATAGGATGGACTGTGAAACATGTCTGGAAAATATCATTTTTCCTGGATAATAAAACAAATGAAAATTACATGTTTTCATGATATCCTCTGTCCTGTTTAACAGTATATATATATATATATATATATATATATATATATATATATATATATATATGCACACAATGATGGGATGGAATATTTAATAAATCAGTTGCCCAACGATCGCTTGGTGGCATGAAACTGGTCAGTAAAGTAGCAATATCGTCATAAAACTTTCTTCTCTCTATTCCTTGGTCTGACGGTCTCTCATTCTTATACACACACACACACACACACATATATATATATGTGTGTGTGTGTGTGTGTGTGTATGCATTGAATTGGACGTTTACAACACTGTAGAGTAAGTGGCAACACTGAAATATGTTATTACTTCAAGAAGATCCTAAAATACTATATTTCCATTTTCATTTATAAGAGGTGTCAAAATAGATAGATAGTAACCAATTCTGTTGGGAACAGTTCGTAACCACGCATTCCAGCTAGTCTATTTCACTGATAAGTTCACAAACCTGTCTGCTATGATCAACCTCTGGACAATCTTTCGTCATTCTGTCCACGCTGATGTGACAGATTTTTTTGCTAACTCACGCAATCTCGTTGCACTGACCAGTACATAAACCATCATGAGTGCTGTACGAGTCGAGCTGACCTCGGTGAACAGCCTCGATAAGAATAATTCAATTTACTAGCAAAAATAAACCAGTTGTTTTATACGCTATTTTATTTCATACCCTTCTTATTCACAAGCAACACTTGTATACCCATATATATATATATATATATATATATATATATATATGTATATATATATATATATATATATATATATATATATATATACATAGTTTAGAAAGCTTCACAGCCTCAAACTCAAAACACTTGTAAACTTTTTGTTGTGTCGGTTATCAATTTCCCAATATCCGTCAATGCAATTTATGTAATACTTTTCCTAATACTTCGATATTATTTCAAAATGTATTAATTGACTCTTTTTTCGGATTATCTGTTCTTAATAATGAAACTGTTTCGGGGATATTGAAAACAAAACAGTCTTATCAACGTGGCACCCAAGCAGAGTCGATCAAGCATTACCTGCCTTCATCACATATGATGAAATAAAGGATTTGCTACTCAAACACGTATATGTTTCTGTCTTGTTTGTTCGTTTTTTTTTTCAGGTAAATGATTTAATGTATCGTAGATCCCAATTCAAGATTTTTTTTTCGGTGAAGGAACGGTCTTTTTTTCTAGGGTGTGAAACTTTGGTCTATCGTATATTATATATCTATATATATTATCCAACTTACATATCTTTCCTTTTTCTTTTTAATTCCCCTTTCAGCCGTTAGTCATTGCATGTCATTTTTCTATCGTACATAGCAGCTATATTTTACTGACTGGTAGATAATAAATTAGTAGGAGGTACTGTCGGCATTCTCCCTATCAGTATGCTGTTTAAACATCAGTTCCTAGTGATATGTTTCGTCTCAGACAGAATTTTGTTCTTGCTCAAATGTCTTTCTCACAGGGAATTCACTTCAATATGACCCTAGTTTTGATATATTTGTATATGAGAAAATAATGAAAACAGTGATAGGGTTGTTCTTGAAGTGGCTGGAGGTATGATTTTTTTCCCAATGTTAATAGTAATGCTGCTAAGATTATTGTTATTAATACCAAGGGGAATAAAATGACTAGCGGTTGCGGCCAAAAACTGAACAAAGAAAAAGGAAAAAGAGAAAAAAAGATATATGAATATAATAAGAGGAAGGTTTTACACCCTAAAAGAATAGACCCCCCTCCCCCACAAAAAAGAGTCTAAAACAAGGATCAAAAATAAATCTAATCATTTGCCAGGAAATGCCTGAACAGTGCAGAAACATAAATGCGCTTGTGTGGAGATTTCTTTGTTTATCATATTAAAGCTCTCCTCTCACACAACCTAATATCTGATGATAAGTGTATTGAGAACTTTATGAAATAAACTCATTACTCATTGAAGATTGCATTCATATCATATTAGATTGTATCCCACACATACACACACGCATATATATATATATATATATATATATATATATATATATATATATATATATATATATGTGTGTGTGTGTGTGTGTGTGTGTGTGTATGTGGCTTGGCCTGGGCTTTGCAGACATAGATTGTTGAGAAAGATTCCCACAGCAGACGGCTGGGTTATTTCCGGATTTCCCTGATGCCCGAGTTTTTATAAGGTGGGGCCAGCTTGCTCAGCTCGGACCCCGTCCTTTAAACAATGGATTAGAATCCTATGGTCCCCCAATATGGAACAAATAGGTACAGGATTCATGGGTCGTACGTTTGACCGGAGTGGCAGATTCACTCGAGCCATTTTGTAGGGTTTTACCTCGGAATCTAACAGGCTACAAATCCAACATTCTACTCAGAATTCGAAAATATCGATGGATCCTCCTTTCTGAATCGATATAGTGGGATGCAGGTTGATATATATTGAAAATGTCGACTCGAAACGAATGGTGTGTTTTTTTTATTGACATGGATGACTGCTATTCAAGATTTGCCATTTAGAGGTCGTTTTGAGTACAATGTACGTAAGGTATCTCAGTCTGTATTCTAGCGGCGTCTTTGATACAAAAAATACGGACAGTAAAAGCTTTATCTTTGAAAAAGATTGAATTACTTTTCTTGTTAATGTACAATAGTAAGCGTATCCTGATTCAATGTGTGTTAATATTGCCCAAACGTTTGCAATCTGGCGATCTTGTCCATACTTCTTTCCATTAACAAAATCAAACGACAAATATATAGATATTCGTTGTTTCATTCTTTTTCAATCTGAAAAAAAAAAAACGAAAACAAAACAAAAACAGCATTTTAACCTCTCAGCGTTATTCTTGCGTAGCAAACAGGTCTGGGTAGTAACTATATAGAAACTGTAAAGTGACCTACATTTTTGGGTAAAATGCCGTGTTAGCGATAATCAATTGAAAGGTAATGAATTAACAAGTTACTTCTCTCGCCTTCTATTTAGAAGTGATCACGAAAATAAGTCTGAATTTTTGAAAGACAAGCATGAATGTTGGAGACAGAATAAGGAAATCAATTTAGCATAAACCCATATTGCAAATTGCCACCATATATATGGCGGGGGTAAATTTACCCTCAACTGAAAAAAAACCCAAAACAAAACCAAAACAAAACAAAACAAAACAAAAACAACAAAAACAGACATCATCATCATCATCATCATCAGTCTTTTAGCGTCCGTCGTTGGACATAGACCTTCCCCAGGATTTGCCACACTTCTCTATCATGGGCGTCACGGAGCCAGTACTTCCTGAACTTATCTAGTTCATCTCTCCATCTAATATTTTGCCGGCCTCGGTTGCGCATATGGTCTCGGGGAATCCATGTTGTGAGTCGTGATGTCCATCGATTGTCAGCCATTCTTGCAACATGGCCAGCCCACCGCCATTTGAGATTTTTTATGGATTCTATGATGTCTCTAACTCTTGTCTTTTCCCGGATGTGTTGTGCTGTTTTGTGGTCTCTCCATGTGAGGCCCAGCATTATTCTTTCATGTGCACGTTGCATGGTTCTCAGCTTACGGGTCTGTTTCTTGGTTAAGTTCCATGTTTCAGCTCCATAAGTGACTATTGGGAGGATGCATTGGTTATACACCCTTCTCTTTAGGATTAATGGGATCTTATTATTTTTGAAGGTTGAGCTAGCTCTGCCAAAGGCTTGCCATCCTAGTGTGATTCTTCGATTGATTTCTTCTTTTTTTGAGGGTCTCATGGAGATTCGTTGCCCTAAGTAGATGTAGTGGTCTACTTTCTCGAGTTCTGTGTCCTCGATTTCGATCTTAGTGTTCTTATCTCCAATGTGGTTGTTGCACATGATCTTCGTCTTGCTGAAGTTCATGTGTAGGCCGACTTTCTTGCTCTCCTCATTTAGTTCATCTATCATTAGTTGGAGGTCATGTAGGTTCTCTGCGAAAAGGGCTATGTCGCCTGCGAATCTGAGGTTGCTCAGATACTCGCCGTCTATTTTAATTCCTTTACTCTCCCAGTCTAGCCTTCTGAAGATCATCTCGAGGCAGGCTATGAAGAGTTTAGGTGAGCTGGTGTCACCTTGTCTTACTCCTTTCTGGAGCTGGAAGGGGTCCGAGTCTTTATGTAGCCTGATAAATGAGCTGCCGTGATTGTATATATGTTTCAACACTTCAACATATACTGGATCTACACCTTGGCGACTGATGGCCTCCATGACCTTAGGGATTTCTACTGAGTCGAACGCCTTTTTGAAGTCGATAAATGCTACGGTAAGTGGTAGTCTATACTCTGCTGCTTTTTCTTTCAGTTGATTTATCGAGTGCAGGTGGTCCATGGTCGAGTAGCTTCTTCTAAAGCCAGCCTGTTCACGTGGCTGGTTTTCATCGAGTGTTTTTGTGATTCGGTTGGTGATGATCTTTGTGAAAAGTTTATATACACAGTTGAGTAGGCTTATAGGCCTATAGTTGTTGAGGTCTTTCGGGTTTCCTTTTTTATATAAAAGCATTGAAGAACAGATTCAGAATTCTTACTGAACAAGACAGCACCAACATCAACGAACTAAGCAGCAAAATGACAACGTCAATAATTGAAGTAGCCTCTACATTCAAGCCAATGGGCAAACAACCCATTAGCAAAATCTCGGATGAGACTAAAAATCTCATGGAAAAACGCAGAAACCTCAAGCCACCGACAACAACGAGGGAGAAAATTGAAGAGGCTGAACTAAACAAATTAATCAAGAAGAAACGAAGAGAAGACAGAAGGAGATACACAACGGCAGTCATTGAATCAACTCTTGAAAAAGGTCGGGGCTTCAAAGCTATAAACAAACTCCTCAACTCGGGACGAAGGCAAATAACTAGCATACTCGAGGAAAAAGGAAACCTAACAACAGACAGAGACAGGATTGTCGAACGCGCCAAAGAATTCTACCAAAAACTTTATTCGTCCAAACAAGGACTGCAAAACAATGAGCAAGATACGCAAGACACGGGCAAACAACTAGAGGACTTCCCAAAAGTAACCCCGTGGGAGGTGAAGGAAGCCATTAGACAGACAAAGAAAGGAACTGCCCCTGGACCAGACAACATCACCATCGACCTACTCCGAAAAGCAGGTAAAACCATCAATAGGAAACTGGCTGTCCTCTTCAACCTGTGTCTAAAACACAGTAAAGTCCCAGACGAAAAACAGACATACTAAGGAGTAATTGTTGTAAATTTTAACCCCATATCCGATCGAACTTCCAGCCATACTCATCAAAACTGAAAAAAACCTTTGTTAACTGTTTTGGTCGACTGTTTGAAAAATTTTATTCATTTGCTTGTTCAGAGATTATAATTCACAAGATATCATAACTCACAGTACCTCCAAACAGACAAACCTAGAGATTATTGAAATCTATGTCGACTATTTTCATTTCAGCTTTGGATGACTGTTTTTGAATTGCTATTTATTTACTTATGCAGGGATGACAATTCATGCAGGAACTAACATCACTGCAAAATAGATCCACTTGAAAACTGAAGAAACCTATATCGACTGTTTTGGTAACAGTTTTGGTCGACGCTATCTAAAATGTTATCTATTCGTTTCTGCAGGTATAACAATTTACAAAATATTGCAAAAACGACTCTGCCAACCAGACAGACCCATTTAAACTCAAGAAAATTACGTAGACAGCTTTGGAGACTGTTTTGTTTGATGTTTTTGGTTGACATCTTTTTCAGTTTGCGCAGTGGGAGATGAACGTATTTTAAAAACTAATAGAAATATTCAGGGTTGGAAATTTTGTTTGTATGTCACTTTCCAGAACTGACTTTGCTTTTACCCCTAGACAGCAAAGTTGTTTTTTTTACAAACATTTGTGCAATTATGCTTCCTACATCTCTTTTATGGTAAACCTAACTGAAACCCACTAGTATTGGGTAGTTTGCTGCTGTTATGTATATGTACATATGTATATTGAACAGGAATAAAGGGTCACTTTAAGCATTACTGCTTCATTGGAAATATAGCCTCTTTAAGAAACCCCTTGAACCTTTTTTCCTCCAGTTTTTATATCAAAACATTCTTGCAGATCGATTGGGTATTAGTGCTGAATTTATGCAAAATTTGTTTTATCTACACCAATGGTTAACAGGGGACACGTATTTACAATCAAAGCCAGTTCTTTTATTTAATAAAATATGAATCATACATTAGAATAATGTTGTCTACCACTTGGGTCTGTGGAAATTCCACCTGTGTTGACAACTAAGATAATCCATTATCTGACGCCTCTGCTTTCCTCTCTCAGTCTATGCGTGTATTTTCTCTGCATTTCCCTTATCCTTTCCAATCGTCACCGTCGGTCCATGATTTTATCCAGATTTTAGAGTAACATGAATTAGTTTGATATTCAAAAATCTATCCCCACTTTTGATTAACTACGCAAACTTTTTCTTCCCTCTCCGTCCCTACCCTTGAACAATATAACTTTCTTTCGACCTTTCCTCAATATCTGAGTCACCACCTAACTTCCCTCCTTTCCCTCTCCCTTTAACTCATTATTAGATCACTCAACTCCCTTTTCCCCTCTTCCTTACTGGATTTTCCAGTAAACTTTCAAATATTCTTTCTCCATCTATTCCTTCCAGAATCAAATAAGGAATATTTTAATTGATTCAATTCATGGAAATGAAATGAAAAAAAAAAAAATATCTAAATAAAATGACTAAATTTCGATGATTGATAGTAATAAAGTGATACTTTCAACAAAAGAGTTAATAAAAAAAGATACGGTGAATACAATAAAAAAAAATACATTTCCATTCTATTTTCTCGCGGTCTCTGAACCGAATTCCAATCCACATTATTTTTACGAACCTAGTCATTCCATAACCAAGAAAGGAACGAAATGGGAATTAATTTCACAGAACAAACTAATTAAAATTTCTGCCTTCCCAGTCCCATCTTGTGATTGGTTGTTTTTTTGATGAATTGACCAATAAAAACATTATGACAATTGTCTCATACATATCAAATTTTGAATGATAAAATTGTGTATACTTCTCATGTTATTATATCTAGCAATTAATACTTTGAAGTTAAACTATTCCTCCTTGATATATTTCTGCACCAATGATACCCTATTTGATTACAATACTCTTTCTATGATCCGTGATAATACGAATAGATATGTGGAATTACTCACCATACACAGGATTTTTTAAATATCCGAAATGCATGTGAATTCTTTGCTTTGGAGAATGTATTGATCGTCTATTCGGTATCTTGAACAATCCTGCTCTCTAAATTACGATTCACTGAGGATAAGAAAAAGTCAGAGAGTTCATAACTCTTTTTTATGACTTGCCAAATCAATTCTTCAAGAAACCGGCTTGGTGCCATTCTTCCTTGGATTCATATTCGTACAATACGTAAAGAATTCAACTGTTGACCCTCTTTGGCTACGTAAAAAGAGCCACTTTCAATGAAACTGCTGGAGTGTCCCAAAAATCCTTTTTCATACCATTTTTGATCCAGATGTGTGAATGACTTATTACCTTTGATCAGATCGTCCAATACACGAAGAATGCGCGCATTCGCAGAGAGTCAAGCATTCACTGATCGGTCCAGCGTATCCTGCGTGAAAAGATCTATAGACATGTGACCAAGGATTTATCCATGATTTGCTGGCCCTGAAAAGTGCATACAGGGCGGGGGCACAAAATAAGCTGACAATTTTGATACTCATAGACCTCCGTATATTCCATGTGTGCACATGTTTTCCCTCATTGTTGTAATCTCCACACTGGAAAGGCAACAAAAAATGTTACAACCCCTATCAATAGTGATTTGAGTAGCAATAACTGGTCGGGTTACCATAATTTTCCCAATCAAGACTTCCGTCAAAGAAGACACACTCTTGCACTCACATCCACACACAGAGATACACAGACACACAGAGAGAAACCCTTGCCCAATAGAGTCAAAATGAACGCAGATATACACTGGGGAATTTGTTGCGAAGACTGACGCAAAAAAATACTCTAATTTGTTACAGGTGAAGTTACTAGATTGTCTCAAAGTGATCTTTAACATATCCAAGCATACATTTTCTTTAGAAAATCAGGTAAACAATTAGATTTCCCATCTAAGTATTTTTTCAAACTTGGTCTAAAGACACTTCTTTCAGTGAGACAGAGAACGAACATTTGGAAACTGATGAAAATCAAAGACGCAGTAACGTGTCGACTGAGAGCAAAAGTCAGACAAATGTGGTGTCCCACCCGATGTGGCTCCAGCTTTTTAACAGGTACAGGGTATTGAAATCAAGACTCAACAACACTGAAAATAGTGTTTCGTTGAACAACTTATAATTAGTTTAGAAAAAAACAAAAAAACAAACCATGATTACTTACACTGAATTTATTAGATTATCACAAATTAATATCAATCATATCCATGCATACATTCATTTCCTTCAATGCAAAATGACTAATTTAGGTTAACAAGTTAAAAGTTGTTCTTATTTTAGTTAGTCCAAAGAACACTTTTCTCGAGAGAAAAAAAAGTTATATCACTCGATTTCACCATTATAATAGGAGAGGGCAATTTTATTTATAACAATCACCTAAAGAAAGCTCCGATATATATATATATATATATATATATATATATATATATATATATATATATACACACACACTTATATATACCCCCCCCCCCACATATATTCTTCTTCAGAAGGATCAAACTTAGAGCCCACTTTGGGAAAACAGGCCATGATAGTGACATCCTTGATAGGCTGAAAGACCCCAACAAATCCTTCATCCCAAAAAACATAGACACAACCATTCAAACTTTTCAGCTAGCCGTCAGAGATGACATAAAAACCTACATCAACAATAACACACAGCAAACCCTAACACGTGATAACCTTACAACTAAAGAGCGAAAGGCCCTTAATAAACTAAAAAACAATACAAACTTGATCATCACAAGAGCAGATAAGGGTGGATCCATAGTGATCTGGGGTTTAGATGAATACCTCACAGAAGCAAACTTACAATTAAGCAACACAGAATTGTACAAAGAACTCCCCAAAGACTCCTTTAACGAATACATAAACACAATAACCCAATCCCTAACAGAATTACACAATAGCAACATGATAGATAAAAGGACACAGAATATACTGAAACCCACTTCCACAAAACCCGCAAGGTTCTACCTACTCCCCAAAATCCACAAACCAAATAACCCAGGTAGACCAGTCATCTCCTCCACGAACTGCCACACTACCAAACTATCCAAATTTGTAGATCACTACATCCAACCCTTAGAAACACAAATCAAATCATACATACGTGACACCACAGACCTCCTAAACAAAATCAAACATATTACAGCAATCCCAGACAAAGCACCTCTAGTTAGTATGGATGTTAAATCCCTATACTCCAACATCAAACATGATGAAGGTATCCTAGCACTGACAGAAGCCTTAAACAATAGAACTACTAAAGAACCTAGCACTCGAACAATCACCACTCTTATGCACCACATTCTAACTCTAAATAGCTTTAACTTTAATAATAGACACTTCTTCCTGGTGAAAGGCTGTGCCATGGGCACAGTAGCGGCCCCATCCTATGCTAATATCTTCATGGGTAAATTTGAAGAAACCTACATTTACCCAGAGATTTATAATGACTGCATCTTTTATGGTAGATACATAGACGACATTTTTTCATATAAACAGGCGAAAAAACCAAACTAGATAACTTCTTTATACATCTAAACTCGGCACATGACTCTATTAAGTTTGACTTCACAACATCCACTGACTCCATAGCCTTCTTAGACACACGCATATATATATAGATGACAACAGAAACCTCCAAACCACCCTCTACACTAAACCCACGGATACCCACAATTACCTCCACTCTAAATCAGCCCATCCCCAACACTTAAAAAGAAGCCTACCATTTTCACAAGCTCTTAGAATTAGAAGAATCTGCTCTACCAATAGTGAACTTAACAGACACAAACATAACCTAATACAATATTTCACCCAACGAGGTTATCCGCTAGATGACACAAAAAAAAAACAAATAAAAAAAGCGACTGGAATACCCAGAGATGAAACCCTTTTACTGTCCCATAATAACAAACCCAACCGCATACTCCTTATAACAACCTTCAACAATACACTCCCACCCTTAGCACACATCATCAATAATAGATGGAACATTATCACGATCAAAACATATCAAAAAGAAACATTCACAGACCCATGTGTTATCTCCTACCGCAGACCCCAAAACATCAGAGACATGATTAGTAGCAATAATATCGTTAACAATAAAGTCGTACACAAAAATACACCTAGAACAATTAAATTCTGCACACCTTGCAACATAAGAAACAGTCTATGTCGCAACCACCTCAAGTATACCAACACATTCACAAGCACTACCACAAAAGAGAGTTACCACATATATCACAATAGCAACTACCGCAGTAAGAACATAATATACCTTCTAGAGTGCAATAGATGTAAGTTACAGTACATAGGCAAGTCCGAGTGGCAATTTAATATTAGACTCAACAATTATAGACATAGGATTAAGTCAAAAAATAATCGTAGCCCACTTCCTGTAGAACTACACTTTCGCACACCCAACCACAATTTTGCCACTGACGCTAGCTTCACCATCATAGAAAAAATAGAAAAAACTACTTCAATTGACATAACTAAAGTTCTAGAAAAACACGAAGACATGTGGATCAACAAATGTAAACCCTATATCCTAATGGATTAAATACTAAACTGAACAACCCTCACCACACAGAACACTAATACACACAACTCCTACCATTAATATCCTCACACACACATCTAAGACACATTCAATAATGGAAGCTTAAAAGTCACCTAGACTCATAGGAAAAACTTCACTTTAGCCTGTTATAACCCCTGTCCGAATCATAGCCTAAACATTTTCAGTAACTTTTAAGGTTGATACCTATGTAGCTCCTTGACCCCACCACCTCTCCTTCCACACTATCCCAAACATACCAAAAAATCCACCTCCACAACACTACCCCCTACCTTGACACACTCTGCCCTCCCCAAGACCAACTGCTGCTGCTTTACCAAAGTCCCAATACCTGCTGGTCATTCTTACATTCAGCAGGAGGCCTCTAGTAGCCCTGACAACAAAACTTACCCACAATGCATAGCCCCTGGCAGTGGACTCTGGTTCCACATGGTACATTTTAATTCGCACTCACACAACACACACCACTGATGATGGGAAGAATCCCGAAACATGTATGGACTATTGACATATAAGGATTAATAAACCTTACCACCAAACACTTCACTCCCAAGTCTGTCTCACTCTCTAAAGTTCACATTATATATATATATATATATATATATATATTGTGTTATCCACAGACAGCTGTTTAGTTGTGTTACAACTCTTCAATGTGGATATAGACTATCCTTTATCCCATCCAGTACCACGAGTTAAGATCGAAACCTTCGCTTTGGACCTGAGCATCTTATCCCTGCCCCACGCAGAACTTGATGATCAGTAAGGTTGAATTTAACCGATACATTTACTCACGCATAAATTCCTCATCCACCAGAGTGCTCTATTCCTACATTGGAAGGAAGCAGTAATTTGGACCATTGCCTTCCTGTAGGTCTGTTTTACTCAATCATTAAGAGCAACATTACGCTTAAGCGGCCACTCAATCAATGGAGGGTTCCATTTCTGCAGCAGCCCCTTTTTTCTTTCATGGCTAATTCTATTTACACTGTATACACAGAGTGACTCATTATCTGCGAGACAGTAGGTGTCATTCTTTTTTAAAGTGAGTGGACAACGGGATCATAGTTTAAAATGGTACGTAGGGTGTATTTTCATCACCAAAATTGTTTCCTTTAAATGGAAGAATCAATGATTAGGGACTAAAAAACAAAAACAGCGGAAAAATTACAATCTGTTCATTAGATAGATACACTGCGCTCTTAGTACGTTTTTACATTATGAAATTTTTTTTCTATCGATTATGTCAGAAATGTAGATAAAATGTTAATTTTCTCCCTTCAAACTTTGCTATTGTGACAAGGATAGTGAGAATTTAAAATACACTTCCAATTGGTCAACTGACAAATTGCACATTTTCAATCACATGTGAAAATGAAAATTACTGATGAACATCTCTACGCTGGCCGCAAAAGCAGAGTTGAACGTAATAATAGCTGTTTTATATACTTTTTACATATAAGCTGATATCAAAGAACAAAAAATGTTCTGTACAGTTTTATCATCCGTTAATATCTGATGGTAATGTTCCTGAACAATGAAACTATTTCAGATCGAAAGGGTAAGATATGAAAAATTACGTCAAAATTAACCCCTTTTTTTTTTCTCCAATGAATGAATGAGCTTAGCACCTTCGAAATATTTGACCGTTTTGGGAACCTGAAAAAATGACACCAGAAATCAAAAAGATCCGATAAAATAGAATACTATACTTGACTAACCGAAGTATTTATCCTTCTATCGATTAATACATACTTAAGTACCTACCAATCATACATGAATGCATATATATATATATATATATATATATATATATATATATATATATATATATATATATCCGATTGATTTCATATGGAAATGATGGATTGTCCGTGGGAAAAATTTAAGGTAATCGTTATTGAGAGAATACAGCCATTTGAAGTGCCAATTAATCAAAGATAATCCTTAAATTGAATCATCACTGGAAATATCCCGATCTCTCCTCTATTCCAAAGGGATAGGGTTGCCTTTTATTCGAAATCTTTGACCATAACTGTTTCTAAAACTGTCGAAATAGATTTCTTCGGTTTTTAAAGATTTCTATGTGTCTATGTATGTATCATGCTTACAATAACTCATAATTGTTCGAGACGGCACGAAATTTACTCCTTATTGTGTCCAAAGGAAATTATTTCTTCTTTTTATTTTCAATTCACTCACCAGAGTAAGTTTTTAGTGGGGGTGTCAGTTTGTAATATAACTTTATGTTAAATTGATCCCTGTTTGTCTCTGCAGTTGATCTTTTTCAAATTCACTCATTTTTGAGATCGCTCCCCATCAAAAATCGAGAGATGAAACTTATTCATCGATCACCTTCCTTTCAATATTAGAATTTGTCACCTCAACTCAGCATGCTGCTAATAGACATTGGACACATGACAGTTTCTATTGACTGACTAACCAGACCTATTTTCTGTTGGAGATAAGCCGTAAGAGAGAGAGTAAGAAAAAAGCGCTAGTGTTTGGCAAATTCTTGAGTGAAAAATTTAACTCTCTGAAGAATACAGTCGTGGGCTATTTTCTCGACACATGGAAAAGTCCCAATTAACAAAAAGAGACGAAACTATTTTGCAAAAATCACAAGAAAATATTTTGACAGGACGGGGGCAAATGTCAAGTTTTTACGTACGTTCCCTGTTATTTGTAGAGGATGCGTTGTTCAGAAAAAAAAATGTCCTTAGGAATGATGGCTTTTTTCTTTCTTCGTAAATTACGGAACCTTTCCGTAAACCACTATTTGCCTTTGCCCAGACTGTTCATTGTGCAGCGATGAGAAAGTTGAATCCGAAGGAATTGTGCAAGTTTTTCATGGATTGCTATTCAGAGAAATGACAGGTATAAAGGTCAGAGAAGAAGTAAGATTTTGTAGTCTTTTCTCCTGGCTGTTCCGAAAGACGGAAAGAAAAGAAGTTTTCGTTTCTAACAGAAAATATATAGTTCTTTTTAATGTCACTTGACACGCGATTGCTTAGGTAGAAAAGAGTATTAGTCACTGGTTACAGCCAGACAGTATTTGGAACTTTTGAAATAATCAAGACTTAAAGAATGGATTCAAAATTGTTGCCAGCTTTATTTCAATGTGATACTTGACCAGGCAGAAACGAATACATGGTACCGCCGAGGGCAGAAAGTATGAAATCAGCACACTTACAGGATATCCATAAGGTTTCCTTACTTTGCCGCAAATATACAAATCACGTATATGACACAAAACAATTGATGTTTAATATTTTAATATTTTTGCTCCATGAACTATAACTCAAAAAAAGTTGATTAAAATATTTAGATTATTGGCTTATTCGTTACAGATCGAGTAGAGGAAAATAATTTAGAATCATTCAATGCTAGGGAAGAAATTTGTAATCATATCCAAAAAAAATGACGATTACAAAAGTCTTGCTGTTATTTGTGCTTTAATGATGTCTTCATTGATGAAAAACAATATTCTCCATGAAACTGGCTCCAACTTTCTCTACTACCATTAGTCAGATCAGCTTTGAACAGAACCTTGTCATTAACTATTTAAAAGAATTTCACCATTAATTTTCCATCAGACTGGGTTATGGAGTGTTTACCGTCCTATCTTTGAGTTGATATGCATCTCTTGAAGAAAAGCTTCTAACACTCTTTGTTCTGTGGTAAGCTGCATTATCGCCCTGAAAAAAAAGATTTCATCATCACAAAATCAATCGATTGAATAAAAAAGGTCTCCAGAATTTGTATGTGTATCAGTGAATTGACGGGTAATGATTGTCTTATTCACGGATCTTTTTCATGACATGCAACTCTATATCATGAATGCGTCAAGCAATTTGATTCATCGGAATGGCACCACACAAAAGTTGCAGAATCAACGTTTTGGCTGATGCAAATTTATGTTTCGTCATTGAATATCACTTTCATTCAATCATCCACACCCAATGATTGATTCTTGTTCTGTGTCCTTCAGTTCCAGGGTTGGTGCTGATTTTTGGTTTGGCTTTTTGGTATCCATATCTTAATTCCTACTGGCATTTGTTTTGTTGTGCATCTTCTATTTTAACGACTTTGAGTTTTATCTCATCTTGGTGCTTCAGTTCTTCCTCGACTATCATCATCATCAACATTCACCAGACCTCTATATCATTGGCGTCATGGAGCCAAAACTGTCTGGACTACTCCTGATCGTAATATTTTCTGAGCCACAGTTTCACATACGACCTCTGAGGATCAACATTGTAAGTCATGATGTCTATAGGATATCATTAGGACCGGACCAATGCAGTTTGATTTTTTCAATGAATTCAATCGATTGTTTGACATTCTCAGAATATGACCCGTCCGTAGCCATTGAGTTTGAAATTTGATTCTATGATATCTCTAACTTCTGTTTTTTCTCTAATATACTGCATTGTTTTGTGATATCTCTTTGTGATGTTGAGCATGATACTTTCCTGTGTACATTGTATGGTTCTCGGTTTTAGGGGCAAACTTTTGGTTAGGTCCCATGTTCCAGCTCCATGGGTGACAATTGGGAGGACACATTTGTTGTGTACCCTTTTTTTTTTTTTTTTTTAGAAGTAATGGGATTTTCCTAAAGGTTGAGCTTGCTTTACCGAGAGATTGCCATCCCTAGGTGATTGCTTGTTTGATTTCTTTTTTTTTTTCGTGGACTTCATGGAGATTCGTTGTCCAATGTAGATGTAGTTGTCAACTTTTTTCAGGTGTTCGTTTTCGATTTCGATTTTCCTGTCATTGTCCTCAGCATGTTTGTTGGACATGATTATTATTATTTTTTTTCTTTACTGAAGTTCACGTTAAGACCAATTTCCTAGCATCCTTCGTTCAGTTCGTCTTGCATTACTTGAAGATTCCGTCCGCATTTGTTCCTTTATAACTTTTGTATTTTGTTTTATACTTGCACCAAGCTTTAGATACAGCTGACTCGGAACAACCAACATCTTTTGTGTTTGATTCTCTTTTTGGAAGAGTTTTATAATTTTTTCTATTTTGACAATCTAAAGATTTCATGTTTAACCTTGTTTTCTTTCATTTAGCCCAGTTTAACAATAAGTACCATAGCCTATGTATAAGTAATCATTTTAACGCTCAAATAATTATCATATTCATACGTGTAATGGCATTTGATTGAGAACTGAAGATTACATCATTTTTCTCTCTGATTCATCTGAAAAAATGCCAATAATTTCAGTATTTTAATTTAGTTTAAATTATATTTCATGAACCCAGGATATTCAGCTATTAAGCAGAACTTTTTAGCGTCATATCCATCATTTGCTATGAGGTGAAAAAAACGAATGATAATCATCTAAACTTCCTGATTCCCTAATTTTTGCCAGGGGTAGAATGTACAGCAATTCCATTTTAGAGTCTAACATAATGCAAATTGTTTTTCAAAGCAGTCTGCAATATCTTCTTTCGGGTTTGCCATCAGTTGCCTTATCGCTGTCCTTTCACTATTGACAACAATTTGAAACCACTTCGGGAAAGAGCCAGAAGTCATTGCGAGTCAGATCTTGAGAAACGTTGGTGTCTGGCGACTTTAGTTATACAATGTTTCGCCAAAAACCCTATTCAATACGTGAAAAATTATTCACTCGTTCATTGCAAACGTGAGGGAGGCACAGCATACAGGCTCATTCAATGGCATCATACAAGCGACTGAATAGCCCAGCGGAGGATTTTCTGATCAAGGATTTGCAGTGATATCTTCCCAGATTCGTTGTCAAGTATCAAACCCGTGCAATGGTTGTCATGATATTCAAATTACTTAGAAACTGTCCGTATTATCTCAGAATCGCGGGCAAATTTTCTTTTATGGTTGAATTGCTGTTTTTAGGATGCTCTCCTGACGTATAGGACATAAGGGCTCATTATTTAACTATGTGAGACTGACGATTCCTGGTGTAGCTGAGTAAATATTCCCCATTTGAAGACAAATTGGGGAACATCAAGTCAGCTATGCTAGGGCGATCATTACCTTCACTGCGAGATTCTTTACTGACGTTGCCATTTAAAATGGCAGAAAGTTTTTTTTAGTGATTTCTATTCGTTCCCTTTCTTGATGAGACAACCGTTTTTGCGACCCGATAGTAACCGTCTGGTAATTACCGTCTTTTGACAGCATACTGTGTTGGGGATGATCAATTTTACGAATTGGAAAAAGCGATGATCAATCGATAAGTTACATCCCATACCTTTCTGCTTGGTCTGAGTAGAAAAAAAAGTCCTAGTTTTTTGAAGAAAAGTGGGATGAAACCAAAGAACCGATTCTGCATGAACTTACTTTAAGATATATACTGCTACTCACCCATCCAATCATCAACTTTGGGGAGAACTTAATTGAAAAAAAAACAAAAAAAAAATGTTTTCACCAGACATAATTAGAAGCATACTTGAATGTTGAGTTATGTGGCTTCATTGGTGTCAGCTTGCCACGTGAAACATGTATACTTAAGACACCTAGAGTCAGCCAGACCTTGGAAACTGAGTAAAAAAAATGCAGTTAATTCTAGTGACAGTTATTGTTGACGATTTCAAACTATACATGAGAAATTAGTCGTAATCTAACAGTCAGTAGACACAGGAGCAAATAAAGACCGACGAATTGTCAGAAATTGAAACTTATTCATTGTTTATAACAAATTTTACGTTGTTAATAACATAAGAAACGAATTGCTTTTTCAAGATAAGATCCTAAAACCTGACAGAAGTATTTGAAAAATAGCATTAAACTATTTTACAATAAGTGCCAAAAGAAGCTCACTTATATAGATGGAAAAAAAGTATAGTTGGAAAAAGAGTTTCAAATATATTTGCAGTCCCTGATTCGTTACCAGGGTGTAAAAATTAAATCGCCTTATTTTCCATACAACTGAACATGTTACGGGACCTTGCGACATGTGACATCACATGGAATATACATCCCATCAGCTACTCAAGGATCTAGTACTTTTTAGAATATATATCGTCTACCAATTCAGGATCAAAATAATTTCTCGTGAAATGTTTCGTACGTCAGTTTGAAGTGGTTAATTAATTATCGTAGATGGATGAAAATTGGTGGTAGAGATAGGGAATAGTTTTTGATTAATTTTGACGATATTCTTTTGAGTTTCGAATTTATTTCATAATTTGACATCAATGATGATTTCAGACTCCTGGTTAAGGCTGAAAAATGGAAGTTTGGAAGTCATTGATGGATGGAGAGGGGATTTTACTCCTGCATCATCAATGGACAAAAGAAAGAGAGAAAGAAGAAAAAAAGAGAGAGGAAGAAAAAAAAAGTGATATATATATATATATATATATATATATATATATATATATATATATATATAGAGAGAGAGAGAGAGAGAGAGAGAGAGAGAGAGAGAGAAAGAGGGAGTGGGGGATGACTGAGGCTGAGAGGGGGATATGAAAAGATTGTAATATCTGATGTCGCTAATTGAATTTTTTTAATAAAATTAATTTTTTTCTTTCTTTTTCTTATCTTTACAACAATTCTATGTCCTTTTCTTTTTGCTGTATTTTCTCACCCCTTACCATCCATAACAGAAGCTAGAAATTTTGTACACACGCTCCCTCCATTATGTGCATAGGCATTTTGAATAAAAAAAAACTGGTTAATGGCTTGAATACTTGCATTCAGATTGGAGTTCATCCCTGAAACAGCCAATCGTGTTATATATTATCATTATATGACAATGTACTTTTTTTGTATTTAGAAAAATGTTGGGCTTATAAAAAATGTCAAATATACGTATGTGTATGTGTGTTTGTGTGCTTGTGTGTTTATGCGTGTACGTGTGTGAGTTTTTATGTGTGTGTGCGTGTGTATATTTTATGTGTGTTTGGGTGAATAGATAAAACATAAGTGAATGATTATTTCAAAAAAAAATCCTTACTCATTTTATAAGCGCTCCACCGATCGTATCGGGTAATGTCTTCGTACAAATATCTACTTTATGCATTTATACAAATATACACTTCTTGCTTATTCATTTCTGTTCTCTTATACACACAAACACACGTATATATATATATATATATATATATATATATATATATATATATATATATATATATATGTATATATATATGTGTGTGTGTGTGTGTTTGTGTGTGTGTGTTTGTGTGTGTGTGTAAGTCCGTGTGCACATAATTGTATGCAAACCATGATTTATACCTAAAACTAATGTTCAGAAGGCTATACACCTAAAGAATCATACTCAAGTTCACTGCAAATAAAAAAAAAGGAAACCATTACACATGCACACATCCAACTTTGTATACAAATGCACATGCACACGTGCACATATATGTACTTGTATCAAGGTTTGGATACATAGGAAGAACCAGGAGGATTGCAATTTGTTTTCAGCATTATGCCTACAAGCGTATAATCCGTTGAATGTGGCAGGATCATTAACAAATTGAATAATATTCCTAGGGATATCAGAGTCTACGTGCTTTTTATCAAGGATAAAAATGGCTAAGATCAGGGTGTATCATCTGAGCTCCTAATGAAAAGTGCTACACGCACACACACACACACACACACACACACACACACATATATATATATATATGTATATATATCATGCATCTGTGAGCTTGTTGATACATATTGAGCGTTATTATTATGAAATAAATATATATTAAAAATGCGTTATATCATATTGAAACTCTTATTTAGAACGATGAAGAACCAAAAGGTCGCGCTGCTGCAGGAATTGAACCAGCGGCTGATAGGATGGTCGTTTCAACGTAGTGTTGCTCTTACCATCGACCTGAACAGCGTCCGGTACATGTGAATAGTATGTGTATGGGATACGTTGGGTGAGAATCTGCCTGTTTTTGTAAGACGAATTGTAAATGTTATAACAACAACAAAAACAATAATAATAATAATAATAATAATAATAATAATAATAATAATGATGATAATAATAATAATAATAATGTTAATAATGTATATATATATATACATATATATATATATAAAACTTTGATGACATCGATTAAAGATCTGTACGTAAACAAGAAATATTAGCAAAAAATTAAGTAGAAAGAATCAGTTATTTTCAAGAATATACATATATATGTATATGTGTGTGTAATTCTTACATTTTATCTGTTTAATGTTGTTTAATCTGTATCCATCTGATCACAGATCCATAAGGTCACCTTGACCTCGCTTTTGTTTCAACAAAATAGGTCCATTACTTTGCATGATGAAGGACACTACGCAAATGCAGAGGCATATATCACCGACATTGATTCTGTCGATAGGGGTGGAAACCAAGGGTTGGCAACCATCGGCCTCACCCCCAATTCTGCGCAGTGCCATTTAAGACCCCTGATATGGATCGTTCCATCCGGGTCGCTTTTTTGCGCAATACGCGTTACTGCTAAGCAGCCCTTATTTCATTAAGCACTAGTTATACATGCGAAAAAACAACAACAAAAAAACAACTCCCTCTTTTTTATATTCCTTGTTCTCATAGCTTTGTGTATCAACTTCTCTCTTATATTCAATATTTGAAACCTTTTTTCCCCTTTGTTTGAAATGCTTATTCATACTTCAGTGACTCTTAGCAATAAAATTCAATTATCTGGATACACCAACACACATAGTCACACTATCATCCTTAACGTACATAAGTTACGTACATGCATTGCAAACACAAATAAAAGCCCTTCGACAAGAAAGATGTCCACACTTAGAACACTGATGCAACATAATCTTCCAACGTCTATTCAACCCATATTTGCCTTGTGGCGTTTTAAAAACAGGAATCATTAATTTTGAAACAGCAACAGATTTGGATACACTTGCATACTGAACACAAAAAGATTACGTACATACATTGTAAGCATAAATAAAAGCCTTTTGATAAGGAGTCATTTTGCACTCAAATGAATTGTGCAATATTATCTTCCAACAGCGATTTCTACCATATTTCATTTCAAGATATCAAAAGTCCTTGTGCGCTGATTGTCGATCGTTAGTAAGCACACATTATTGGTCATTCGTGAGTTCGATCCTTACTCAGAGTTCGACTAAACAAAAATATTCGCTAACGTAGTGCAGTAATTAGTAAGATTGTTCCTGCTGCGAGTTCGATTCTTACCGTATACACAACTTCTGTCGTTTTGGGTCAGCCTAAGCTTAGTTTCGTAGATAGCTAAAAAAAAGATAGTGAGATGACTGAGTGACGCTCCTTCAGGTTCTTGTCACTTCTAAGTCTAATCCACGTATACTTAGTCATGACAAGAGATATTTGTTATATAAGGAGTCTAGACAGGGATTGCGGATATAGTAGCCAGCTTGAGGGCACTAACGCTCTAGTATATACCATAATGTTCAACCTGTTTCAAATAGATGTAACTGTCCTTTTGATAACAATTATTTTCGCTGTTCCCAGCGTGTTGTGTACCCGATATCCATAAATCTTGAACCACAAACGTTTTGATAAACAAACACTTTACCATTCCCGAATTATAAATGTACAAATAAATGAAGGAATACACTGAAGCATACAGTAATAATTTCAAGTTTAAAAATGTAACTTCATTTTTCCTGGCAACATATCTCTGAATTATGGTGAAATCAATATTTTTTCTTGTCAGACACGTAAACACAGTTTCATTCTGATCAGAAAATTCTCGTGTTGTCATAACCAAAATTAAACTTTCTAGAAAATATCTGATTATGGCAATACGTTTTAAAAGAATTCTGGAAAGTACACAGTGAAAGTTTACAAAATAGATGAATATTGTTATTTAACAAAATCTACAGATTTAATCAGACTTTAGAGCTGTGATAATTTACATTTCTCCCCTTTTTATGCTACTATCCAACAATATGATATTTTTAGTGCTTTAAAAAAAAGTTGTTATCCGTTTTGAGAAAAAAAGTGCAATGGAAAGAAACAAAATATTTAGAGGAATGTAAACATAAGCCCTTGTGAAAACTGATGAAACAAATTGTTAATAATGATTTACAATTCTTACTGTACTGGGATATGAATAAAAGTGCTTGCAGTACAGTGAGATTTGAAAAATAGAATCAATGCCTTGTATACCGTTTAACTAAATGGTTCGCAATCGAGTGTTAACAAGTTTAAGTTTTCAACCATGATAGGTTTTCAACCGGGTTTATATAGTGTACATAAATAATTTTATTCTATTTTCTTCTAATAAACATAAAGATCAGTAAAATATGATGATCTCCAAATCCTTTTACGTTTGTTTTAGCAAAATTTTGTATGAATTTTTCGTAGTACGCCGCAAAACTCCCTAAAATATTAAGATCATATAATTCAAAATTGAACTGCAAATTTCGAGAGCAGAAAAACTTGACTATTTAGCAGTGCATCTCAATGTATTCTTTATGAAAGATATGATTTAGAGTTACAGTAGGTATCAAGGTTAGGCTTAGTTTTAGGGTTGGTGTTGCAAGTAACAACAAAATGATGAAATATTTTTTCGTGATTAGAATTAAAAAAAAACATACACTATCAACTAAAAATGAATTCATTGAGTAACCCTAGGACTAACCTTTCACCTTAAAACTAACTTTATCGTTGAAGCAGCCCCTAACCGATGGAACTGACCCCTAAAATGAAAATTTACGTTGTATAATAAAATATAATAAAAGATAGTCAAGTTTTCTGCTTTTATTTGGTCTTAGATACTTTAGTAGCAACAGCCCCAATAGTCAGCGTTATTGATTATCTTCCCTTTACATTTCAGTTTGCGAACCAGTAACAAACTTTCATCTTACCTCTGTCGTATAAGTGATATTACTTTACATGTATGAACACCGTTAGCAAATGTAACAATTATGAAGGAACGGAGAAAGTCATTGATATGAAAATAGAAACTGTCACATGACTTACGTCTTTTAGCAGCATGCCATGTTCGAGGAGATCGATTGAAAGATTGGAAAAAAGGGGCATCAATAAATTGATCACTCCTCAAACCCGTTTCTGGGACAGTGATCACTGAGGTGCCTTAATTTTCAGAAAGCAAGAACGTATGCTGCGGGACACAAACTAAAGTACCAATTTAGCATAAACTCACATTACAAAAAGAATCCCCCAGTAAAAACCTATCGAGACAAGACATCAAAAGGAGTAAATGTTTAAATTTTTGTGCACTTTAACTGCATTGGGGTGGCTTCCACACCTTATACATACATTCATAGAGAGCCAACCAATTGGAACGACTTAAAAAAACCGAGAAAATCCCTGCTGACGGTTTGGTGACAGTTTTAGTTGACTGTTTCTAATAATGAAAGACAGAACAGCTTTGCTATCTCTTGCATATTCTTCAAAGGATTCGGGATTCGTGTCTTTATTTTGAATATCTGATGAGAATTAAACCTCTAGAAAATCCTATTAATGTATAAACTTGATTAAAAAAATGATGTTATTTTGGTCACCTTAAATAATCTGAATCTTTGCAAAAGAAGAAAAAAACAAGAAAACATACAGTACTCTACGGCATTCTTGACCTACAAACGGAATCAAAATAAACAAAATTCCTAGATCCACCCTGAAACCTATCTGATATTTCCTCACATGATGCCCTAAAAACCTCAAGAATACATAAGAATGACTTGAAAACTTTTTGGTGATACAGTTGGGAGAAATATACTGATACATGTGAATACGTATACCTATTCCAGTGGAGGTAAATTGAAATAAACCAGAGCAGCTCTTGTTACTTACTGACGAGAAAGTGCCACATGACCAACGTGTTTTGGCAACGTACTTCACTGGGGGGGATGAATTAGAAATCTGGAAGCATAGGTGATCGATGAATAAGTTACTTCCTGGACAATTTGTTTTGGAGTACGACTTTTCAATTAAGCAGGGCAAGCATGAACGTTGCAAAACACAAATCGAAGAGGCTGTTTAGCATGAAATTACATCGTAAATTGACCCTGTGACAAAAAAAAAACATGAATTTAGGGTTGATCCCTGCCAAGTTCCTTTTAAGCACATAAGGCAGTAAATGTCTGAATTTTCCGATCTGTAACTCTATTCTTGTGGCCTGTACGCATGACACATACAAACCAGTCATCCAGAATCACTTGAGAACTGAAGCAACCTACGTTTACCATGATAACGATTCCGGTTGAGGGTTTTTATTAATAACATTGTCAGTGTGTCATCAACTATGCTCCTACAAGGTTACGAAGGAAACACTATGTGTGACTATGATTAAAGGATTCCGAATGAATACTCAACTCGAGAAGCTTGGAATTAGATTCCTCTATTATCGCATTAGAAGAGATAACTTTACACAAGCCTCAAAGAATCGAAATAGTTTTTGCTTTCCTTCAGTTTCCATTGGGTATCTCTAATGTTTCATTGTAAGATAATGTTCACTTCTTGCGATGATTTCACACAACGTGAATCACTCTTTGTTTTTCTCTTCGTGATATCATATCATTTTAAGATAGACGACAGGAATTATGTAAATAAACTGGCGTGCTCGAAGAAAATGGAGACCTTACAAAGGATAGGGATAGATTTGTCGAGTTTGCCCAAGAATAATAAAAAAAACTGTATTTTGCAAAGCAAAGGACACCAAAGAAAGGAAAATAATACAAGATAGGAATAAACAGTTCAAGGATTTCCCAAACAAGAGAAAGTAAAAGCATCTGGATCAGGTAGTATCGCCATTGGCACACTGGAAACAGCTTGTAAAGTGATCAGTAGGAATGTAACCAAACTATTCCTCGAACAAAGTAAAGTCTCAGAAGATTGGAACACTGCAATCATAATGCTATTATATAAAAAGAAGCAAAAGGATCTCAACAATTATACTGCATCTACAAACTTTTCACCAGAGGGAATGCTGACCCAATCACAAAATCCCTGAATGAAATACAACCCCAGGGAGTAGCTAGCTTCCCGAAAACGTACTGGACCCTGAACCATTTCCATCCAGTGAGACAACTAAAAGTGGGAGTAGCTGAATGAAAAATTTAACTCTGTAGTAACCGTTGACACCAAAAAGACTATCAATTTTTTTCTCTCAGGCTTCATAAAAAAAACATTCAGAAAAAAAAAATTGAATCCTTTCAGGAATGAAACAAGGAAAAACTAGCTCACACAAACTCCTCAAACCCTACTTTGAGATGATCTTCAAAAATCCAGACTTGGAAAATGTAAAGATCGGAATATAACTTGTATACCCAAATATCTTCAGATTTGCTGACGGAATCGTCTTTTTTTGTGAAACCTTTCTAGTCTCCAAATAATGCTAAACAAACTGAATGAAAAAAAGCAGATGAAATAGACATACATGAATTTCTGTGAATTGAATGTCATGTGCAACAAACACGTTGAAGACAAAAACACTACAATCAAAATCGAAAACACGACACTGAAATAAAATGCACCAGTGTATCTACTATGACAACAAAAAACTATGACATTCTTAAAAGAAAATATTGAGCGAAGTATCACCCCAAGATGGCAAGTCATCAACAGAGCAAATTCAACGTTCAAGAACACAAACATCCCATTTGTCTTTAAAAAAACCAATGCGTCCACACAATAGTCATTTATGAAGCAGAGACATGGGACTCAACCATAAGATCGAGGCTCAAACTGAAAATCGTGCTCAAGAGAAAATCATGTTCAGTCACACAGGGAGTGAATATAGCTCAAATATAGGCTTAAGGTAAAATCTGAACTTGTTTATTGGCAATCTGCATTGTTCGATTATGAGACGTTTAATATCGTCAAATGAATTATAATCCACATCAATATATATATATATATATATATATATATATATATATATATATGTGTGTGTGTGTGTGTGTGTGTGTATGTCTGTGTGTCTGTGTGTATGTGTGTGTGTGTATTTGCTAAATATTAAACATGAATACCTAGAAATATATTTTAGTATTCAAGATTTGATACTTGATATTGTTTCTGTTTTGGCATCATGGCCACTACTGAAAATGGATATCAACTTCAGATTTACGTACATGTATTTGTAATTCATTGTTTATATATGTGAGGGATAGCAATATATATAGATAACTGGAAATGATATATTTTTCTTAAGTGCTCATTGAATAAACTTGACCAAAAAAACAGAAAGGTCGCCACTGTAATGTGCGAATAGTTCCTATATATATATATATATATATATATATATATATATATATATATATATATATATGGATGTATTGTATTCTATTTTTTAAAAAGTCTTTGATGATAACATTATTTCAAAACAGCCATTGACCTTTATAGCAAAAATTTTCACAAATAACACATCCTTAGGAAAGATTTAAAAGAAAGTTTTGTTATTTGTTGTTATTAGTATATGGCACTAATATAGATTATGTTGATAAAGAATTTAGACATCTCTTGTAGTAAGTTGTCATCAAGCTTGTAATTTGAACGCATTTTATAAAAGTCATGATAGTCTGTTATGCTATTCTGACAGATATCCAGCCTTTGTGTGAATTCTCCCAGAGTTTTATGCGTTATATCTCATAGTTGGTTTTGAAGCAAGTCCATAAACAAACCCTGTAATATAGCAGACAATATGGCTCTTTATGGCCACTTCAGTGAGATCCATTATAATAATAATACTGAATTCGCTATTTATTAATGGCGGTTTAAAAGATAGGACAGAAAAATAAGAAATATGCCATACAAATTTATTTTAGTAAAGTTTCTAAAGGAATGACAAAATCTGCAATGGGTGATGTTAGCTTCCATCTATCGCGAAAAACAGTTGTATCAACTGTTATATTGTGCAACTAGATTCACGAATGACAAAATCTATTCTATATTTGGTAGGTATAGTCAGCGACTGGCTCTGGAAGTTCTGTTTCTGACCTCTACCATCTGCATTGTCTGTACTCTTTCGAGTGTTCATCTCTCCTCTTCTCACACTATACAATATCTGTTTTGATGGTGGACACTAGTCTACTGCGGACCGTCGTCGCAGCCTTCTAGAGTTAATGTTTCTTATATATGTGACGAAGAAGCTGCCTTCCTGTACGTCTATAGCAAGTGGTAGGTCGTCATTTGTAACGTTTTTCGATGTAAAATCATGGAAGATTTCTCGAATCGAACAGACGATGTTTTTACGTCTCTATTGAGACACTTACTTGGCTTAATCTAGATAGAATCAAAGTCAACTTACTGAGGATGGTATAATGGAAAAGTAGTCTGCAATTAATGTACATCCATCCTTTTTAAATGTATCGAAGGGTCACCTTATGTTCCATGCAAATCGCTCCAAGAACATTTGTTGTCTGGAAGAAGCTCTTTTCTGGATGTTTTGCCGATGACTAAAATCTTAAAACTTTGACTTCTAGGGTAATCTAGTTGTTTATCAATATTTCTTTTTCTTCTTGAAATTTATTTTATTTCTCTCCCTTTTGAGTGTTAATTCTCATAAAACTATTTCAAGTCTCTTATCACCTTGTTATTTCAGTTTTCATTTGAAACATGTCATATCTTAGTGTGTTCGATTTTAAGATTTAAACATCGATAAGGTATTTTTTTTTACTGGTTTTAACTCTTTGGCATACATAACCCTCTACTTGATATCGCTTTGATACAAAGAGTGGCCTAACAGTCTCGATTCTGGTAACTGAAAAGTAAACGTTTTTTTCATAGTTTCATATAAGTTCAACTGGAAAAGCTTCATTGGATGCAATATCACTTATCCGTGGATGTCTGGCACAAGGACATGAGTGTGTGTATTAGAACCACTATAAAAATAATAGCCTGTAGGATCACAATCGAAAACAAAGTGCAGAAGAAACTAGACCACTACATCCTCCATAAAAGTTTCAAAACAAGAAAGAATTGAGTGAAATATCACTTCAGGTTGACTAAATTTTGGAAGAGTAAGCACAACTTACAATAACAAAGAAAACTTAGCAGTCTTATAAATAAACCTATGTATCTGAAGCTTCCTGTCCGATGGTCACTCATGAGACTGAAACATAGGACACAACTAAAGAATTTACAGCGATTCATACAATGTTCACAGGAAAGAATCATGCTCAAAATCTCATGGAGAGAGCTCAAGACAACACAGTGTATTCAAGGAAAACAGGAGAATGATATCACAGAATTCATTAGAAAAATCAAATGGATACAGGCTGGTCATGTTGGGAGAATGTCAGGCAAGACAATGGTATGATAGATCCCTGGGATCATACACGGAAAGTGGTTAAGATGGAAACAGCCGAATTATTTTAGTTTGGCAAGCCTTCTGTGTAAACATTTAAGAACAAGAAGACCTCATTAGTACTGAAAATTAGAGTAAGGAACCATTACATCCTACTAATGGTCAATTATGGAGCTGAAACATGGGACCAGACCAGAGGATTGGCCATCAAACTGAGAAGTATGCAATATGCACGAGTGAAAATCATACTAACCCTGACATGGACAAACAACAAAACAGCACGATATATCAGAAGAAAAAAAAAAGAATCAGAGATATCATAGAACCCTTTAAGAAATTCAAATGGCAATGAACATGTAATGTTATGAGAAAATCAGGCAACCGATTGAAATCACAACTAGCAACATAGATCACACAGAAAACTGACCAACCAAATATTAGGTTACTTCACGAATATGAATTCATAAAACACTGGCCCTGCAACACGTATGGTAGAGAGGGTTAGTGGAATGTATGTGCCCAAAATGATCAATATGACTTTATATTTATTCCTACATGTGTGGTGCAGTATTTGATCCAAAAATTACTTAAGTACTGTTACAACACTTGTTTGTTAAACCCTAATTAGTCCACAGTGATGTTCAACATTTAGGTATTTGTAAAGAATAGTCTAGTTTGGTGCAATATAAGATGGGCCAAGGACGGGTAGCTGCTATCCAACCAAATTTGCAAGTTCAAATCCGTCTGTTTCTCTCTCTCAATGGGTGCTATACCTCTCTCTCAGCCCCCCTCTCTCTAAATATTTGAGTTGTTGTATATAGTTATGTATAAATATCGGAATAACTGCATTATTAATGCAAGGCAAGCTCGCTGATTACTGCTTCAAGACAAGGTCCAGAATTTTGCAGTTGTAAAAAGAGCTAAGACGGAGCTGTTCGGATGTTTTTTTCTTATTTTCATTAACTATCAATTGAGGTCGGGACCGAATTGCAATTATGCTTGCAAGTAGTTTTATTAGGGTAGAGTACTTGCCCCAGCCCTACCTTATAGGGCTAAAAAAAGTCCAACTACTTAACCATCCACCCAAAAGTGGTGGGGACGTGAATGCAAGCAGTTCGCATGTCGAATACTGCGAAATGAACATAAAGAGCCTCGTTTGAAATTTATATTCGGTTTTACCAAAACATTTTCTATGTCAGTATACGCCTCACCCAATAAAGACATCAAGATCAAATCAGATTTCATAATTTTAGGAAAATCGATTTTGAACCTGCCTTGGTTACACAGATGTTGAAGAACCGGCTTGTACCAATCGGGTAAAATTGCTGAAAAGAAAAAAAAAGTATGATCAGTGTACCATATGGGTGTGCAACGTGTAAACCATGTTAGACAATGGCTGGGTACTTCATGTGGATATTTTACCACGCGTGCCGCTTGCTATTCCCCCTTATGTACATTGTGTGTTTTCTTCATCTGTGCATTTAATACTTGCACTGATGCAATAATCTGGAAAGCCAGTTGTTTCAAAATGCTGTCGTTGAGAAACATGGTGACAAATCTGCGGAAGACAAAACACTGCATCTTTGGATGTAAACTTGTTTGATATTAAGAACGAGGATTCTGATTTCGAAAATTATCCATGATTTTTTTTATGTCTCTCTTTTGATGTTGTAAATAGATGAAACGGCTCTGAAAGATTCCTGTGTCTAAAATATCACATTTTCCATATTGTGTTTGAAAACAACGATTTCAAAATTCAGCATGTCAGTTCCTTTCCTGAGATACACCCGAGGAGTCAGGAGAGGTTAAATGTTATCTGACCATACTTGCTTATCTAAAATCCATCCCCATCTGTCGCTGAATGCCTACCATTCCTGTCTCTCTCCCTCGCTCTGTCACTGGTTTGTTGTATATACATATATGCTTCCTCATTTATCTATTCGTATGTCATTTAAAACATACACGTACAAAAAAGTAAGATCACACTCTTTCTCTAGTCTCTTATCACCTCTGTCAGTACTAATCCCTAAATCTTCCTTTCACAAGGCAGCTATGTTTGGGTAGAGATTAATAGCTCTTGATCCCTAGCTGCTTTCATGTTCTCATGGGAACTGAACAATGTACCCATACAGCCATTTTTTCATAGGATGATAAACATGTATATTTTCGACATACGATACCGCTCCCAAATTCCTCACTCTGTGTTTCAGATGCTCTTATTACACGAAATTATCGCTCAAAAGATCATTGAGTGACCAACGTGATTTAATAACATACTTGTGCGGCCTATATGTGTGATATTTACGTACTTATGCAGTCAGACGAACTCAAAAACAGAAAAAAAACTATGTTGGCAATTTTTATGGCAGGTTTTTGTTGACAGTTTCTGATATTACCGGACATAATCAAACACAAAATTTACATTAAAAATCAACTTTCACATTTTGAATAAATGTAGTGGGTGAAAAGTGTCATGTTGAGCTTCAACAATTGAAAACTGACTTTGAGTGAAATAAGTCATTTGCAATGTTATCAATGGGAAACTGTGATGTTTTGTTCGTCGGAAACACTATTGATGATGTACAACCCGTTGAGAGTCAGGCGTTGATGGTGATTTTAAAGTCAACAAAGCAGACGACAATAACCCTAACCCTAAAAAGAATAACCTTGAAAACCACTTACGCTAAAAACATTTGACCTGCAGCTGATGCGGTGGACATCATGTAAGGATCAGTGTAAGTATTGGCAATTCATGATCCTCTGCAAAAAATAGACAGCAAACCCAACTGTTATTGATATTTTTACAGAGTTATAGCGAAAAAAGGTGCTGCATTTGTTTTTGTTTTTTCATAACGACAGGTTTTAATGAGTTCCAGTTGCTACCTAGTTGCACACCCAAGCTTGAATAGTATCAACGACCTTCAGTTGGGATTAATTCCCAAAGACAATAGTGTCAACCGAAGTTCCTAATTTCGTTTTTTTGTCATCCTACGTGCTACTTTCGTACAGTGTGCAATAAAAAGGTTTTTATTCATATTCTGAAAGTATTATATTTTGGTTACATCACCCGGAGCTTTTCTCGGCAATTTTGTCTTATAAACTATTTCTATCAAAACGAATTCAATCCCTGTTTGATACCGTAGACTTTTGGTACCGACTGAGGATCAGATAAGGTAAATATAATATTAATAATGATAAGCAATACCCCTTGTCATGGGCTACTTGTTATACAGCTAGTTTCAATCTGCATTCGCTTTTGGTCCTCGGTGTATCAGTAGTACTAATGTTCGAACAGGTGAAATTGGAGTTTGCTCTCTTGTTAATTTCTCTTGTAAGAATCATTAACGAGTTCACAGCTGATGATCTTCATATAACCTTAATTTGACCTCTGATCCCTCAATACTAACCCTTTCTATATTGATTAGCTAGCTACATTCCAAATTTAGTAATTGAGGGTTCGTTCTCGACTATGATGGATTATAGTGACCTTAAATTTGAGAAGAGATACGAAGGCTGCTATGAAGTTGATTAACTGATCAGTTACGGTTTTCTCAATTCTTGTACAATTTAGTAGTGATTACTTCTTTGCTTTATGCCAATCTGGTTTACGGAAGGTTCCATAGAATTGTTATATTCAGGTTGCGTACGACATCTTCAAGGGAAACCGGAGATTCGAAAAGACTTGATACTGTACAAACGAGGTAACTGCTGGAGAAGACAAAGGTATTGAGAGAGTTGCTCATGATATCATATGACCCGATGGTTGGTACGGATTTTGCAAGCATTGAATAGCTTTCAGCGGAGTTCCTTCCTATGAAATGATTATTACAAGATTTTGGTAAGAGTTTTGCACTATATGTATCTCAGATTTTAAATTTGTTATTTCATACAATTGGCTTCGCGAACTTACGAAGTTCCTTTTAAAAATAGTCAAGGCAGAAATTGCTTTTTTTGCTGCAAGGGATTGACTTTGAGGTCAGTATCTGGTCGAAACACTTCTCAGATGGAAGAGCCAAGCTGGAATCCCAAAACTGCTGTGGGTTTGAAGAAAATGGATGGATACCCAGTGAAAGATCACGACTATTGTATTATCACTTGATCCCAAAAGAGAATAGAGCTGGATTGAGAAAGGTTATTCAGGAAGTTGCTAGTTGTTTCATGTTCCACAATCTATGCAATTCTACGGCTATATTTTTTCAAACTTTTCCTTCAATTTCTTCCTTGAATCAGCCTCTACAGCAACATACATCATCTGATTGCACATCCCTCCTTTGCTTACAATGATTTATCTGCTCCCTGGAGCTAGGTCGGGTGATGCATTGTAGTTTCGAAAAACGCATAAAACTCTACAAACCATCATCCAAAACAGTCAACATCGGTTTCTTTATTTTTTCTCAGGCATGCTCCACTGACAACGTATATATCTCATGTACAAGTCGCATCAACGAGTTAGAGAGTTTAAAATTTAACCATTTTATCCCTTATTATGTTCAGTAAAAGGAAGGGGTTTTGCCGTTTTGTTTTTTTCAATTCCCTGAATGTTTTTTCTTCCACTGAGGGTTAAAGTTGTGAAAGTTTATGCTAAATCAATTCATAGCCTGTGTTCAGTAGCATTCACAATTTAAAAAAAATCAGACTTTCTAGTGATCACTGCCCAAAGAAAGACTATAGTAGTAACATATTCATTGATTAGCCGTTTTTCTATGTTCTTATTTAACATATCAAGCAGGCAAAAAAAAATTGTTGTCCACATGACGCTTTCCCTTGAGGAACTAACCAGACTTGTCATCTTTCTTTTCTCTAGAACACCCTCTGGTTTGTGCTTATAGCATTGGTCCACCTAATCATATCCCAACCCTTGGTACAATTCCCAAGGTCTTACTGCCCCTGTCCAGCTATGTATATTTTTTGCATCTTCCTCTGGAGCTAATTCACTACATCCAATTTTTTCATATGATTGACATCTCAAACTTGATTGACATCATTACCTTTGCACAGTCGGATCTTTGCTGCTAACAATTCTAACTGAGCATCTATCCATCCTTATAAGTTAATTAAGTTTATGAATTCTCACAGAAAAAATGTTTTTTTACAACGAGCCGTCTTGATTCTTTGGGACGACATGATTTTCAGCAATTGAAGACAGTGTGGGAAAAACAACAACAGTAATAACAACAACAACAACCAAACAGTGATTTATATATATGTTTGAGATGCTAGTCCTTAAAGGCATCAACGTGTATCCCAAATTAAGCTGAGAAGCTATTGAAGCAGAAACCCTGGCGACGGAAATGCACTCTGGAACCATGAAACTAAAGGAAATTATTGAGTCCCTGAAGTCAATGGATCAACCAATCCAGTCACAGAAACATGGAAAAGATTATCAATAATTCACCTGGAATCCAATCTCAGGATCCGCCGGAAAAATCAGATCACTTCATTCGTGAAAACCTTTTGTATTGTACGTGATGAAAACGAGTAAGTGCAGATAACTAAACTAGATGGGAATCCATTACCACTGGCTGTGATAAAAGGGAAAACAGCCTTTATTCAAGATCTGCAACGATGTTAATACTATTTGTGACAGCATTGGCAATATTTGTTTACGATTATTTCAGAAATGAATAGTTTCATTTCTGAATGATTTGAAAAAAATGATTCCCGTAAAAACATCTAGGACAAAAATAATCAATCATTGCATAACAATAAAACGAGAAATATTTTCCGAAATGTAACATAATTCATTGGAAAAATGTCGTACGTATAAATATTTATATATATGAAGAATATACATTAGTTATTAACACTGTATAATTGTCTTTGTTTCTCTTTTCCTTACATTTATTGAGGTCTTTTGGAGTTTCTTTTTTGCATTATAGCTTTATGGTTGCAGTGTTTCAATCTTCTGGGACTTGAAATTGTAATAGGCATGAGTTAGAATGAATGGCTATTTTCCTAGTGATGTGTACACTAGCTTTTTAAAGTATTTCGATAGTAAGGTTATCGGGTCTTAGGGCCTTTCCCTTCTTTGTTTATTTGATAGCTTGCTTCACTTCCTGCGGAGTAACTTCTAGGAAATCCTCGAGTTAATTGCTCTCAGCTCGTGATTCCCATTAAATTTTTGTGTCCTTTGTTTAGTAAAATAAGGACTCATTTTACAGCCACCTTAGAAAATATTAAATGAAACTTTATCGGGTATGCAGAAACAACATTTTCCCGTAAGGTGATTCGGTCGACAACGATGCATAATCGATTGGAATTGTATGCTTTGTTACCGTTGCATTCATGATGCCAATCGTCCACTTATCATGCAAAATTCCGTGGAAGAAGATGGCATCAAACAAATTAATAAGTCAAACCCTACTGTCCAGATCTAGCTCTTTGTGACTTTAGGCTTTCCCTAAAAGCTAAAATCAGTTTTGGAAGGTATATATCCGGCCATTGGCAAAATTAATAAGGAAATGAAAAGTCATGTCGATCCTGATGTAGGACTTCATAGAATGTTTTATAACCGAGTTAGAGACGCTTTGATAAGTGTATTATGTGCCAAAGGAGATCTTATTAGGGAGATAAAGTAGCATTGCCTTAAATACGCTGATTTTTATTAAGTTCAAATATTTCAATAGTTTGTGCACATACCTTGCATATATATATATATATATATATATATATATATATATATATATATATACATACGCATATATATATAAAGAGGTTTGCCTATCGAAAATTCCACTATATAAATGAATATCAATATATCAATATATATATATATATATATATATATATATATATATATGGTTTGTAAAAAGAGATTCGTTCGTTGAATATTTCAAAATATACATAATCAACACACACACACACACACACACACACACACACACACACATATATATATATATATATATATATATATATATATATATATATATATATATATACCACAAATCAGATGTTTCTGCTACGATAAACTAAGTGACAACACTAAAACTGTGTTATTATCTTGAGAGAATCCTAGCTTACTATCTTTTTGACAAATATAGTTAACTTTATACATCTACCTAAATATCAAATATTGTCAGAGCAACCCCTGGAGCTGGAACCAATGGAGCCTCAACACAAAAAAGCGTACGATGAAACTACAGGGATTCAATGGATACCTCAAATCAATGGATCAATCGGTATTGAGGGTCTTTTTTTTCTTTTTTTCTGATTATATATATGCAGGGTTGGTGCCCCAAGGGTATTGGAATCTGATTTTTGCCCAGTTTTTTTCTCTATTTTCTTTGCCTTCTCATCAATTGTCGATGGATCGAAAGGATATAGCATCATTTTTTGTTATTGATTTCCTTGTCGTTTTTCTCCTCAAGTGCTACATTTGTATTGTTGTGATCAAAACTTCTAGAAAGTATTTATCACTGCCTTTTAGGGAAAGAAAAATGTTCCTAGATGCGTCCAGCAGCCAGGGTTGTTGTAAGATGAAAGAGGAAAGGGGTGGAGCAATGGAAGAGCGGGTCGTCTTATCCTGAGTCGAATTTTTCTCATTCTTATAAGATATTTTGATATGAAAATAATCTACGAGTACAATCTTCAATAAAAATTGTAATTGGCCATTTATGGCTTTTCTTTTGGCCTTTTTCATTGCGAAAATGCAAATTTGGGGTATTCTATTATTATATCGTAGCAGATAGTAAAAGAAAATTGATCAAAATAGATCAGTGTATAATGACATTGCACCTATCAATGAAATCACACCTCTTCTAGCACAATTATCATCAATAACGTCTATTGTTCAACGTAGAGATTACCCAGGACTCGCCAGTTTTATGGGCGTCACAAAACCAGCACTTTCTGAACTTGTCTTTCTCTGTCACATACACTTTACTTGGTTCTCAATTTAAGGGTCATTTTTTTCGGTTAGGTTCCATGATTCAGGTCCATCAGTTGTATCCCCCCTTTTTTAGCATTAGCGATTTTTTTTATTCTTGAAGGTTTAGCTTGACCTACCGGGATTTCGCTAACCTCAAGTGATTCTTAGCTTGATTTCCTTGTCGTTTCAGGATTTCATTGATATTTGCTGTCCAAGGTAGATGTAGTCGTCTACTTTCCCAAGTTCTGTGTCTCCGATTTTGATTGTTGTGTCTTATCTCAGCATATCCTTTGTACATGATATTTGTTGTACTGTTTACTGTTCGTATTAGGGCTTGGTATTTTCATTCTTTTTTTGCTCAGTCCGTCTATCGTTATCTGGAAGCCATGACTGTCTCGACAAAAAAGACGATACCGTCCATAAATCTAAGGTTGATTTCGCATTTGCTGTCTATTCTGAGTCTTTCATTTTCCAGTTGAGGTTACGGTGGATCATCTCGATGCAGGCTGTGGAACGTTTGGAGGCTGATATATCCTTGTCTTACTCCTTCTCTCGAGCTGGAAGGAGTCTGAGTATTTACGTAGCCTGATGAAGGAAATACTGTGTCGGTATAAATGTCGTAATAATCTGACAAGTACAGGGTCTACGTCTTGTTGAATGATGGCATCAATACAGCTTTGTTCTCTGGCATGATAGTGGCAGGTAGATAAAACACAATACCCATTTACTTCTCTCTATGTGGATTATAAATTGCGTTATATCATGTAGAAATTCAGTTGAAATGATTCCCCAATCAGATGAGAATCGGGGTTGAAAGAAGTAATTTGGCCTTATCGATGGGCTGTTTAACACAATGGTAAGTGCATCGCTACGTTGAAACAGCAACCAATCGCTGGAAGGTTCCATTTCTTCAATTGTTTATTCAATTTACTTTGTCTAAATCAAATGATATATAAATCATGTAACGATGGAAAATCATTTCATAAGCTTCTATATAATGTAAAGCAATTTATACTTCATCCCGTCGGACCAAAATGTCCATTTTCTAAATATATTGTCCTTCTGTGTAGATGACCCATGGACCAAAAAGAGATTTTATTGTGATGCGTTTTGGTGCATCTAAAAAGAGAAAGAAAATTTACAAAATTCATTTTAAGCTTGGAGCTTTCCTTTGGATCTTTTTACTGGTAACAACCATTACGATCAAATCTTCTATAACTGATTACTCTAAGCAGCTTTTTTGAAGATGTTTGCCGATGGTTGATCATGTGTTTTCATTTTTCTACTGATTACGTCTTAAAAGTATTTGGAATGTCTCTTATTCCATTTCAAACGCTACTTTTGCGACAAACAGAGAAATAATTTGAATTTTTATCAATTCCAATAGGACAGGGACTTTACACATTTTTCAGCAGAAGTACTTTGGTCCGATTGTATCTGATAACTGTGGCTCTTCACAACGGGGTGTACTAAGGAAAGGCTTTTGGAATCAACAGCTTGGCATCGTGGTGAAACCGTCACGTTCAAGGATTGCATGAGCCTTATTTGCACTGATGAGCTTCATTTTATCGGCAGAATCGAGAATGTTTGAGGTTGCATCAATAGATTGAACGTTAACCCGTTGCCTTCGCTCAAACTATTTGGAAAAAGAGCAGTGTTTGGACATGGTTTTATTGAAACCACTCAAAAGACAAGGAAAAACAGAGTTCATGAAGTGACAAAAGGTATGAGTTGTAGATTGGGTTTGCATGTCACCGTATATAAATCCAAATGAACATTCGCAGAATGTGCTGAGACAAAAATTAGAAAGATGACCATCCAACATATCTGAAGAATGGATACTATTGAAGTGTGAAAACATTCCCGCAAATCAAGTGAAGTTAATATCGTGAAAAATTGAGACAATAACAGGAAATGAAGCCGATCACCTCACTGATTTTTGAATAAGCTTCCTTCACAATGGTGTATTCGTTTACGGATGGCAACATGTTTATATTCTCGGCATCAGAGTTCTGATGCGGAAGATTTTTGTCATAAATAATGCCTGATAATATCCATTTTGATTGTGCTGTGTTCAACTAGATATAATAAATCCTGTTGTGTTTGGTTTGGGAGAAAATTAACTTCCTTTCATGAGTGTGTGTGTATGAGTGAGTGCGTGTGTGTGTTAAATAGGAGAGTGATTGATATGATGCAGTCACTCTGTTCGTATTATAGCAATGCAATATATTCCTTGATCTTCTATCTAGAACATCAGAATTAGCTAAAAAGTTCTTTTATTGATACCTCAAATTTATGACGCATCCAATATTTCCAAGGCAATTCAAAATGCCTTTTTGTATATTTTCCTGACATTAGAAAATTACGGGGAAATTCTATTCAGATTTAAAAGTGATATACACTTTGTTTATAGATGTAGCATTCACACGATTAATATTTTACAACAATATGAGTTTTGCTATCTCATTATTGTGACAATTTAGATGAGTCGATTTCAGTATTACTAATTTATTGTGAATCTCAAATCATTCTATTGTTATTTTCACATAAAACAATCTGATGATTATCGTGATTAGAAGCTGTCAACCAAAACTGTCCCCGAATCTGTCATTACAAGTATATTCTGTTTCAGAGCTGGTCAAGCTGGCTGGATATGTTTGTATGTATCGTATATATGAGCCACACCAATAAAGGTAATGAGTTCATTTTTTTTTTTATATTTGCTACTCGTTATGTCGTTGGTTTTGTGAAAAAAAAACATGATAGGTTTATTGTTGGGAGATATTTTTGCAATGTAAGATCAAAAGGCATGAAAAATGATTTATTCATTGATCACCCCTTTTTTCATTATTCCATCTCTGACACAGCATGCAGCCAAAAGACGTTTGCAGTTTTTATTGAATGTCTAATTAGATCGGTTCGTTCTATGGCCTTGTTGAACAAGCATAATCATCAAAGGTGACGAGGGCTTCTATTTATATATCTATATATGTGTGAGAGTTTGTGTGTTCTAGCTGTTCTGGCCAGACCATTTTGTCTCTAAACTTTGAAACTGGGAACAGTACTCTACTAGACTCCATCTAAAAGTTTTTATTTTTTTAAATTTTGGATGTCTAACAAGATGTGCTCACTCTATTGCTTTGTTCAGCGACTGTAAACATTAAAGATGGTGAAAGGTTTTATACTTTCTTTCATGTGTGCGTATGTTTGTGTGTTGGTATGCTCTACCTGTCCTGGCTGTACTGTTTTATCTGCACACTTGGAAATTGTTAACAGTTTTCCATTTGACACCTTCTAAACTTTAATATGTGAATTTTTGTTTTGTGATAAGAAGCTTTGCTGACACTTTTTAAGCCTCATTTTCATGGGTATGGTTTATAAACAACATGTTTTGAGGTTGTTTCGTTCTCTATTACAGATATTTTCTCAGAGAAAACGCCAAACGTTTAATCTCCGATGAGATTTTTCCACATGATTCCAAATTTTGGCGTCGAGGTTGTCCAATTATTCGACTTTGATGGTGAATTATTATGATTATAGATATCGAATAGAATTTAGAGCAGAAAATTACAAGACATTTTTGATTCCCCTAATCATCGACACTTCCTTCGGCGAAATATGGGGGACAATATTCACGAATAATGGTCTCCCAAGTTATTATATGTGAGTTCAAGTCTCAAGGCATCATCTATATATTCCTTGCACTTTGTAATCGGTTATGTTCACTTATTTATACTGCCCTCGGGAACTCTTTGAATCCATATTAATGTTCTCTATCCTGCTGCCAAATATCTTGATAAAATACCTTGCCCCTAGCCAGAGAATGGATGGGTTGGCTCTTTGGCAAGCTTCTGCCGAGGTAGTAATGGCTATAAAATGCGATTGTTATCCTTCATAATGGCAAGCATAGGTGAATCATTGCAGAATAAAAATATATTCTGCATTTTAAAAGTTAGCTTCGTGCAATGTTTTTCGCTTTTACGAAAAGGGGCGAAAGACAAAAATTGCATCCAGTCTTAACTTTCCAATACGCCATCACGAAAGCAACGCGACCCCTCTATGTCTCTCTGTGTTTCTTTCTCTATAATGTTCTTTATATCCGACAACCCGAATCTCTGACGACTCAACGTATCATACCTCAATCATTTTTTGGTGCTAAGGGACCTGGGAACGCGTAAATTTTTTCCTCATACATATCTATCAGAATTAGCATGACCTCCTCGTCACGAAGTATCTCCTTGATGATTGCATTTTACCCCTCCCCCAAACGGCTGTATGCTTCGGTTATCCAACCATAGATGGTTATAGTTTACCAAATACTTTTGTGTTTTTTTAAGCACAAAAGCGAGTTTTAAGAGTTTAAGAAGATGTAATATTTCGAATCCCCCGGTACAGAAGCTGAAAACAGTCATCATTATCTTATTGTGAGTTATTTTTTGTTTGGGTATCTAAACCAAGGCATCGGAAATAATCGTTTAAATTTTCCACATTTTTTGCTTATATTTCGAGAGGGGTTCAATTTGGTTTTTAGTATTCGTACCTATATCTCTTTATTCAACAAAAACTAAGCAAGCTTGAATACATTGTCTCATCATTATAACACTAAACTCATGCTCATATCCAAGTGTATAGACAAGCTTCACTGTTTATATTTGCATTCATACATATAGCTGTATACTACAGTATCATAAGCTACCTTGAATCAGATTATAGATTCTTTGAAAAGTATCTGAACCAAGTGGTAGATCAGAAAAGTAGGGGCTCGGTTTTTAATTTTTCTAAAATAGTAAACTGATCCCTCCATAGTTATTATAATAGCTTAATACGTCCCTGAATACGAAGAAAAAAAACGGTATTCTAATGATTATTATCGATAAAGTAATCCCCTTGACTGATACGTATATTTCTTTTCATGCAACAAGATACGCATTTCATATTTTGTATACAAAAGCAAAATTATGCCAGAATATATAAAAGGAAAGAAAATATTATGTTCACTCGGAATTAAACACACCCATTGTTCGTCCTCGAGGTTTTTTTCACGAGACAACCACCCAGTTCAGGGAGATACTGTTCACTAACAGTTCAGTTCAAATCAAAATGATGGAGTCAATAAATTTGCATAAATCCAATTTTTTGCACGTATAAAATCTTTGAAAGGGAATACGTTGATGTATTGTACATATAAATATGCAAGGGTAAATTTTAGATCTTTTTTAGAGTCCTGGTACTTGAATTAGTGGATCAATATGGAGTGGGTCAGTTTCTCTAATTTTTATCAACCATCGAATTGAACACTTCAACGGTTAATTGATTATTCATATCTTTCCATATTCATATATCCTATAACTCATTGAAAAGTGCCTAACCCATTCGTCACGAAAAATCTCTCAGAAAATTGCTTAAAAAAATAGAAAAAAAAACTGTTGTCAGATTCATATATTTAACTCTTATACTTTTTAACAATAATTAACAGATAATTTTGAAGCAATAAATTGCATTTCATGAGTTTAAAAAACAGTTTAACACAAAATTCCAAATTACAGATGCTTAAACGGTTATTGTTTTCGTATCATTGGTTTTCTTTTCTTTATATAACAAAGACTAAGCAAGGTTGGATACATTTTTTTCTTACATTCACAGAATTCATAGCTATAAGAATCTAGTATTGTATTTAGTGTTCTGATATTATATATCAGGTGAATTTTTGAAAACTGCAACAAATGTGGCAAAACCAATTCTTAACCAGAATCCATTGTATTAATTCAGAATATCATTCACCTTCATAGAGCAAATAAGAGGATGCCTGACATTGAAGAAATGGTAGACACAAAGAGAAAGTCAAACCAAATCTTGATTTGTATTTTTCCTCAAAAAAAAAAAGGTTCATTTGATTCACAATCTATCCGTAGCCTTCAGTGGTAAAACATTGAATTATTTCGTTAGGTTTTACTACTGTAAGCCCTATATTTTTCAACCATGTGCATCAAGCACATATCTGGTGGTAACAGTCCGGCAGGAGGCTATTTTCAAAAAAATAAATGATGGTTATTGTTCCACTGTTTCACAAACCTTAGGTTCACTAAAAGTTTCTACAGGAAGGCTCTGTTCTCAGATAGCGAGAGGAAACCCATAATGTGCTTATCGTTGCTGATAGACTTAGCCTATGAGGGTGGCGTATCCAAATTTCGGGTTTAGCAGCTAACATTCAATCCACCCATGGAACAAAAAAAAGAACCAACTTCTCCTTTTGCTCTATTGCATTGATAGATATTTGAAAAAAATTCAGTCACTGATATGTCACGATAGTTAACTTAGGAGGGGGTTAGTTATTGTACATGGAGTCATCCCTGTCTTATAACTATTTTGAATACTGAGACAGTTATTACAGGAGTTTTTACCACCATGGCCATCTTGAAAAAAGCCAATGCAAGTCCAGAATCTAGCTTGTTAAATCCTATTTACGTGTAAATCTGATTCAGGAGGATCCTGTTCCAATTATAGACTGTACGATACTCCTGCAAGTATATGCAAACGATTATTTCATATAAGAAATTGATAAATGAATTTTTAACCTGATATTCCTAGGCAAAGACTTCATTGTTAATATATTAGGTACTGTCAATGAAAAATGTCAAAATAAGCTTCTTCAGTTTGGTCAAGCTGGCTGGCTGGCTGGCTGGCTGGCTGGCTGGAGTGTTATGTATGCATTCATGCATCCATACAACGTGCAAGCCGCATCAATGGATCTACAGTGATGAAAATATCAACATTTATTCCTTATCATTTCTACAAAAAAAAAAAAAAACATTGCAAAAAAAATCGCTTTGAAACATTTTTTTTTTTTAGAGGGGTTCACTTTACAAGATAGTTTCATGATGAATTTATCCCTTAAATTTGATTGTCAATTTTTGAAAATAAAAAATCCAGACGGTGAGTAAAGTAACTAATTCTTTGGAAATCCTCTTTTCGGATCTTTTAATTGATCACCCCCAACACAACATGCTGCCAAAAGACCAACTCCCACGACGGTTTCTATTGAGAGATAAACAATACACACACACAGATGCAGACTCTCTCTCACTCACACACACACACACATACACACACACACACACACACACACATATATATATATATATATATATATATATATATATATATATGTGTGTATATATTTATGTATTTGTATATTTACATATATATATATATATATATATATATATATTTACATATATATATATATATATATATATATATATATATATATATATATATATAATATTGATTCAATATTGTGAAAAGGATGTTCAGATAAATATGCTTGACATAAACGTGATGTGATAATTTAGCTCGTGTCTCCGGAAATGAAAGACGTGGATCGGGGAAATATCCAGAATTTTATGCATGCATGACCGTTGGCACATTGTGATGTTCTTCCTGTCACACAAGAGACTTCAGTGCATTTTATACGAAAAGAAAAAAAGGAAATAAAGATTTTCCAAGTTTCAAGACTCTCAGATGAATCACAGGTCTTTGTCGCAATTACTCTCTTTTTTTAATCTCTTTATTATTTTCCTCATCTTTATCTCAAGGCATTAAATTCAAATTCAGTATACCGAGTGCGATTAGATTTTTCCAGCTCAGAATCTTGTTCAATCAGGTTTCTAAGGTAATTATTACATTACCTATTCTTTATTAGCAGATGTTTAGTAAAATATTTTATATTTTTGGATTAATTTTCACCTTCATCTCAAATGTTTGCTTTTATTTTGATCAAATATTCTTTCACCTTCGAAAGAAATATGATAACCCTTTATCATTAATTGTGGACTACTTTTTACGTCAATCTTAATCCTTCAATTTTCTTTTCAATATCAGATATTGTAATCAAATAACATTGACCTAAAAAAATGACTGAATTATTTATGTATGGATCGGCATCAAGGACCATAAAACTATTTCATTACCAGATTAACTTTCAATGATTTAACTAATCTTATCCAGTCTGATATCTACTTACGCTTTTTTGAAAGGTGACTTGACATGAACTCTCAAAATAAAATTTCATGTAAGGAAAATCACAACTGATATTGTGTAGTATAAAAATGTCATTGGGTGAAACTTATTTCATATCATAATCAAAGCTCCCTTCTTCAGGGTTGGACTCTGTTTAGGTCGGAAACTCGTCCATTATGAGTTACTGAAGTATTGCTTTTCCAACTCTGAAATGGAGCACTCTGATGGATAGGGATTTTTGCGTAAATAAATTTGGTCAAAGTGACTGTGAAGTTCTGCGTTGATCAGTGGCAAATTCCAGGCCCTGGGTCTGACGTTAGGGTTTCAATCCTACATTGTGGTACTGGATAGGATGTTGGAAAGTCTATAGCCACACTGGAAAGTTGTAATAAAACGAAACAGCTGTCTGTGGATGACACAAATGTTAATTGTTATATATATGTGTGTGTGTATTCAAATATATGTATGATTGAAGTAAGTTTTTCCTCGATGACATGCTTTTCGTTATTATTATAACAGACGATCATGTTTTACAATACTTTTATGTTTTATTAGCTATATCAAAATATTTCACCGGACTAATCCATTATAACATCCAGTTTATGACAGGACCTTGGCAAGTTGAAGGATAAGACTATTGACCAAACATACAAATCTGCATATATATCTTTTATAGAGATAGATGATTTGCTCTACTTCATTTCGTGAAACATAAAGAACGATGATGAAAAATGTAAAGCATCAAAATGAAGGTAAAAAAGTAGTAAAAAATGAATTGAAAAGTTTTTTTCCCGTTTGTAGATGAAAGATTCTCTAAATAAATGTTCTGTGGTAAGCTCCTTCAAAAACAGCTTCTTTGGTGTGAGGTTTTAGATTCATAGAGAAGTGTAGTAACCAAAATAAGATCTTTGTTTTGTGATCGTGGTAAAGCGAAAATTGATGAAGGGGAAAAAATATAATGTGAGCATGATAATTTATATCTCTTCTTTTGACAAGATGTAGAAAACACAAGATGCCCGGTGCAAAAAAAAAAAAAAAAAAAAAGAAAAAAGTCGGACACAACTTTAAGTAAATGCAAGGGGAAAAAACCAGAAGAACAGAGATTGCGCACAACGGAAATTGAATGCTGGCTTCTCCGAGCAAAGAAACACCGATTACCACGTACCAAAGTTGGGTGCAGTCTGCTTCTGAAATTTTGTCGGGGATTTTGATGAAGTGGCAACACATAATCCACTGGAGACAAATTAAGACAATGACCATGTGCGAAATTCGCGTGATCTGCAAACTATCAGGTTCATTTTAGCAATAGCGGGAAGCATGTGTCGGCCTTTGGCGTCATAACAACTTGAGATGTGGGATCCACATAAGCAGAGTTCTTGTGCGAAACTGGAATGAAGTTTACATCGCTACACACGTTATTTCTTTAAGTGGGTGTTAGATTACTTTGGGGTGTCTGGACCAATTAAATGGTGCCACACGACAATTATCTAGCCAGTTTTATCGTCTAGATTATACAGCGAGCACATGCCAGCTGATAATAGCTTATTATAACTTTTGAAGTCTACATTAGCATTTTACAACATTGTCAGTATGAAAAGGTTGGGATTCCCATTGCCGGTGTGTAGTTTATAAACATTTATATTTGAAGTTATACACAGAGTCAAAGGAAAAAATACTCTATCTGATTTCCCACTTTTTATAAGTTTAAATCAAGAACAGAGTCAATTCATTCGGTCTCTTTGTATTTTCCTCTTGATTATGAAATAAGAATTGTAGAACTATGAATCACACTATCAACAAGGTGGATGGTGATGGGCTAATCTTGGACTACCTAACAATAATCTTTGTATATTGCATTCATCAACACAATCGAGCAAATTGCACTATTCTTCATACTTACTGACCACCAAATGTGTTCAGCAACTTTTACTTTTTTTGAATTAACTGACGAATGTAGTTATTTACTTCATTTTTACATCATCCATTTACATAAAAATCTTTTTGTCATATAATGGAACGACATGCTTGATGAGCTTTAAATTGGTTGGGAAAATTTTCTTTGTATCTGCTTCAAATTTGTCTATAATAATCAATCTACTGATAATTTGATTTTAACAGTAAAGCACGTATATGGTTAATCAGAAATAAATTCAATAAAACTTCAATGTTATAGAAATATGCAAGAATTTTGTATTAAAACGTATATTTTTTGAAAAATGAAATGAATGTACTATCAATCTAATGAAATTGTAACAAGATTTGCAAAAAATATATAATGAAAATATTCATATATTTGAGGAGCAAATGAAATTAAAGCAGATTAATAAAGTTGTGAATATGTAAAAACATTTCCCATTCTCAGGTATCGAAAATACTGTTTTTCATAAAAACTAATCAAATTAAAGTGACAATATAATGAATACGTAACTGGATTTTTCAGAGAAAATCAGGGAAAAAGTTTTCAAGTATTCGATGGAAAATAGAAAAAAAAAGTGATATCTCAACGTGATAAAGGGATAAAAGGATTTTCTTTTGAAAAATCTAAAAAAAAAATCAAACAAAATTAAGACAGGTAATTTATCCGTTTATTAAACATGTAAGGGTTTCTACTAACAAATATTTAGAATATATCCAAATATTCCACAACAATGAAATAAAAGTGATCTAAAAGTGTCCAAAGATTTTTAATGGATTAATTTAAGAAAAATCATATATTTCATAGAAACCGGAGTGGAAATAAACCTATATATGTCGAACACGTACCATAATATTTCTATCATCAAGCTCAATAAAAATCCTATATTTCTTTTGAAAGATTAAGGTATATCAATATAATTAACCTTTGAAGGTTTTTAGCAAGTATCTGAATCCAAAATACATCTTTCACAAGACACTTCTAACACTCATAAGAAAACTCTCCCTAACAAGCTTTCAACATGAAATATCTAAGAAGAAACAAATGCTATTAAACGAATGAATGTCCTTTTCAGTCAGTAGAAAAGTACAAATCCCAAATGAGGGAATCTCTAGCTGCTTTTTTCTTATGTGACTAAACGACATCCACTTCTCTAACAAAACGATAGGATGTTCGATTCCTACATTTGTTGCCTTGTACAAAATTTCAACGGGAACCGTTACTGAAGGTTTTTTTCTCGCTTTCTAAATCTGCCTGGTTTGCTATGTATGTAAGTATGCATGTATGTATGAATGTATGTATGTGCGTGTGCGATTGTATATGTGTGTGTAAATAATGCAATAGACCGCATAATGGAGCTCCTTATTACTCCTCATGTCTGGGAAAATATTGATTTTCGTTTTTTTAAGGGGAAATTATTCCTCTAAATGTTTATCTAGTGTTGGGTTTGGGTTCGAGTTACGATGTAAGTTTACGCTAAATTATTCCCCTATTTTGTACCTGTTTGTTTTCTTGTTTTCTTTGGAAAATTTAAATTCGTTAAAGATCTCTGCCCGAGTAGAAAGCAAGTGCATTAACTTATTTCTTGACGACTGCTTTTTCCAATTTTCTTATTTATGACCCCCAACATGGCATGCAGCCAAAATACGATGGTCACTTGATGGTTTCTATTGTATTTCTCGTACAACTAAAACACATCCAGTTTTCTGACGCAATGACAGGATGTACGATGTTTTTGTATATTGCTCATTATGCTTACACTTACCACTTAAGAAACTAGTGAACTCGTTTTAATCCCGTTGACTTAGTAGCTATGTGCGCAACAAGTCAATTACTATAATCATCATATGCTACTTAATGCACCATCATAGCAACTGTTACTACTTTGTTATCCGTCACGATTCGTTTTTTTCAATGAAGCTGTAATCTGATAAATTTGGTCTAAAGAGGATCAGCAACACATTTCACCTATCTGCAACGAACACTAATCGAACCTCCAGTAACATATTTTTGCAGTCAATTAGTGTTAGGGTTATACAATTGTCGAATGAAAGAAATATCAGATCACATCTTTTTATTTTATAGCAGTCCCACACAAGAGCTGCATAAATTCATTAGGCATTGGTAATTTTTTTTCTGGAATAAATGTTCTTACATAAGATATTGTGAAAAGATCATGTACCTTACGGTTGGCAAGGTGCCCCAAAAGGGGATCCAAAAGGTGCTGATCTCCTTACCATTTGACAAGAACTCAGCTTGTTCCTTTCGGTGGCCAAACCAAACAACTAACGCAATGCTTCAGTCAACATCACCATCAGTCTTTCAATGTTCGTCGTTGGACTCAGACTTTCCCAAAGATTCACCAGACCGTTGCAGGCGTCACCAATCCACTACTTTCTGAACGTATTTATTTCGTCACACCATCCAACATTTCCTGAGCCTCGGTTTCACGTATGCTCTTTGGGGATCCACATTATGAGTAGGTATGTCCAGATGTGGTCTGCCATTCACAAAACACTGACTTGCAGATTTGTTTTGAACCAATCAATTCTCTGAATATACAGAGAATTCTAGATTATATTTATCGTTTTTATCGAAGCGTCAGTTTGCTTTGAAATCATTTTTTTTTCTTTCGGAAAATGTTCTACAGGAACATATATGGAGATCTAATATCTACGTCATGCAGTACTTTTTTTTTCACAGACACATAAGCCCAGCTCACTCACTCACACACACACACACACACACACACACACACACACACACACAGAGAGACGAACACGCACTGTATCATCGGTTGACAAATTATTTGTGTTTTATAGGATTTAATAGTTTAAGCCATGTATAACAAATATGCCCAGATAATGTAAACGGAAGGATTATATGAAGACCATTCTCACGTGGTTGGTTCGGGCGTCGCAAAATGATCTACTCCAATGCAGAAGATTCGTCGTGCCAATTTGATAAATATCCACGGATGGGTATATATATATATATATATATATATATATATATATATATATATATATATATATATATATATATATATATATATATATATATATGTATATATATATATATATACGTATATACATATATATATATATATACGTATATATATATATATATATACATATATATATATATATATATACGTATATATATATATATATATATATATATATATGTATATATATATATATATGCAAACGTAGAAATATATACATATGTATGATTATATAACTTAGGAATAGTGCACTTTAGTGGATGGAGATGTCATGCATGAGTAAAATATATTAGTTAAATTCACCCTTACTGACCGTCCAGTTTTGTGTAAGGCAGAGATAAGGATTTGAAGCAAAGGTTTCAATATTACCTCGTGATACTGGATGGGATAATGGATAGTCTATAGCCACACTGAAGAGTTGAAATACATCAGAAAGACTGCCTGTGGATGACACAATTATTTTTTTTTTATAGATGTATCATATATTCATGCATATATATATATATATATATATATATATATATATATATATATATATATATATATATATACGGGGAATGTATTTTTACTGTCGGTTGGAGTTCTGCAGAGGGAAAAATTCAATTCACGCGTACCTTTTCGATTTTGGTAGAAGTTAAAAACCATGGAACTCCATGTTTCATATATTCATTGTATTTATCCTTGAAGTTGTTTACTGTTTTGATATTAGTATATCTGGGATGTGTTGTGTAAGTGAGTTCCAGTTGTTTATCATTCTCGGAGGTGGAAAGTTCTCTTTGCTGTGGATTGCATAGATTTCGATTCTTTATTTTCATTGTAAAGAACTTGTTGGCTATTAATGTCATAGCAATTGTTACCAATGCTGTTTTTCAAACATTTTAGTTCTCGGAAGGTTAGTATTGTGTCTCTTTTTATCCTTTTTATCGTCTAGTTCTAGTGTAGTTAATTTTATGGTTTTGGTGTCTGTCTTCGTATGAGAGTTTTGTAAGTTCAGTAACCATTTTGGTTGCCTTTCTTCGTATGTTTGCCTAATTATTTGGCACCTTTATTGAAGTATGGATTTCACACTTAGACTGTGTATTCCAAGTGTGGTCTAATAAATATTGTTTGTGCCAAAAGTTTCTGTCTTATACCTATCATTTGAGTTACATTGTCAGTTAGAATCGAATTGATAGATTTTCAGTAATGCATAAACAATAGAAAAATACTTCAAACAACTCTGAAACCAAACTACTATTACGCATCTATGGCTCTTTGTCTTTTCTATTCCTCATAACGGCTGATCATTTCTTTCAAACATCTTATCCAGCAGCTAAGCTTTCTGGAAAAAGTAACACCTCGATCAAAATTCGTTGCCCGACCAACTGTCCGTTGACAATTCAGCGTTGCTAGTCGAAGAAAAGATGATAGCTCAAAAGTGTCACAACCTGCAAAAAAATGGCAGAAATGTTCAAGCCCACCCGGGCTATTTCAGCCCCTTCTCGCAGTGCCAGAACAATGAACGCGTTGATGTTATCGCAGAAAGCTCTAAATTGTCAAGGCAGGTTTACATCACTGTCAATAAAGTTCTGAAAGTATTTGCATGATAGAGTGATTTAGCAAAATTGAGAGAAGCCTGTGTTCAATGGCAACCCCTGAAAGTCTGATGGTGTTCCCAACTTCAAACATCTTTCTTTCGACGACTCAGTAAACCAATCCATTGCTTTCAACCCTACAAAATAAATCCACTATTGTGTGATATGATTTTGTTCGACCACTGATAACATTTGTACCTATCTTAAAGAAGCAAGGGTTTATGAAGTACCAAAATCATTGAATTCTCATACATTTTCAAGGGCACTGCGTTACTTGTATTCTCGTCTAGTTGGTTAACTCTGAGGTTCGCCTGTTGCCTATCACTCTGTAACATTGGAACTGCATTTGCAAGTGCTTCATTGCTCTGCTAATTCACTGCGAGCGAGACTTATGGGGAGGGACATCAAAAGAAACCATAACTTTCATCATTCAATAGTAGAGAGAATATGATTGGTTCATTCTGTAAGTTTTGACAACGTGTTGGAACATTGAGAAAATACCATAAAAAAATCTGGCTAAAATCCCTTTGTAGCTATTATTAGTCCACTGTCATTCAAACTACTTTTTTGCGCCTGACCCTGACCCTATCTTTGACGAAGATAGTGGTCTTTGGTGGACAGCAGCCAATTGACTGACCGTCTTCTTTCAATTGCCAGGCGTCAAATTCTATGATTATCACCTTATGTTTTCCTGACACGAAGAAAAAATTGTCAGGAACGAAGTATCTAATCAGAGAAGTTACCTACTGTTTCTACCATCTTCGTCACCTGACCTGTCGAATTCTATTTCACTCTACTTATAACTTGGAGGAAGTCACGGGTGCCAGTCTCTTCTTGCATTCACTACTCCGTCAATATATAGTAGACTGAATAACTTCCCCGAGAGACAGCGTGTATTGCTGTCCAAAAAAGAAAAAAAAAGAAATGGAAAGATAGACAAATGGAAACCGGATATCGTTTAATTCATTTTTTCAATTGCTTAAATACTTCCTTCCAAACTGTTAGATAAGGTGAGTGCACGAATGTTGAAAAAGGGGATGCTAATATAAAAAGGTATTTTTGGTGAAAAAGATCGGGCTAACGTGGAAAAAGGGTTAATATTTAAGAATTAAGTGCTACGAAGGATAAAATTAAAAACGGGCGTTAATGCAAAGAAAAAAAGAGAGAAAACGAACCTCGGAAAGAGGTGGGGCTTAGGTAAAAAAAGAGATGGTCTGTTGTTTAAAATGGTAGAGGAAGGAGAGGTATATTGTTGAAAATCTGGGCGGAATGTTAAGGAAAAAAGTGGTAATGCAGAGGAAAATGTATTATTGTAAAGAGAACGGGTTAATGTTAGAAATTTTCACACGTAGTCGTGGGGGATGTTGAATGCTGATGTTGAAAAGGGGGCTCAATGTTAAAAAAATGTCAATTATGACCCGCAGAATCGAGAAAAATTTCATCCCGTGATTTTGAATTTCCACTTTTTTTGACTCCTTAGAATGGAAAAAAAAAACCCCAAAACATTTGATCCCTCCCCCATTGACCACTGAAAGTAAAAAAGGAAAAATAATAATTTCCTGATTTCAATGACACAATGATCGAAATTGAAAATGCAGAGGCGGAGAAAGCTAACCACTGCATCCAGCGAATTTCCATGATTTCATCAAAAGGAGAAATCGTCAAGGAAAGAAGCACACTGTGATGAACAAGCTTTACGTTGGGCGAGCTCGACTTTTAAGAATAAGAAAATCCAATTAGTCCTGAAAAGAAGGTATACAACAAGTTCATTCTCCTGATAGTTACCTATGGATCTGAAACATGGAACCTAACCAAAACACTGTCCCTCCTACTGAAAATCATACATGCGAGGGAATCATATTCGACCTCATCATAAGATAGCACAGTTCATTGGAGAAAAGAGGGGAGTCTGAGACATTATAGACACTATTCGAAAACCCAAATGGCAATGGGCTAGACATGTTGCAAGAATGTCTGACAACCGCCGCACATCACAACTCACAATTTGGATCCCTAGAGATAAGTGTGTGATACAGAGGCTGATAAAAAGTGAGTTGTGACAAGCAAAACAAATTCAGAAAGTACTGACTCAGTGATGTCAATGATAAAGAGGTCTGGTTAATTCCAGAGAAGGTCTACATCCAATGACAGACGTTAACGGACTGATGATGATAAGGGAAAGTGAAGAGAGTATCTCCCGCTCTACTTTGACCCTTACAGAACAGAAAAAATTCTCGAATTCGCTCCAATTTTCACCCCAAAGTAATGAAATACTACCTCTCAATTTTGACCCAAATATGAGGAAAAACTTCACCCGATTTTGATTTTTGAAAGAAAAAAACAAACCCCAAAACAAGAAAGAAACTCTCCTCTTCTTCTATTAAAATACAAAAACAAGGATTAGCCAAATAAAAAACGTATACCAAAAAAATTTAGTATTAAGATGAGGAAAATTTCGAAAGTCACGGAGAAATGATTTAAAATACAAATTCATAATATTAAAGATTACCTTTGATATGCGTATGTCCGTGCTACAGTTGGATAGGTTCGTGATCGTTGTAATCAAAATATTGGTGGCCAGGAAATACTTATAAGAAAATAGTAGTTTTAGTTTTTGACGACAAGTGTACATGTTGATAATATCTTTAAGGAAACAGGACCATTAAGAAAATTTAGTAAAACAAAATGTGATATCATGAGAGTAAAAAAACCCACTGAACTGATTTACTTCGACATAAAATATACGATAGAGTATCAATTCACTGGTAAAATTGAACATTATCTAAGAAACTTTCATCAAATGTCGGTAAATGCCACTATAAATAGCTATTTAGTGTCACTGCATTGATATTTTCTGCTTATTTTCTGTTGAAATATTCTTGATCAGTGTTTTTTCAAGTTTTTATAATTATAGTAACACATTATGCTGGTTCATATTCCTCTGCTATACATAAGTATTGTGGCTGAACTTCACGCTTTTTCTTTTGCAAAATTCTGAGTATTTTCCCCTTGGTCTGTAACATAATTTTCATAATGGCGTTTAAGTGAAGCAATAATCTAGTCCCTGGGCAAAGTCAAATACGATTAGGAAAAAAAAAAAAAAAGAAAAGAAAAGAAAAACGAATTTAGTATTAACAAGGACAGATGGGGAAAGTAGAACAATGATGTTTGTTTTTAGGCAACTGAGAATCACTCTTGACGCGATGTCAATTAAGGTTTTCAATTTAGTAAAATCCGGTCGTTTAACATTTGGTGAAACAGAAGTGATATTTGTAGGGTTTTGCTTTGCCAATTAATACGTCATAAACAATTTTTCCTCGGGATATCTTCCAGCAATGCTTTGAGCCAATTTCTTTCTTTTTTAGATAAAGGAATATGGTACCGATCTTTTCCCAGCAGCAGAAAAGTAGCGGTCTATTAGCATTTTTTGGAATAAAACTTCAGATAGGACTGAACCGAAATATCATAACATCGAATAGACGATAAACTATTAATCTAATGGCAAAATTGAACAATCTTTTTTTACAAAGTCTAGTTACAGGTGGGTACATGCTACTAAACATGATAACTTGGTGCCATGGCATTAATATTTTCTGTGTATTTTATGCTTTATCTTTGTGTTTTTGTACTTTTTTGTGGTTTTGCCATGACATTAATACATCCTGCAAGTAAGCATTTTTTCACTGATAATAAAAATCAATATATGATTATATGAATTACGAGAGAGACTGAAGAAACACCTTGCTATCAGAATCAAATTTGATAAATTCAAGCTTATGTTAGCATGCTGAGATAACCAAAGAAAAATTTTTTTTTAGATAAAAAATCTAATTTGTAAATTTGAGTGTTGAAGTACTATATGTTTGCATACTTTGTCCCAATTTTGATATTCTGGAGTTTCTATCAAAATTAAAATCAGATTATAAAAAGAAAACTACTTACTTTCGTAATATTTTCGTATCAGTATGATTTCCTTCAGAACAGAAGTATTACGGATATACTATAATTAGTATGACCTTCCACACTAGATTGCAGATATCTCGCAGAAGACCTGACCTTTATCTTTCCCCAGCTACCAACTTATCTATCATTCACACCCACCAAAATTCAAGGACCATTTATAAAAATGACATTTTCTTGTATATCTTCTACATATCTTGAAAAAGCTAGCTTAGGCGAAACGTTGGAACGAATGAAAGAATCATTCTGATATTGCCGCCCCGTCTCATATCTTGTAACTAGATATTGATAAAGTTTTACAAAAGTTGAGAAAGAATGGGATATCTCTATCCTGGACCCTGGTGGTCATTCATGTCACATGATTTTCTCTATTTGCAATTTTATTTTATTATAAAATCAAATTTTACGCTGAAATAATTTTATTCTATTTCCATTTCATATATTTCACGTACACAAATAAAGAGATGCATCCTCTTGATGGTCACGTGTGGAGCTGAAACATGGAAACTAAGCAAGGAAACTTAGAAAGATGCCATGTGCACACAGGAGAATCATGCTCAATATCAAATGAAGAGACCACAAGACGGATCATTAGAGAAAAACAGGAGTCAGAGAAATCATAGAATCCATTACGAAACTCAAATGGCAATGGGCTGGTCATGTTGCCGAATGGCAGATAACCAATCGACGTTTAAACTCACAGCGTAGATTGAAAGTGACCAAACGTTAAACTGAGGACAGCAAAACATGAGTAGGCGAGACCAACAAGGTCAGTTTCAGGAATCATCGGCTCTGCTACACCCATGATGGAAAGGCGTGGCAAATCCTGGGGATGATCAAGTTCAAACGACAGACGATAAAAGATTGATGATGATGATGATGATGATGATAATGGAATTTTGAAATTCGTAACCGTCTAAGTCCCTCAGTGCAGCCTATACGCATGATGTATATGCATAAGCATAGCCAGCCTGCCAGCTAAGCAGAGCTCCTTAGAGACTGAAGGAACCTATGCTGACAGTTTTGGTGACCGTTTTATTTGACAGTTTATACCTTGTATAGTATGATTTCGATTAGTGTGCGATGACGTGGTACGTTTTGGGTATTGCTGTACAAATTAATACTAACTAATTAACTTGTATAAACTGAAAGAGTACGTTAAAATTATACCTCCAGAAGTTTGCTTCAGCATAGCGCAGAAAATTTCAAACTACCCTGAGTTTCAAACTACCCTTTGGTTTTGACCTCCACCAGTAATAACTACAACCTTGTTATCCAGCAATACAGAGTTGATTCAAAGTCAGCAGATTCTTGTGTTGAGCGTGACCATTACACTATACTGGAAAAGAAGTTATTGATGAATAAGTTACTCTCGTTCAGTGATCACAAAAGAAATTATAGATTTTTAAAACGCCAATAGATAGACAAATTTATTTTTACATTGCAAATGTAACCCCTCTAGAAACTTATTCATGGAGGGAATCAGAGAAAAAACAACGTTTTTGTAAACTTAATAAGGATTATGTGAAGAGCTACATATCTGTTTGCAACTATTTTCTGCACTGCTGCATATACTTCCGAGAAAGCTGTCTTAACAAGCAAAATGCATCGAGTCTGTCATCATGATGATAATTTTCTTTTTAAATCTAAGACTTGGAATTTAATCTAAGACTGTTGGAATTTGTCACTTATCATTGTCAAATTACTTCCACATAATTACATAATCCATGTTGAAATTCTCAGCCCTCTATCTCCATCTTGGCGTACGCATAATCATACACACATATACACATTGGTAGATACCAAGCGAGCCAACCGGACCGAATCGAGAACTAAAGAAACCGATGTTAACCTTTAGGTGACAGTTTTTGTTGACTGTTTTCAATAATCCTTCTGCTATTTGACAAGTATTGTCTATTTCACTGTGTGTTTCCGTTCCCCAGCGAGATATTTTCTCTCTCTTTGGAAATTACAAAATTCATCACGCAGAGTTTCTAATAACAGGCAAGCTTGGTGTAACAATTGGAAGCAAAGAATTCATCGCATTTCTTCATACGGATTGTTGAAGCGGAGATGCCTTCGAAAAACAAATTAGATTCACTCTGTCACAAAACCCCTTGAAAACGAGAAGTACAACTAAAATATCGATGATTTTGATGTGAGTTTTTGATGAATACTTATGCGTTCTCATAAAATTAGGGAAAACTGCCCGGATATAACGAATATCGAATCATTTCTGAAGGATTCATGTTAACTCCTTTATTCATTCTCTATGCGTTGTGCCTTTGGAATCTCTTAGCTTTCAATGATCCATCAATCTTTCATGCACGAGAAAGAAGGCTTTGAATTTGGGTTGGTTGAACATAAGTTTATTCGTTGAATACCACAGGATACGACCAAATGTATTATACCAGCTATTGCTTAGATGCAAAACAATGACTGAACAGAGTCAACCGAGGTGCCTGAATGGTTAATGCGTCTCCCTCACACGGGATCCGAGTTTAATTCCCGATATGAGCTAAGATTGTTGAAAACTCTTCATTCGGACCACTTTCCCTGAGCACTCGGCAGCTAACTGAGAAGACCCTGACATGTGTGATCAGGTTAGATAGAACAGTGAATGGAGTTGAGCCCTCCCCTATTCAAAATGATAATAGTGAACAAAAGACATTGATCATAGACGGTACATTTCGCTACGGATGGGGCAAAAAGTCAACTGATTGTACCCATCGGAGAGTAAACTGTACAGAGAAGACCAGTCATAAGATTGACAAATGAAATGGGAAGACTTATCTGTAGGACTCTATAGAAATTATCGCAATCACAGGAAGGCAGTAGACGTAAGGGCTGCTGCTGATATTTACATTTTGGATAGTTTAGTTTGAGTGAATATTATGAAATGGAAATTCTTGCGTTACGAAATACGACTGAAAGAAAGACTACAACCTCTATCAGAATATAAACAGGTTTTCTGCCGCTGACTGTCTGAATCCTTTTAGTCAGAAAAGCGCAAAGTGAAGAAACAGTTGCCACATAGTATAACAAGGTGTGATGTTAGGGTGTTCTCAAATCCGGAAAAAAGCAATCGTGGTAATGGGAGGTAGAAGAAACTACGGCGAAGTTGGGAGAGGAAAAGCGTGTCCAGTGCATCTATAAATTGCTTTTTTACTTTTCCCAATTTTTCTGATGAGTAGCTTGAAACCATCTTTTGAAAGAGTAGCGTGGAGCCATTTTTTAGAAAGTCTTGTGTGTGTGTGTGTATATATATATATATATATATATATATATATATATATATATATATATATGTGTGTGTGTGTGTGTGTGTGTGTGTGTGTGTGTGTGCATGTGAGTGTGTGTATGTGTATATTGTGGAGTGATCTGACAGAATGTAAAGAAAGATGACAATTGGAAGGTGGAGAGAGAAAAACAAGAGATAGGTGTTACATCTCAATTTTTTCAATATTCCGTGGGCGTAATTCGGTGCAGTTCGACGGGGGCCTACCTTTCCTTTACTGAGAAAAACTATTTGGAGCGGTTTACAGAGAAAAAAAAATTGCTGTTTACAGGTTCAACGCTGGAAAAAAAGAATATGAATTTTTCTGTAGTTGTTCAGTAAGAGCATGGGGTATCCGTACCCGTGTAAATGAGGATAACATTTTGTTTGATTTGAAAAGAATCTGTGGGGAGGCAGGGTCAAGGGGTGTTTGTTTCCTCTGTCTGTAGGTGTCGGTTTATCTTGGATAAGAAAAAAAAATTCGCACTCAAAAGTTAGAAAGGTCATTCTCAGAGAAAGTGAGTTTTATTATTTATTTTTTAGGACGGAGAAGTGGTGTATAGCATTTAATGGATATGTGTCGGTAAATGAAGAGCTGGGCCGAAGTAGACATTTTTTCTTATGTAATCTTTTTTGGTTGATAAGAAGGTGAATTTTTTTTTTAACTTCCCGTAAAAAGTTGGTGTATGTGCGCTTGTACCACTTTTCGGATTGACTGTAGGTTGTAAGGTAATATCTAATAAGTTGGTGTTGTGATGAATCGTATGTATTTGATTGCTTTAAAATCAAAGTATTTAGGTGGGTGCAATCTTGAGGTCGGTAACCAATCAAAAGGGCCTGGATGTTAATCTAACCTTACTCACCAATCGTGATTAAACCAATGCTTTTGTAGCTTCAACAGAAACTAATGGAGTTATAACCCGTCAATTTTATGGAATTTCTGGAATCAGGCCCTCTCGGATATATTTTATCCCAAACAAACACTTACTTTTGCTTTATCGATGATATCTTGATAATATACCTTCTGAACAGAAATCTAGATAACTTAGTAGGTGCACTGAAGGTAAAAGAACTATCTATTGAATTACTGCTAAAAGAGTTCAACAATACTCAACCTATTCTTAAGACCTTATTACACAGAACCAACAATACCATCAAACGCAGCATCTTCTGCAAAGTCACTAACAAGAGTGACTGCGTACATTTGTACCCCCAGCACACCCCAAAAATTAGATAAGGATTGATCTTAAGCTTTTACTAAGGGTCCTCACAATATGTAACCCTAAATACCCTCACAATGAAAAAAAAATTCAAAATATTCTTTTGTTCACTCCAGTACCCACGACGTTTTATATAGCAACCCAGAAAAAGGGCGCAAAAGATCCACAGAACAAACACCAGAAAAACAAAAAAACAAATAGTACTGCCACTAGACGCATCATATTACCCACCAACCTAACCGCCATCAACCTCAACTCCACCCTGAGCAAAATGTAACTATATATCGTCACCAGTACCTCAACATCCAACAAAGATTTAACAAACAAACCACTGCATAAACCCCAATCACCTGAAATCAGCGTATGCATAAACCTGTACAATGCTTGCAACAAATTTTACATCGAAGAGACATCAAGATCTATTAAGAAAAGAATATACGAACATAAGAGAGCCATCACACTGGATAAAAGGTCAAATGCCCTGGTGAAACACAGGAAGATGCACAGCCACAACTTCAACTTTCACAAAGCCCATCTCTAGAAAATTCACAACTCGACAGGCAGATGCGGTGATGCAGCCCTTATATCCTTATTCAATATGATAGCACAGAGGCATACTCACTTTCAGATTTCAAACTCCCTAAATACTTTGATTTTAAAACAATCACATCAATACCATATATTACAACACTAACATATAAAGTATTGGCTAACAACCAGTCAATTCTAAAAACGGTACGAGCACACACACATCATCCTTTAGAGAGAAGTAAAATAATTCTTACCAACTATCAATCAAAAAGATTAAATAAAAACAACACACCTACGTCCTCCCCACTCCATTAAATACTATACACCACCTCTCCATCCTGTAATAAAAATAACAAAAACTACACTCTTTGATACTCATTCTTACCCTTTAATGACTTACTTATCTAAGACAAGCTAAATAAACACAGACGCAGGAAACAATCACCCCTCATGCACCTATTTCTCACAGACCTATCTCATTTCAAACAAGATGTTACCCTTACATTACAGATGCAAATGCCCCCCTCTTGCCCATACTAAACAACCAAACGCAGAAATATTCTAATTCTTTCTTTGCACCAAAAATGTAAACAGCGACTTTTCCCTGTGAACTGTTGCGAATAGTTTTTCTCAAAAAACAAAGACAGGCACCTGTCAAAATGCATCGGAATACGCCCACATAATGATGATTAATTAAGATGCAACTCTCATCTTTTGAATTTTTCTCTTAACCTTGTCATTTCCACCTCACTATATATATATATATATATATATATATATATATATATATATATATATATATATATATATATTGTGATGGGCTTTGTACTCCTAACCAAGAGGGATTCCATTCTGAACTGGTGATGTGAGCGCTGGTGTTCAACACAAAATAAGAAATACCGGAAACTGCACTCACCTGTATTCACCACCGCTCGGGCTGTGGTATTTTCCGTGTCTTTCAGAACTTTTTGAAAACTCATATTTTGAATATGCAGTATTGACTGGCAAAACAATACCTACTTCCCTGTTGTAAGATTATTGCAGAAACTTACGTAATAGAACTTCGCAAATCATCTGACTCTGTCAGCCGCGTAAGCCCCCAAAACATTGTTATCTGATATTTGCTCAAGGCTATTTCATATTAGTTGATGGAGTGCTCCTCACAACTATCCATGGAATCGTCTATTTGGTACAGGAATTATACAAATAAAACATTTTAACAAGAGATGGAAAGTATGTATGTTTGATATATATGAGATATTATCGTCGAGCTTTATCTTCTGGTCCATACACACAAACACACAGCAGTATTTTCTGGCATCTGTCTACTGTTTTGTAGGGTTCGTCTTAGCCTTGGGTACCACGGTCTACAGACGATTAATACGTTCTGTCTTCAGCAGGTGAACTCCATAACAGTGTCAGACAAAGAGATCGTTATTAATGATTAGAAAACAGTCAACCAAAACTGTCTACATAGGTTTCTCCAGTTTTTAAATCTATCTGGCTGGTTGGCCGATTAAAAATGCATGTATCATGCGTATAAGCCGCATAAATTTCGAACATTCACCTCTTATCAGGTCCACAAAAAAAGACATCTGTATTTTAAAAACCCTTCGTATTAAGAGGCTCAATTTGCAATGGAAGTGTATGCTAAATTGAACATCCAGTCTGTGTTCTATCACCATCTTTAAACATTCAAAACTTTTTCAGTAATCACAGAAGGCAAATAGAGGAAACTGCATTGATATCTCTTTTTTTTTCATATTTTCATTGATCACCCTCAACATGCCACTAGACGACAGTTTCTTTGTAATAACTAACCTGATCTCTATATTTGAGCATTCACTTATCTATGGGCAAGACATTTTTACTTCAAGATATAATTTTACACCATTTCTTTATGATTTGAGAATTATCTCTTTTACCGTCGAAAGATAGATGTAATCGTCGCAAGAATTATTGCGAAAATAGCAGGACGCTGTTCACAAAATGATCATTAGTCAATAAATCATATATATCACATAATTAATTTTTTATGTCTCCATATAAGACGCTTTTCAATCGGCTGGTCGGTAGGTCAACTCCACTTTTTTAAAGAAACAGAAAGATGAAAGAGAATGTTAGACGTCATGAAAAGAACGACAACTTTAACCAATATTTGACATATTAATCGTTCGATTTTTACAGTGTTCTTTACAGTTTTGCCAAATATTGTTTGTTTGCTTGGCCTGTCTTCAGAAATGGGTAAAATCTGGTAGACCTTTCAATATATGACTAATTTTAATGATAAGATGAACATACAAAAAGACTTCATAACAGATTATTCATACAAAATTGTACTCTTACTTCGATATAAACTTACTGATATTTTTGTGAATTGCCAGATTTTCAGGTTAACCTTCCTCATCTTCCTCTTGCTACAACTACTGCAATTGGTAGTGCCACTATCATTTCGTTTAGAATCCGTTTGAAATTAGAATTAACAGATATGGACGTGATGATGGTGGATGCATCGTTAAACCTGGTACTTGTTTTGTCGTTGCCGGACTGCAAGTCGTCGGATTCTGGTGATTTACCATTATATAAAGCGCATTGAAGATAACAAGAATGGCTAAGTCAAAAAGGAAGGAGAAAAAAGGGAAAATAAAAGGAAGACACGATAAGCAAAATAGAAGGTAATGGGGGTAAAAAAAAGGGGGAAGAACTGGAGGAAAGAATAAGTAAGATACGAAAGAAGATAAAAAGAGGAGATAGTTATGGGAGAGAAAAAAAGAGAAAGATAAAGGATAGAAACATCAAGTTACCTACTCAATATAAAAAGTCACTAGGACCAATGTGTTTTGACAGCATATCATGTTTGGAGTGATCAATGAGACGAATTGTAAAATGAATTAAATGATCGATGAATGAGTTACTTGTCTCGCCTTTCGTCGGGCAGTGATCACGAATCCACTTCTAAAAAAAGTATTTAAAATGAGAATTTCGAAACAAAAGTTCTTTTTTTCTGAAGTTAATAAAACGTACATCATCAACTTTTAAGCCCTTAAGCTCCAATGGTGAGACTTGTACGCATGATGCATACCTATATGCATACATAAACCCATAGCCGGCTAGACAAACTTGAAAACTTGAGGGAAACCAATTTCGACATTTCTATTAGCAAAAATGAAGTGAGAAGAGAGACGAAAACGAGAGAAAAGAGAGCAAAAACAGATGGAGAAGACAAAAAACTAAAAGAAGAATATCGAGAAGGAGAGAGGAAAGTGTTGAGTGAGAACTAAAATAGAGAAACTATAAAAGAGGGTGACAAAAAACGAAAGAGAATAACATTTACTTGTATAATGAATAATCAAGACACATAATGAAGCTATAAGCAATTTTTTCTGTTTATTCGTTGTTACTGATGCATCTCAGTGGTTTATTTTCCTTCCTATTATGACATAGCAATATGTCATACATTACGTCACAGATCCTCTTTAGAATCAAAATGTCTGATCACACGTTTGCTGATAATGAGAAAAATTAAAATCACATTACATGAATGATCGAAAAAAACAAAAACCAAAACAAAACGATGAAATAGTTTTAGACTCCCTATGGCCTTCCATGCATTAATAATCTCTTCATTTTGGACAGGTATATTCTAGTCCAACTATGTAATGACCTTATATAGACACTTTTCTGTTTATTTGTTTGTTTGCTCTCACTTGGGATGATCTGATTGGTTGATTGACCTTCTTATTATGATATAATAGGAGGAAGCGTCAAGACTGCATGTCAGGTCACACATTGAAACAGCTCGAGATGATTTGGGACTGGAAATAAAGATACTTGAATTATTAAAAATGAATTGCGTTATAGAGTAACTTTAGGATCCTTTCTGCCTATCGTTACGTGAATAAACTCGTCATTATGCCAAAATAAGAGGTTTTTTTCACGAAATTCTCTCCTATAAACCCTTTTAAACGATCATATCAAGAAAGATTGGAAAGATTACAAACACAGAAAACGAGTCTGGTTGGTCACTCAATATTGACTAACCATACTAACTAGTCATTCAATTGTAACCAACATCTTTTGACGGCATACATCATGTGACTTTTAGCATCTGTTGTTTGACATAGACGATTACCAAGATTCGCAAGGCGTCTCGATGGTGGATGAAGCAGATCCAATACTTTTCTGAACGTGTCTAGTACTTCATGCCATCATTTTTTTCTTTCGACCACAGTTTCGTATATAATCGCTGGTGATTCACACTGTGATGTCCAGCGGTCAACTGTACATTTTTGCAACATGACAAGAAGTTGCTATTTGAGTTTCTTAATGGATTCCACGATATTTCTACCGTGTGTTCCCTAATATACTGTCCTGTCTTGTGATCTCTCTTTGTGATGCATTGGGATACACTGATGTCATGCTCCTCTTTTTAGGATTAATGGGAAATTCTTGTTCGTGAAGCTTCGGTATCTCTTTGAAAGGCTTTGCAAAAAACAAAAAAAAAGCATTAAAAAGTTTGAACTATTTAAAAGCTACTTCTCTCACCTATTGTCGGGTCAGTTAAAAGTACGAATTTAAAAAAAATAATCGTGAAAGCTACCGAGTAAAAACAATTTAACATAAACTGACATTGTTATTTGAACACAATATCCCTAAAAAGTTTTTTTGAGGAATTTAGAGTAAAAATGGAGGGATGATAATATGGAAATCTTGAGATATCCAGTTGTCTAACTTGATTTCTGCTGGTTGAACAAGTGACACACACAACATATTCAATTCATTTGTCACACATAAAACAAGTGAGTGGCTACAGTTTTCAGTGTCTTTTGAAGGATTAGATTGCATTAATGAAATGCGTTAATCCTACTTGCATAATGATTGTTTTTTCTAATAAAATAACACTCTCTTACATCTCCTCCCAGATGCCAAATTCTACCATAGATTATACATACAGCCAGGCGGCCAGAATCACTTGAAAACCGTAGAGATTTGTTGACAGTTTTGGTTGATGGGTTCCGAAAGTCTGTTGCAGAGATTCTTGGCAGTGATTCCTCGCAGAATGCTGCAACACAGACGAGTAAATCAGTTTGGTTGATGGCTATGAAATAAAGATATTACTTGAGAACAATCAACATTATTCAACACAGAAGAGCATCAACACTGAAAAATCATTTCCACCCACTTTCAGTCAGTTTGATGTACGACTACTACAAGTTTAGCAAAATTGATTCCTCATTCATCCTCATCATCATCATAATCATCATCATCATTTTTTTGGGATCTGTCGTTGGTCATAAACCTTCCCCAGGATCTGCCATATTCCTCCATCATGGGCGTCTCGGAGCGAGTATTTTCTTAATGTGACGTGTTCATCTCCCAAGTATCTATTCTGTCGGCCTTGGTTCCGTATGTTATCTCTTAGGATCGATGTTGTGAATTGTGATATCCATTGGTTGTCTTTCATTCTTGCAACATTATCAACCTATTGCCATTTGAGTTTTCTGATAGATTCTATGATGTCTCTGACCCCTGTTTCCTTCCTGATATATTCTGCTGTCTTTTGATCTCTCCATGTGAGGTTGGACATAATTCTCTTATACGCACGCTGCATGCTTCTCAGTTTGCAGATTGTCTCTTGGCTAAATTACATGTTTCAGCTCCATTAGTGACTATCGGGAGGATGCATTTGTTGTATATTCTTCTTGGTAGGATTATTCGGATCGTCTTGTTTTTGAAGGTTGAGATTGCGCTGCCAAAGACTTGCCATCCTAGGTTGATTCTCCACTTGATTTTGTTGTTCTTTTGTGGGTTTCATAGAGATTCATTGTTCTGGGTAAATGTTGTGGTCTACTTTCCCCAGTTCTGAATCTTTGATTTTGACAGTTCCAGTATTTAGGGCCTCTACTCTATTTTAGACACAAGTTGAAAGATTAGCTAGTTGTTGTAGACAATCTTACCAGCTTTTTTGAGTATATCAATGGTGATTACATCTGGTCCAGAGCTTTTCTTTCTTAGTTTGTTTGATTGTTTGTTTCAGCTCCCGTAGGAAATCCTAGAATTGATTGTCAGAGTCTTGCGTATCGTAGTCATTGTTTGATTGCCAATGTTTTGAAAAGTAGAGTTCTTGCTAGAAATTCTCTCTGTGTCTATTGTTACGTCTCCGTTTTTCCAAGTATGCTACTTATTTGTTTCTGTCCTATATCGAGAGATTTGTGTATAATTCTTAAACTTTGCTGTTTTTTGAGAGTGGTTCCGATTATTACTGTCGTGTACCTTCTTTTGTCTTCTCTTAGTTTCTTTTTTATTGTTTTGTTCAGTTTGATCTCCTCTAATTTTTTGCTTGTTGTTGGCTGATGGTTAGAAGTTTTTGCACTTTTCAATGAGTTTCCGAGTTATTGCTGATGGTCCGTATGTTCTCTTTATTAAAACATATTGGCAAAGTGTATCAGAGAGGATGATATTTGCTGCGGATTTTGTTGGTGTCATTTTCATCGGTAAGGATTTTGAATTCCATACTAAGTGAACATAGGAAGCCAAAATAGAATGGTCAGGGGTAAGATGCAAGTAAACACCGATAAAGAAATCCCCTATTAAGCGTATTTAAATCTTCTGTTCCTGTTCTGTGCCAGACGATAAAAAGTGAATGCTTTACAACATTTGATTGCAAAAGATAATTGGAAAGATGTGACGGAAAAAGTGACTAAGATGGGTGGTTAGCGCGTCTAACTCGTGCGATCCCTGGTATGAGCGAAAGTGTTGGAAAACTGCTCATTCTAGGCACCCCAAGCGATATGATTGAGCTGGGTGAAGCTATCCCTCTCGGTTGACTTGCATCTTGCCAAGCGAGTTTGTCATAAGGAAACCTCGTGGGAATAAAGTCTTAATATCACTAATGTGACACATGCAGAAGACACTGGAATTCCGTCATCGGTCAGTAATACTCCAATTCGTACCTTCACTTAGCATTTGACCGGCCTCCATCTGAAAAAGTTGACTACATGTATTTGGCGGAATTGGAAGGAATTTTTTAAAATAAAAAGCTCATTTCAAAGAACTAATCTATTGATTCAAATTAGGTACTGTTATCAGTTGGTCTATTTGAATGTCCAAATCGATGAAATGCATTTGGAATCTATCCACAAGTTCACTTCATATTTTGTCCAGATAACCTTAAACCATTGGTTCTCAAGTCATTTCAAATCCCATTGCTTTCGGTGTGTGTATTTTTTCATGGCGCCCTATGTATAAAAAATACAGGAGGGTCGTATTTTAACGTCAATTTTCGTAAGATAATTGCTTTTTATCCCACTTTTATCCACTCGATCTGTGCCAATTAGAAGCTGATTTTCATTATCATGACCATTGATCAGTGCAGTGAATCACGATTGTCTGGGAATGTTGATTTTTTCAAAAATCCCACGGCACCCCTGGAAGCTATATGCAAGCTTTAATGCACACTTTTGGAGTCACAGTGCTAGACCGGGTATCTTTTTGGTGATCAGACAGATATTGGTACAGCTAGACTTGGAAGTTCCCATTCGGTTTCCTTATCCGTTGAATATTGCACTTTTGGATTATTATTAATTCTTGTCTCTTAATGATAACGCTCGTTCGGATAGCGCAATGGTTAACATATTTTACTCGCCTGCAATACAGCCAATCTCAGAGCAACTAGGAGACTTGCAATGGACAGAGGAAAAAGACGTAAATCAAATTCCTAAAAGGACTGGGAAAGCTTCCATGGGCCTAGCAAGCCAGAGAAGGATTATAATAAACTGCTAAAGTAAAAATCAGAACAATAGAGAGATAAAAAAAAGACAAAATAAAAAAAAAACCCTGACGGACAATCAAGAAGACAGACATCCCAACCTCCCCATGATAGCAAACACTAGTTGAAAATTGAAAAAAAAAATTTGATTCCCGGTATGAACAAAAATGTGGAAAACCCTCCATTAAGACAAAATTCTCTGTCCTGATGGGAGCTAATTGAGTGCACTTTAAGCTCTGTGAATAGGGTGAGCGTATCTCTCCGGTAGCATTATATCTTGCCGAAGAGGGTAGTCATAGAAACTTGTAAATACAAAGCGAAAACTTGCAAAGATCACAAAGCTGATGCACGTTACAGAAACCAAGACTTTGTCACCAGCCATCAAACTCTATCGCTGGTTGTCTCTTGAGTGACTTGAGGCTCTATTTTACTTACTTCAATGATAACAGGTTTAATTCTTTGGAAAACTGTAGGAAGCGAACTGTTGCTCACTGGAAGCTACTAAAAGTTCTGGGAGGATAGACCCATGAAGTTGACTGAAAAAAAAGCAGACAGTAGTTGATCAAAACGGTAAATGTTCAGTTCAAGGAACTTGATGTCGAAAAAACGTGTTTTATTTTTACTTAATAAGACAAACGAACATTTTCGGTTACCCAAAAGATCGGATTTAAATAAGACTCAAATCACTCTCGTGACCGGCCTATGTCAACTGACTTGATGGTTGATCTTAAAGTGTCTTTGAAAGCCTAACACATATGGAGACCCCCGCAGACCACAAAAACGTGTCTAGCTTCTAGCTGTCAATAGCAGACATGTTAAAGATAAAATCAATGATCACAAGTGGTCTACGAGAGAAGAATTATCGAACTGAGGACTCGTAGTGTCCACTGGCGAGCAAGTTAATTTCCCAGTTCAAGCAAAGATGCTGTTTAGGATTGCTGTTGGTTTTGAATATCGACAGAGATCAGAGTTTGTTTTCTCAGGGCACGTGACCTTGCAGACATTTTATCTTGCCCTGAGTACATGGCTCTTCCGCCTTCTATTTCTCTCTTTGGCTGTCAAACTATTTCTATCTAGTAATCTTTCACAGTATTTCTTCTGCCTTTATCTTTCTTTGTTTTTTTCACCTCCTTTTTTTCCTCTTCAGACTACTTATCAGGTCTTTTTAAATAACGGTACATCTATCTTTCCTTCAGTTTGTACATATATTTTTTACAATTTCCATCCTCTCTCTCTTCTTTAGCGTATGTACGTCTCTTTGTCAGTGTTGCCAAATCAGAAAAATATTTTCACGTAGTAAGACTGCCAGAACGATTTCGTTGTTTAAAAAGCCAAATCACGCGGAAAATGGTCGAATGACTTTGAAACAATACTGAAAATGGTTGAAAACACGCCAAAAATATTTAAGCACGCAAACGCTGAATCTAATTTAGCAACACTGCTGTACTGTGTTTACATCTATGTCACTACGTTTTTTTTTTCGACAACGCCTCTATCTATTTATCTATCCGACACAATTTCTATATATCTAGTCATCCGCCAGAGTAAGTCAATTACCTATGGATATGTATATTGTTCAACAACTGCTGATTGCAATTCTGAATAGCATTAACAGAAACAGAACGCAACTTTAGTTTTCTGTGACTGACAGAAAATTACTATCAGGACTGACTGTTCTACAGAATTCTGATCCCTTCTCTACGTGCACTTTTGGAACACATACTGACCAAATATGTTTAATTGAATGGAGTGTCACAATAAAATCAATACTTTTGGCAAGCAATAGTAAATCGATGAACTTTAAATATTTTCACTTGATTGCCCATTCAAGCTATTCGCGAATTACAACCTAAATCTAAACGAGTAAAGGCGTCAAAATGTCTGTTTGTCATGTGGGAGTTTTTCAGATATGGCTGTGAAATTGTTGATGATCTTCATATGGGTATCATCAATTGTTGCAAAGGTCCGTAGTTCCTGGTGTTGACGGCGAAAAAAAAATTTTCTTCCCGAATTCACCACTACAGTGATTTCGATCCTTACAAGGCACTTTACAGGAATGACCATGTACCAAACAGAACTACTTTTAATCAAAGGATATGGCATTGTCAAAATACGTGGTTGATGTGTATCTCACAACAGAACTCAATGACTATTTTTCTCCGTCGAAGTGCGCATATATTGAATATGTCATCAGCTTTTTAGCGTCTGTGATCGGACAATGATCTTCTTGAAGATTTGCAAAACCGCAGGGGTGGGTGTCGCCAAGTCAAAACAGGCCACAGTTCTGCATTTGATCACAGGACAGGAGGGGTATCTTTTGGAGTCGTGATGTCCAATCAGTTGTCTGACATTTTTGCAACACGACAATAGCTATTTAAGTTTTCTAATCGATTTTACAATGTCTCTGACACTTTTGATCCGCTCTAATATACTGTGCTGTCTTGTGATCCCTCAATAACATGTTGATCGTGATTCTTCCCCTGTGTACGTTGCACAAGTCTCAGTTTTCGAATCAATCTTCTGGTTAGATAACATGCTTCAGCTACATAGGTGACTATAGTACTGTTATTATTAACTTCCATTGACTAATGGAATTTTCATATTCTAGGCTGCATCTTTATTCAGATGATGATCTGTGGATAGATAAAATTCATAAGCCTGAGAGAAACTTCATGCCCTCGTAAGCAGTGATACCGTTGTCCAAATGGTTTCAATTATTCCTATGATTCCCGGTTCTTCAAACCTTTTTGATTGGCTCTTTGGTTCAGTTCCAAGAACTCCAACAACTTAAGTGTTATCTTCATGTCAACCGAAGCAATCAGCCAAATCTGTCAACATTGGTTTCTGCAGTGTGTCAGTGAGTCTGTCCATCTATGTATCCGTCTCCCATACAGGCCCTACCAACGGAGATGGGGGGCTTCACTCCTTATTATGATCAGTATCTGACGAAATAGAATCAGTGGTATTTAAATCGAGTTCATTATACTTGCATATTTCACGTTCAGTTTTGTAAAAGTATTGATTTTATATGGAATAATTTTGAAACGTTCGTATTTCAAGTAAGTGATGTCAGGCAATATCATACCGAATGCCAAATTTTCAAAATTACGAAGAAACCGCAAAAAGAATAATGAATCCACAAATTCGAATTTGGATGGCAACCTCGATGCCCTCGTTAATCGTCGAAACAAAATGGACCATAATTTCGACCTGCAAAAGCACAATTGATTCGATAATAACTGAATAGAACAAAAAGATGTAATGGATCAGCATAAATGCAGAACAATTGAAGGATTTTGAAACATATCCCTTCACTTATCCAGAATCATTCTGAAACAACATAAAATGATGATAAGCTAAAATAATCATAGTCGATTTGAAATATTCTAAATGCCATCTAATTTCCCTCATTCAAGAATAATTATTCACTCACAATAACTAACCGTTTAATAGCAAATACAAAACCCTGAAAATGCTCAATAATCTCTGCTCATACCCGCTCGTTCTTTTTTGGAATATATGGATCCATTTATTGCTTTGCAGTTTCTTTGAAATTTTGAATACTCAGCGTTTGCACTTGCGTGGTATGTTGCTGCAGGGCATGAGCTGTTAAAGATCGTGATTTTCAATATATTTTCATTTGAAATCAATACTTCAAGTCACTGCAATATTATAGGACCCTCCACAATATTCAATCCTTTTTTTTCAGTAGTACCTTCGTCCAAATGGTCTCAGTCCCTCTTTAGGATTTTAAGCTTCTTTTCGCATAGTTTTGGGGGACTGTTCTCAGGGCCCCTATCAATATTGGCTATACTATTGGCTTCATGGTTCACAGCTCAATGATGACTCAGCTTTTTGCTTTCTTCCAGTTTCATTCAATGATCCGTGGGAACAGTGAATTCCACAGTATAACATCTTCTTTGCTCCTGGTCCGCTACAACGAAATCAGGAGTTGATTTGCATGATCCATTGAAATTTCAGTGTCCCAGATAATTTTGTGTGTTCTTAACTCTTGGACAGATTCATGTGTGTGTGGACATCTTATATTAGAAACCACCATCCAGAGCAGTCACCAAAACTGTCAACGTAGGTTTCTTCAGTTTTCAAGTTGGTCTTTCTGTCAGCTGAATGGCTTTGTATCATGCATACCGACTGCACCGATGGAACTAGATTGCATGAAGTTAAAACAGTTGTTCCTTACTTTTTCATTGATAATTTTTTTTTGTTGTTCTTCTAGAGTTGCCCCGAGATAAGTTTCGGGTTGGGAGTTCAATTTACTATTGAACTTTATGCTAAGTTGTTCCATTCTCTACGCTTCACATTCATGCTACTGCTTTTTGAAAATCCAGACTTTTTAGTCAACAAAGAGCGGCAAAGGTAACTGAACTATTGATTACCCCTTATGTCATTATTTAAATTGATCACCTCAAAGAGAGTAAAAGAGGTTGGTCATATAACTGTTTCTAGTGACGGACTTACCATACCTATGGATATTTCAGTTGAGAAGTAATTATCGCATAAATATAAAATACGACTCAAAATGAGGCAAACATCGTAGGTACATATTCGAAATTAATCATCCAGAAACAATGGCGTTCATTCCTCGGTCCTGTTTGACTCAATTTAACCATCAACGTCAATCAGTTAATACCGAAGACCCGTATTCATACAGAGGGTCATTGGTCACTAGGTGTAATGCTTTTATATAAAATACTGAGAGCAAAATGGTAGGGCGATATGTTTCCAGTCATCACTCTCCTCAATTTAACTCAATGCATTCAACTACGTCTATTAGGTTACATTGAAGCCCCCTCCATATTCATAGTCAGGGCTATTTAGACTTTTCAGTTATCACTCCTTCCTACGTTTGACTCAATGTAATCAACGTTGTCTATCAGGTTACAACCTGGAACCCTATTCATAGTCATGGATATTTGGACTCTTCAATCTTTCCCTTTTCGACTTAATGTAATCGAAATCGTCTATCATGTAATACTGAAAACCTCTATTCATACTCTTTGAATTTTTTAACCTTGTCTTCTTCGTTTGACTCAATTTAACCAACACCTACTATTAAGTTATACCAAAGACATAATCATACGCAGAACCATTTGACATTTAGGGTAATACTTTAATATACAATATAACAGAGCTTGGCTATTCGGAGTTTCCCAGCATTTTACCCCCAAGCGTATCGCTGCAAGATAAAATGTGTTATACTACTCGCTGGATACAAATTGAGTGAGATAGACTTTGCTCAACAATGTGTCCACAGTGAAGTAAAAAGGGATCTCGGGAGAGTACTTAGAGGAATAAAATGGTCCTTGACAGGCGATAATGTTCAGATAAATTTAACGCTGTTCACAAAGGTAGAACGTAACCTCTATATCCCATTACATCCTACTCAAATGTATGAGAAATATTCCGGAAACATCAACCCAAACTAACATACTTCGGTTTTTGAGTACGTAGCGATTAGCTATGTAAGTATAGCTCATCCATAAAAGTTGCAGGATTGTCAATTAAGATTTCCTATTTCATTTTTCAATTCTAGGGATAACTTTCAAATGAAAATACTTGACTTTAAACATGCAAAATATTTTTTTTCGAATCTACAAAATGTCGAAGCTGGATTCATAAATTCCAAAGAACAGAAGCAACAAAATCTAAATGGGCAGCTGGGGCTGGTAATAATATGAGCAAAAGAGCTGGAAATTGAAAGGTTTACTTATTATGTCAAGAAATTATTTTTTTGTTTTTTAATTTATAGGCAACCGCCACATTTTATCACCACCTGTTAAAATGTACTTTAAATATTCAGGAATTATCAACCAAAACTGTCAACATACTTCAGTTTTTATGTAGATCGTGACTGGCTATACATTTATTAATGTGCTGCGCATAAAGGTTGAAGGATTGTCAATTTAGATATGGTTTCTCAATTTTTTGATAAGCGGAGTCCCTCTTAACTTGAGAAAGAACAAAAAAAAGAAAGAAAAGAACATCTCATTTGACAACAGTTGCCTTTAAAATACGCTAATTTTTTTGCATCTATACATTGTCAACACTGAATTCAGTAATTCGAAAGAAAAGACAAAAGAAAAAAATTATTAAGAAATCCTGGCCGGAACAGATGGAGCTAGAGGGCTGGAAAATGTAACATTTACGGTTCATTATGAGTTGTAATCTGTTTTTGATTTTTGAATCCTTCAAAATACATATTTTGAGTTTTATTCAATTTTGAATACAGGTTCATGTTAAATTGATCCTTCACTTTGTGTCCGGTTGCGTTCAAGCATCAATTGGAAATTTGAACATTTTTACTGATCACCGCTTAATAAAAGTCGAGATAAGTTATCTATCCATCAAAAACTTCTTTCTTCAAATTTTTTAATTGATCACACCAAAGACAGCACGCTGCCGAATGACGTTGGATACATGACGGTGTCTCTTGAGTAACCAACTAAACCAGTTTTTGCGAGTTTTAGATTCAGAATGTTTTGAAGGTTGGATGAATGTTTCATACTTCCTATAATACACAAGCACACTTTGTTACGTGGAAGTTCAACACTGAGCTTAAGGGACTTCTCATATAACATACGATCCGTTAATAATGCAGGGGGGCATTTTTAAGTTCGTGCAGGCTCCAATATATTACAATAAAGGTATTTATGTATAAATTGATATCAGTAATAGCTGGACTTATTTAACCTATTAACTCAGAATAATACCTTAAACAGCGTGGTTTAGATCAAAACGGAACATGTTTGAGAATTAGATTGCTCTAATCAAGGCATACACTATTCTTTCAGTAACAGTTAACCAAAACTGTTATCCAAACTGACGAAAGAGTTTTTCTTTTAGATTATTTTGCTAACTGGCTGACTATGTATGCACTTATCATCACATGTACAAGCTGACCCAATGAAGCCATGAGAGTTGACATTTTTATTATTTACAAAAAGATATTTTTTTTTATAAAAGAAAGGTTTATTTCGTTTTCCTTTTTTTCTACCCTTGAATAAATTTTTGATTTGGGGTTTGGAGTACCTGCCAAATCGATTCCATAGTCAAACAATATTTGTGCATGTGTTTTTGTTTTTTTGAAAATCAAGACTTTTAAATGATCTCTAGCCGAAAAAATGGCGAAGCAAGTAATTAATTCATTGGTCACACTTTTTCAAGGTTTTTAAATTTATCACACCAAAGTATGTTGCTAAGAGACCTGAGAATGGGACAGTTTCAATTGAGTGGCTAACCAGACCCGTCCTTTAGTAATGCTTGAATTCATTTCATCACACTGAGACCTCTGTATTTCCTGATTTTCAATTCTCAAAATACGCACTATATAAAAATGACTCTCATGACAAATCTTAGAAAGAGAGTTACAAATGTTTATTTGAAATATTAAATCCCATTTTAAATCATGTTATTTTGCATCTAAATTAAGACTCAGCAAGGATGGGCTAATACAAATACTCCTGTTGTGGGGTCCAAAGGATTTGACTATCAAAGCACAGTTCTCAGGAAAAAAGTTCATTGTTTTGCGAAACAATGAATGAACAGAAGAGGAACATATTTTGTTCGAGATTTTAGTTGAAAATAGATTCGTATCGAATTGTGTTGAATAAATAAGACTTATTCATCGTGCATTTCTACAAATTTCTCATGGAAAGTTTAGCATATTCTTGTTTGGTATATATTTTTTGAATATCATTGTAATCATTATCATCATTTGACGTACACTTTCCCCACGATTCGCCAGACATCTCTGTCGCAGAGCAAGGATTTTCTATACTCGCCCGTCACGCTATTTTGGATATGATGTTTTGGTATCCCTGTCGTGATGTCCAGTGTTTGTCTGACATTCGTGCAACATGACAAATCCATTGATATATAAGTTTTCGAATGTTTTCTATGATGTATCTGTCTCTTGATTCTTTTATAATGAACTGTGCTCTCTTGTGATCTCTTCATGTGATGCCGAACATGATTTTTCGTGTGCTCGTTGCATGGTTTCAAATTTGCAGGTCAATCCACGTGTTAGCTTCCAGGATTCAGTTCCATAGATGATTACAGGGACGATGTATTAGTTTAAGACCTTCTTGGGGCCTTTTTCAATTGTTATCTTTGTGTTCTTATTCGAAATCAAAGGGGAAAATAATGCTGATCCTAAAAAAGGAGATCTACGTAACCAATAGACAGGACCACAAACTGAGAACTATGAAACGGGCACATGAGAGAATTATACTCGATCCCATATAGAAAGAGAGCGCAATATACTAGGGAAAAACAAGATTCTGAAACATCATAAAATCTATTAAACAAAATGGATATGGGCTGGCAATGCTCCAAAAAATGCCTGACAACCGATGGACATCATGACACACAGCATAGATCCCAACAGATTACACGTGCAATCAAGGCCAGCAGATTACTTGATGGTGAGATGAGCAAGACAAATTCAGAAAGTACTGGCTCCTCAATGCCAACGATATAGAATTATGGTGAATCCTGAGGAAGGTGTATGTCTAACGACGACCTTTATGATGATGATGATGATGATGATGATGAGGATGATCGTATATTTTTTTAGCACTTATAGGTTTAGCTTGAACTACCGAAAGCTTGACAACGGAGAGCGTTTTGTTACTTTTTCTTTTGGGATTTTAAGAAGATTTGTTGTTTTCGGTAAATGTCATTGTCTTGTTTTTCCAACACTGCATTTTTGATTTTACGATTATTCTTGTAAATGAAAGCTTTGATATTGTTCAAATGAACCCAACCATCATATAAATAGCAACATAAATGACTGGTCTGTAATGATTCTTACCATTAGATTTCAACGTATTGTTCTTTGAATGAAAACAAAAGAATCTGGACTTAGACTTATAGATATATTATACCAGTATTTATGAAAATATTGTTGGTACAATAAGGTCTTTGCAGCAGGAACAAAATCTCAGCTGGAATTAATTAAGAAAAATTAGTTCGGATGAAAACATAAAAAAAAAAAATAAACAAGGATGCTGCGACACACAAAAGGACAAATTCAGCATGAATTTACTTTTTAGATTGAACTCCATAAACAGAAAAAAAAATTGGGGACAAGCCGTCAAATCACAAAATAACTGTTTTCAGCAGTCTAAATCCATTAGACAGCTCCACATAGGGAGCCAACTAGACAGCCAGCCACCCAGACAAACCAACTTAAAAATTGAAGAAACCTGTGTTGACACTTCCAAAGACAGTTTTGGATGATGGTTTCGAAAAACAATCTTAATAATTCGGAGAGATGTCCCGGAAAGATGATGAAATGTAAAAAAAAGAAAAAAGCAAATAGATAAGAAAAAAAATCGTAGAAATATACAACAAATATATACAGTGTAGTGGTATTATCAATAAGGCTCAATTGATATCTAGGGTAGGGTTTGACGTTTATCAGGTGGGAGAAAATGATAAGAATCAAAGATAAAAAAAGTATGGAATGATGTTCAGCTGTAATAAAAATGCAAAATCATACGATATTTTCGCGCGAGAAATTGCATGGTGGCAAACATAGAGCAAAAAGTTTACTTTTTTTGCAGAAAAGTGAATAAACAGAGAAAAGCATTTCAGTGTGAAGAGAGAAATTATATATATATATATATATATATATATATATATATATATATATATATATATATATATATAAAGAGATTGACATATTCAGTCCGACGAAGTGAATTATGAATTACCTTATATTATATACAACATGTCTGAGATGATTTCCTATCAATATATGGCTAATTTAACTCAACAGTAAGAGGATAACTACGTCAAAGCGGCTACCATATCGGCGGTAGATTCATTCGTTGCATCTGACCCATTTTCTTCAATTGTTTATTCTATTTATGTTGTCTTAGGCTAGTGACACATTTACCTTGAAACGACGGGGAATCATCTCAAATAAGTTTCTATGTAATATAAGGCAGTCCATGATACATCCAGTCAAATACCTCCATTTCTCAAATTCTCTCTCTCTCCATATACATATATATATATATATATATATATACATATATATATATAAATATATATATATATATATATATATATATATATATATATATATATATATATATATATATATATATATATATATACGTATTGGTGTGCAAAGAAATTTCTGGTCTTCACGGTGACTTTGAGTTTCAGGTCAACGTGCAATCAGAACATTTACTTAATAAAGACGGTGTGCACGTTTGACTGCTGGCATAGAGCCTTGAGTTAAATAAAGTTTTTCATGCACATACATGTGCTTATTCATTATCTTCGATGTTTAGCACTGTTAATGCATTCCCATGTAAAGATGACTCGACCATCAAGGAATAATAACAACACACACACTCCGATACATATATAAATATATATATATATATAATTTACAAAAATGAATACCCGATGTATAGACATATAAAAGTGTTTGTGTACCGAATCTTTCACTTCAATATATTTTAAGTCCCACTCAAATTCAACGTGAAGTCAATGGTAAATGTATTGAGCACTTAAATGAATAAACATAACATACATGGGATATTGTATCATATCATATCGTGTTTCTGCTATGTGTTGTGTATATATATATATATATATATATATATATATATATATATATATATATATATATATATATATATATATATATATATATATATATATATATATATATGTTTTTGGTGATCAGTGGATGGTAATTAGTTTATATGCAATTAGGGAAACACTAATTAAGTGAATAGGTCTTGCTGATTACTTCCTACCAAAATATCTGTTCACTTAATTCATCAAATTTGTGTTTTCTTCATAGTCTTTCTAATACTTTACCATATATATGTACCTATATATGTATATGTATGTATATATATGTATATATATGTATATGTATACACACACATACACGTATATATATGTATATATATATATATATATATATATATATATATATATATATATATATATGTATATATACGTGTGTGTGTGTGTTATTCAGGTATATATATTGTGACACTTAGAGAAAATTATTTAACATTTTGTGCTATTGTGGCTTCATCGGACAGTTATTTGAAGTTTCCAACAATTTCCTTGATGAGATTGCTGCGGAGAAACACCTAAAATGAGCTTGACCCCCTTATTAAATAAAGTATCTAACGTTTATGGATAAAAAGAAAAAGAATATTACTAAAGTAATTTTGAAGGCGTAACCCAATCCGCTTACAACAGGGCTTCGATCCAAAAGATTCCTTTCTTTCTAAGTGATACTGTCATGAATTTGTAAAAGATATCATGTAAGATAAAGAATATATTATAAACGATTATACAGATTTTGCAATTTATGTAATGTTTAGATGGATAGAAATTTGAAAATAAAATAAGCTAAGGGAATACGTTCAAAAATGAAGCTCATATTAAATGAGAAGAAATAAATAAAAGACAATTATTCAAATGGACTCGGTTCTTCAAAAACAAATCACACATAACAGTTTTCAAAACAATTAACTCTAATTGGACGACCCTCAATTTAAATGATGTTGGTAAGATTTTTGTCTCACAATCATAATATCAAAACCTATGCAAAAACAGTTATGACTAAGGTATCTCGACATATGAGCAGATTCCATCATAACTTGAACGGTTCCGTGACACGTCGCATGTATGTAACCTTCTTTCAAATTCAGACTGGGTGAAAAAAAAAGATTGAAATTTGCAGAGACAGAGTGCATATAACAACCTTTTTCCACTAAAAATTGTACAGTATGTCTAGGTGCATAAAATGTGCACTGTATTAGGGGAACACATGAAAGTATACCAAATCGCCATTCCAATGACAGATTCAATCCATCCAGTGTGTAACCTGATTTTTGTTTGCTATGTGAGCTTCAGATGTGGCAGATGAACAGCTGGTGTCAGAAGACACCTCGGAGCACATCGGCGTAGTAGAATGAAGCAAGAAAAGTGATGGGACTGTTATCATCTGATAATATATATTTATATATATATATATATATATATATATATATATATATATATATGTATGTATTGAACAACTACAAAATCAGAGTTTGAATCTTATTAAGGCCAATATGGATTTGAGTAGTTTTGGTGGGCATCAAAATTGCCAGCTCATCCATGTAACACAGTGACTGCACATATTTGACCGCCCTGATTAATCCTGAACGAGATTTTAGATGAATAGAAACGAAAAACTCACTTGCTCAACTCTACTTATGACGATTACTTTACATATTGAATACATGTGAATATATATGTATATGTGTGTATATGTATGTGTGTAAATGTAGTATAATGTTGTTCTTTCAATACAAAAGGAAAAAATGAAGAGAGGAATAAAAGAAACAGATTTATCCACTGTTGACGATATTCAATCACAGTACTTAGTATTTAACAGAATAAAGAGTACTATAAATAAAAAGAAATACAAGACCAGGAACATTAACGTGCTCTTTTAGCAAATCCCTGTTTCATTTTTCCAAATGTCCACACTAAATCAACTCATTGTTAAATGTTAAACGTATCGAGCACTATATAAAAAAACATCACACATCAGATATTGTATTATATTATTGCATTGCAGATATATATATATATATATATATATATATATATATATATATATATATATATATATATGTATATATATATATATATATATATATGTATATATATATATATATATATATATATATATATATATGAGGTTAAGTAAAACTTTGAATATGTTGAAACATTAGATTCACTACACAAAGACGTTTATATTTCAGCTGTTTTCAGGAAAATAGTGCAATTTATAAAGATGCTAATTCAGGATGTTATTCAGACGCAGCCTATTTTCTTAGTGAAAACATTTTTTTTTTGTTCACTTGTTGATATCAATTGGTAATTTTCGTTTATCTCCAAACGGGGAAGCGAACTCTACGCTGTTTGCTTGGAATATTTCAGACACTTTTTTTTTTATCAACATGTTAATCTGCCGACTTTTACGTTATGATTTGGGTTTCAGGAGACTCATATTTTTACTTCTAAAAAGCAGAAACTTAAGCATGTTCGTGAAGCGAATCCATTATTTCCAAACATATACATCTACTGCGAAAGATACATGCATACACACGTGTGGGGTGGGTATTTACGCTCTATTTTAATATATTGAACTCTATCGCAATAGTTGGAACGACGTTTTTTTTAGGGTTTGGTTTATCTTTTGTCTTCGTCGTCAGTCCTTTTCATATCTACAACGTTCTTGTTTAAACTGTTCGGCAGCTTTCGAGGCGCCAGACTTTGCCAATAGTAATTCCCAGATTTCCTGGTTGATGTTGGTATTGTTCATTGTTTGACTCGTTCATTGTAACGACACAAGGGGAAAGACATGAGGTCTGTATACATATATTTACTCTTTAAATATTGTATATTCAATGATGAACGTGTGTGTGCACCCCCCATATATATATATATATATATATATATATATATATATATATATATATATATATATATATATACTCTTGGAATACATCAGGAAAAACTTGATGATATGTCTTGATAAAACGATGGTGTTTATCAATGTCATGTCTTTGGATACATATATACATATATACATATGTACATATATGTGTGTGTGTGAGAGAGAGTGTGCGTTTGCGTGTGTGTTTGCAAAATATATAGTAATATATGTTTTGTACATGGATATATCTTCCTTTCTTCATACACACAGTACCTGTCGTAAGTATTTCAACAAACAACCATTTTACTTTTAATTGCTTAGTTTTAGGAGTTAAAGACTGAAGCATTATATTAGAAAGACCCAATCTTTTGAAATGAACATAACAAGGCTTGCATTTAGTCGTGTTTTGCTGCTCTTAAAGTTGAATCTTGGGAATATGTTTTTCACCATAGGATTAAATAGTTGAAAAGATGTGAGTTTTTTGCTAATATACTTCTAAAATTCTGGTCAGACTTGGCCTATGAGATTTAAAATGCGACCTAATGGGGCTATATACACCTGGTAAACACACACACACACACACACACACACACACACACACACACACACACACACACACACACACACACACACACCGCTTCTGACCCAGAGGCTGGCATTTTAACCCTACCCTACGCAGAACTGGACATATTGTCTGTAAACATATATTCACTCTTCAAACATGTTTTTTTTTACACACATAAGTTTATAACCTTATAACTATGTGTACTTGTATATGAATTTTGTTGGAAACACACATCCACACATGTAAGTACACACACACACACAGACGCATACACACACAGACGCATACACACACACGTATATGAATTTATTGGTATATATGTAGGTGTATATGTATTCATTTACATCAGAGCAATAATTATGCTAAGAAAGTCTTAATCAGATGATGTTTTGTAGACAGCTTCTTAGAATTTTTTTCATTCACTAATGAAATTGAACACTAGGATGGTTCTAACCAGATAAAACATTAGAAAAAAATATTATGTTGGCATTTTCATAACATTCTATGTCCTCTGTCATCATATTTCTTTACTTCGTTTCTCCAGCCATTCTGCTTTATCTGAAACTTAATCTATGATTTATGAGAGTCTTCATTTAAAGAATAGTAATTTATCATTTTTCTCCTTGCTGGAAGATGCTGAGATTCTCCGAAAGATAAGGCAGCTTTGACACAGAGCTAAACGAGCTACGTACTTCCTTTAAAACCTACTCCTTTTTGAACACTGATAATGAGTGCGTTTCTAGAGAAAATATTGAATTTATTTCAAGTACAAAATGATGCTACCGCTGACATTGGAAAGGTAATCAATTACAAAACTTACGATCCCCCCCTTTAAATATTTGTAAATCATAAATAAATTCCTCTCTCATGGTGGGTGTTCGAGCCAAGTTAAAAGCTATAATTTTAATGATGATTTTAGGCTAAATATAATAAAAGGAAAGAAAGACAATAAAATAATGAAGAAAAGAAATGATTGAATAACATTATTTGATAAAGAAGAAAAAATGGAAAAATGTGAAAGAATTATTGCAAGAAGATAATTTCACCATATCTAGAGGGTATAAAATTTGATGAATGACAACAAAGTAATAAAAACGAATAATTTAATGATAGAGCAAATTAATGAAAGAAGTGAAAGAAGCGGATGGAGGGCCAATGCAAACATAAGTTGAAAAAAATATGAGTAAAAATCAAATAATAAGGGAAAACGAACGAAAATTGAATGAAAGAGAATCAAATATAGAAGTTACATTGAGTGTAGTATGAAAACAAAAGGAAAGAATTAACACTGAAAGAATAAAGACAGAAGAGCAAAAATTGTAACCAATCTTCATCTGGAAGGATGGCATACAATCAACCCTCCCTTTTAATTTAGAATCACACCAAATCAAGTGTTAATAAATATCCCTCTAAGAGATGACCGAACGATTAATGGCACGGAGGATAGAATCGACGAATTGAGTTCAACTTTGCCTTTGGCTATTTGTATACATTTCGTACTAAAGTGTTTAGGAAAGGCATGATTTAGCAGAGGCAGATGGAGCCCTTTAGACCTGTGATTTAGTCGATCTCAGGCGTCGGGCTAGCTTGCTTGCCCCGTGAAACCCTTCCCATTGGTACAAATGCTGTGACTGGGTATCCATGGATTGTGTTCGAAATATTGGGAACAAAACAATCAACGGTGAGGTTTCCAAATAAGAATACGCATAAAAGTTCTACGTTTTCAGACAACGTTCTGTAATAAAATGAGAGAGATATCAACCTATTCTGGTATGACTTCATCCAGCAAGGCTGGCGTCCTCATGAAATAAAAGTGTTCGGTATCAACACTTTAACTTTGTGATGAAAACGTCATGGTCCAGGGTTGTATGTTGTCTAATAGCATTGCTAAAACCCATTTACTCAAAAGAATCATGAATAATGAAGGATATAGCCTTATTTTGAAAGGAAACATTACCTTCAAACAAACACCTGGAAAGAAAGAATTTGATTCGGCATGACATTGATCGAAAATACTCGGCTATAAAAGTGAAGAGCAAGAAGTAGAAGTCATTGATTGGTCTAGCATGTTGTCGGATTGAAATCGTATTGAACACTCTTTGAATATGCTGAAAAAGAAATTAGAAGAAGGACGCCTATCCAATAAAACAGGTTTTGAAGATTGCGTACTATCGGAGTTGAATAGTTCTCCAGACTTATCTGAATTACTGTGGAACAGATGTTATATCTCAGCCATTCGCAATGACCAGGCAAATGTTTCACTAAGTAGTTGTACGAAAGGAGCCTTCACTAGAGAGAGAGCACATAACCACCAAGAAATGTTGAGATCAGGATTACTGGAATACAATTATCTGGTGATGTATTACACTGATATTTTTTGTAGTGATTCAATGGATAACCAGTAGTGAAATTTCCGTGGAGCCAGATCGGAACAAACACAGTTCTAATATGAAATATGTTTTTTTTTTCTTTCTTCCTGTTATCTTTATTCTCACGTTTAATTAATCAGTCCAAGTCTACGGATAATCACATTAATTCTCTGGGGCAAGCCATAGTTTGAGAAATTGCTCTTTTTGATTAATTATCAGTGTTGCAGGGCAAGAGAACAGAAATCAAAGACTCTCCTTGAGCAAGGGGCTGAGACAGATCTCTGCTCAGTTGGCTGCGTGATAAGCCATACCCATTTTGGTGAAAGGGGGCAGGAAAAAGTTATCCAACGTGCTGGCTGCTAAGAAAGGTGAAATTTGGATGTGTCCACACCTCTGCCTATGGCCCAAGAGGAGTAAATGTCTGGCCTGGACCCTGTACTTCTAGTTTTTTTTCAAATGACCATTCAACATCCAACAGGATAATTCCCCAAAACAAACTTCCAAAACTACCCAAAATGGTATGAGAAGAAGTAGATTAGAATTATAGAAAGGTATTCTCAATCGTCTACTCTAAATTCTATTGGATATTTCGGATCTTATCAAAAGATCAGGGTAATGTGATGATCTTTTCAATCACCTTATCAATATCCAATGGGATATTTTTATTCGTAAACGCAAGCTATCGGACTTGAATGATTTGGAACGATTGTTCATAAAACAATGATAGAAAATACCAGTCAAGAGATGCAAGAGTCTTATCGAATGGTTAAGGTAATGGAATTACATTTACAATCATCTGATCTAAATCTCATCGAATATCCGAGACATGAACTGAAAATTTATTTTCCTAAACGGAAGCCATCGAACCTGAATGATTTTGAACGATTCTGCATGAAAATAATAGTTGAAAACAACAATCGAGAGATGTAAGGGTCTCATCAAATGCTTAAGGCCAATGAGGTGGTATTTTCAATCACCTGATCTAAATCTATTTGGATGTTTGAGGCATGAATTGAAAATTTCTATTCCTATACGGTAACCATCGAACCTGAACCATCTTGCATAAATAAATAGTTGGCAACATCAGTTGAGAGATGCAGCAGTCTCTACGAATATTACAGGAAACACCTAGTAGCAGCGATTGATGCCAAACAAACTGAAGCTAATTATTTGTTGCGAGGTTGAGTACTCATGAAAATTTGAAAATGATAGAAATAAAATAATCCATGATAATTATTACCTCCTATTAATTGTCAACTATCTTTGTGAACTGATTAACTAACGTTGCCACCGAATCATATACGGAATAATTAATTGGAAAAGTAAGGATGATATTTTGGGAGCCGTATACTTTTACGTCCTAGAATAAGTTTCTAGTCAGTGGTTTCAATGTAAATGCATCCGAAATCATTCCATCAGCTTGTGTTCTGCACTGTTCACGGTAGTCATGTTTTTTTTTTTAAATCTGGTCTTTTTAGTGATCACCTGCCCAAGAAAATACGAGAAACGTAGCTTTCTTATAGTTCTCCTTGTTTTATTCATATTTAATTGATATGCCCCAACATGCACGTAGCCAAAATACTTGTTGTTTTTTTAAATAAGAAATAAAACTGTACTTTCATCAAAGGAACTCAATTTTACCACCATCACTGATAAATTTACAAAGTGAAAATAGTTCTGAACAGATGGTGACGAATCATAATTTCCCCTTGGATGTTTGTTTTATTCATATTGAAGCCTTGACTCTTGGAAAGCATGATAAATGCAGCATCGTTTTTTTTAATTCTAAATTTACCGGGAAACAGATTTAGCTTATACAAGTGAACTGAGTATGTGACGGCAAATAAAAATATGATTAGATGTCGATGGAACAAAAAGAATGTTAAAAACAATGTTGGATCGTCACAACATTGTTCGTCGTGGTACTGTCTAGACATATTCGTTGTTTTTGTCCAATGTGACCGAGATTAACAAATCCCTCAAAGCAGAAGCCATTTTCCAACGAATATTACGTACTTTGTTTGCGCATGCGTGAGTCACGGATCATTTGAAGAGAGAAAAAAGGATTTAAAGAACAAAGGGAAAAATTCACATTTCTGCACATAGGAATTTATACGCCTTTTAAAACGAACCAGTGGACAGTGCTTTTTTTCTTGAACCTAAATGCTTTTCGATCCATCCAGTTTTAATTGATCTGAATAATACATAAATACAAAATCCATACCTCTATAAAGGCTGTTGGAAAAAAATCGAGGGGAATTTCTATTGGACGACGTTTTAGGGAAGATATTTTCCTTTATTTTCATTAGTATGCACTATATAATGGAGATGTGGTACAAGTAGCATAATTGAATTATATGTTGAATAATAATAATTTCTTTTCTGGTTTAGAGTTATCTTTGAGATCCTATAACCGGAGAGATAACCAGATTTTAAGGGTTCTTCTTGAAGTAAACAGAAATTATTCAATTAAAACTAATAGAAGTCCGTGCAAAATGCTATTTTAAACAAAATCAAATAGAAGATTAACTCTTTTGCTCTTGAATATCTATGAAGCATCCAGCACATTGTATCTCACAAGCAACAATTCGTTTTTCCAAGTAGGTATCATTTACTGGAAAACGCTCTCATGTTGATTCCCGATCGGTGGATTTGAATATAGTCTGTATTGTTGAAGGAATAACCTTTTTAGAACAACACCCGCCGTGCAACTGAGTGATTATGCAAAGATTTTGGATATAAAGGCAATGAAAAAAAAAACCAACTCGGTGACGTATTTTATCTGCCGTTGGAGCTTAGACATTGTTCCATAGCAATATCGACCTTTGCATCAACAAATCAGAAATTTTGGGTTTGAAACATATATCAGGCTACGCAACTAAGAATAGTTTTCAGATTAATCATGTCTAAAAGTATATAAAATGTCGATTATTCCCTTTAAACACTTTTTTCGTGACCAAGACAGCGAGAATCTGAATCTCGCTTTTTTTCTCATTTGAAATCGAGCAAATTTGTGCATTTTTAATCACATAAAGACGAAAACAGAAGCAAGAGAAAGGGAATGATAGGCTATTCTCCATGAATTCTACACATATTCATCAAAATTTGTATTGCATGGCGTTATTGCTTCAAAAAACTCCAGAAAATCCTTTTGATTGTGGCAATCTTATACAAAACTTTGTATTACGGAGAAAGACTGCTGTGACGTTCTCGGTTAGTGGTTATCATGTCCCAATCTCAAAGCCATACCTGACCTCGAGGCCATGATATAATGTAAACTTTGTTGGAAGTACAGCTAACTGCAGATGAAAATGTCAAGTTTTCCATAAACATAATATGAAAAGATATTAATGTCTGATAGAAAATTCAGAATAGATGCCTTGCCATCTATGCTCAATCGAAGAAGAACTGTCACCAATTAAGCTTCTGTAAACCTAGAACAACTTGGTATGATTGCAATAGAGAAAATGAAATATGATACAAGACTAGAATTTGGATTGGAACTGCAATTCTGATAGATTTAGTGGGATCATTTTGTGGCAGATAACTGTCTGTTGATATGTTAATGTTTCGCCAGAGGACTGTGGGAGGTTGGTGATGATGTTTTTGCCCTGGAAGTGCGTTTAACTCTCTCATAACTATTTGATTGAAATTGTCCAAGAGTGCATCTGCTGAGAGCATTCAAGCTATGTGGGTATGAATATTTGCACATGTCGTCCTGATATTTCCAGTGGGTTCGGATTATTGAGAGCAAATTCAGTGTAAGCCTCCTGATTGTGTCTTCATTTATTGATACTTTTAATTAAAAAGGTTTTGCCCAACCTGTTTCGTCGTTGTCATCATCGTCGTCATCATCATCGTCGTCATCATCATCATCATCATCATCATCATCATCATCATCCGTTGTTGTACATGAATCTCAACCAATGTTTGCCTGACCTCTCTATTACAGGAGTTTCGGAACCAATACCTTCTGAACTTGTTCACTTCGTCAACCCATCCTGCTTTCTGCCCGCTGCATCGTCATATGAGTTTCTCTATTGTTTTTTCTAATGTCTCTGGCTTTTGCTATTTCTCCAATATACCGTGCTCCGTATGATGTTGATCATGATTCTCTCCTGTGCACGTTGAATGGTTCTCAGATTGTGGGGCAATCTTTTGGTTAGGTTCCATTATTCACCTGCATAGGTAATATTGGTTGCATGCATTTACAATATACCTGTAATTACAAACTGCATCACAGTTGTTTGCTACATCATGTATCCAAGCTTATTCCATTTTGGAACCTGACGGTCAGTAAAAGTATTCTTGGTAAAAGCTACAGCAAACACCGTTTCTTCTTACTTTGTAATGTTGCAGGCATACGGAATATTGGAATACTCGTTGTTCTATTCGATGTTTGACTGATGGTCAGTTTTCCGTTCTTGTAACTGTGATGTTTCCAGGTAAACAAAACAAATTCCTGTTGGGACAAAGCTTGTAATCTCACAAATAACCTCTAAATATCAACACAATCACAAAAGTTTAATTCATTTAAAAATTTGTGCATGGAAACTGCTATCTGGGCACCTTGATGGACTTTCAAGAGTAGCCAATAACGAGGGGCAAATAGGGACAAAACATACGCATTGGATACGTTTCTATGACATTACATTGTCTTTTTCAATACTTTGTTTTTTCTATCAAGACATGCAAATCTATTCTGTGTGATCCCACTCCATTTGTGGGTTCCGGGGCATTGGGAGATCTTTTTCTTCGGGCGATCAACTCTTGGGTTCGTTCCCAAACATCTCCTAAGGGCTTCTGTAGTGACACCCAAATCAGACATCCAAACATAAGTATTTAGACATTTCTTTCATACTAAGAAATCAATTCACCTTTCCTCATCAAAACCAATGGACTTTTTTTTTTCACTCGTGGTGAAGTATATTTTTTGAGCCCTATAAAATGATCCGTTTAGCAGGAACTTTTTGTCCACCGATAACAACTTTCTATCGATATTATTTTGCAACTTCATGACAGGGTTGGTGATTCTACGTCATAAGTCCCTTGGATTGCACGTGAAAATACTTCATTGGCAAACAGAAAGTGAGGGTTTTTTTTCATCAGTTACTCAAAAAATTGACAACCTTTACTTTATTAGTTATCACCACAAAAATTGATATACCAGCTCAGTTATACGATGATTTCAAAGACAAAAAAGAAACAAAAATGTTTATGGAAGAATAAATGACTATCTGGTCAATGAAACTATATCTGCATTCCTTTGAATTCCAAGTTAATTGGTTTTGCCTGTGATTAACACAATATCATTGAATAAACTGCATGTAAACGACTTTTTAATTAGTCAAACCGATTTATTCATTAATATTTCTTTTTTGTGAATTTATTGTTATAAATAAAATATGTAAATCCAAAAGTTGTCCAATTCAGACGATTCAGAGGGTATTGATTGTGTGAACAGACTTCACTAAGACTGCTGTCAAGATTTTTGTTCTCTTTATCCATAAATTAGAGCATGATAAAAACTCTTTATTGCAGTCAATAAGTGAGCAACTGTTGCGTCGAATATTGCAGTCACAGAGAAAAAAAATCGAATAAGAAAATAAATGTGGTCTGGATAATTCATATTCATGGCATCACTGGCGTTTATTCTATGAAACATAGAATTAAGGAAAAAAACATTGTAGGCCCTGGTGAATCTACATATTATTAATAAACACGTCAAAATAAGACTAAAATAGGTAAAAAGCATATATTACAATTAGAAAGGGTGGAGCAAAGTACAAGTGCCAATTTGTAACTCTTACAAAAAAACAAAAAACAACAAAAAAAAAAGGAAGTAAAACAAAAGGATATGACCAGGAGTGCCAGAATGCACGAAGAAAAGCATAAACACACAGGAACACACACATATTTGATAGCAATTTGATACGTATTTTGTGCCAGCATTTATGCTCGCTTTTAAAAAAAATCAAGACCTGTTTTGTGATCACTGCTCAACAAAACACAAGAGGTGTAACTTATTTACTAATCACCTTTTTTCAAAATTTTCTAGTTGATCACCCCTAACCTAACGTGCTGCAATGAAGCATTGGTCACTTGATATTTTAGTTACCGAGTTGTTAACTTGAGTTGTTTGAACTTTCATTATTTTATGCAATTCGATTTAAGATCCGGAGAATACATATACTAAACGTCCCACTGAAGGCCACAAAAATAAAATATACTCATAGAATATTTGCGGTGAAACCCGAACATTGTTTTCGATATGTATAGATGTTATGTTTCATGTATATAATTCACTGATAATTGGAATAATAGTTATGAATATGCTTAGTCGTGAAAGTTCATCGCCATTTAATTTTAACCTCCTGGAGCCAAACTAGGACAACAGCACCTCAGTCCCCATCAATGCAGTTCCCTTGAAACTTCACACTCTTAGCAAGGCATCATCAAACTTATCAAAATTGTCTTCTAAGTTCTGTTTCGGGACGCCCTCATCTGTCTTGCTGTATTCTTCTCAATCCCATCTTTAGCCTGAAATAAATTTAGAAATAAAAAAAAAGCCAGAAGCCGAGAAAAGCCAAATCAGGAAAGTGACAGAGTTGGAAGACTTTTGTTATGTGATCTATTGACGGGACAAACCTGCATGAGACGTTAAGAACACATAGCATAGCGAGAATCAGAAAGTACACCAGCAGAACTCAATGGAGTCTCTCTTTTGGCTGAGTGACCCGACGACAGGATGTCTGTTGACGCATGCGCAGTAATCTCAAATTTGATTGCTTGCCAAATTATATCAAGACCGCAAGATATTGGAAATTAACATGTCCCGTAGAGGTTGACCGATAAGAAGGTCACCGCCACTGGCCCCTGAGCACAGCGGATGAATGAGAAATTATCTCAGATAGACGAATCAAGCCTGTTCTATGCATTCGGGGTTCTCTGCCATTCTTACGAATATATGTGGAATGTTAATGCATTGAAGGCAGTTACAGTTGGACTGGCAGTATTGATTCTGAACTTCGAAGAACAGCTGCGAAAAAAAAAAAAAAAACGTTAGTCAAAAATGCGTCGAATAATAAAAATCCATTTCGAACATCTTAGAAACTTAAGCAGCTTACAGCGTTCGTTCGGTTTTTAACTGCACACGAGAATATTGTATTGGCCAGAACGTTAGTTCTGTTTTTTTATCGCTGGATGACATGCAGAGCGTTTAATTTTAACTAACCTCATTAAAAAAATCGCCTTTGTATTGTGACAGCTGTCATATAAGCGTGCATTAAGAAGAGCTTTTGTGAAAACTGGGGAATTTTTATTTATCGATTCTACAATGCAAGATGGAAGACAACAAGCAAAATTTTTGGCATAGTTTTTCTTTATTTTAACAAATGTAAAAATGCGACTGGAATGCATATAAAAGAAAAATGTACTGATTATGGATAAACTACTCCCAATGACGAAATGTGTCAAAAACGGAGATTTCCCGCTGAACCATGTTCTACAGTAAACTAGTTGAGCATAATAAAAACTGAATCATAACATTCACACATATCATGATTAGCAACCTGCAGATACCCCCTGTTTCGCTAAGGGACGTAACTGACGTAGTAAAATAGAATTCCATACACATCTGTGACGGAAAAAATGAAATTTGATTCATGTTTTGAGGCCGTAATCAAAATGTTGGGATTGAAGAACGATGCACACGAATGATAATTGATATATGTAACTGATGTATCGCACTAAGTTGCTATTGTTGTCACGGATGTAACTTGATTAATGTACATATATCTTTTATTACGCTCATATGTGTAACTGACATAGTAAATCGGGATGTTATTCCAAAAAAGTAAAAAAAAAACTACATTCATGTCCTGATGACGTAATGAAATGCTGAAATCAACAAATAAGAAAGTCATAAAAATAAAAACGAAAAAATAAATATGTGCTTGCTGTTGACGTAACGTTATTTTCTCTTCTCACTGCAATACACATCTCTAATTTCCACCTGTATAAAATACGATGTATATTTATATGTTTCATATATTTTTGACGGTGCAAATAAAGAAATTACTTAGAAATAGGCAATGTTACATTACGCAACTGACCAAATATAAAATGTTCAAATTATCAGCTGAAATCATCAACAGGTGCTTAATTACTTGCTTTGATGTGTGAAATCCACATAGTTAAGGGGAAAAAATACTGAACACGCTTCAGATGTTCTCTTTCTGGAACAAACTGTCACAGGCAATGAAAAGTAGATACTTTACAGCAATATAAAACCCCTAAAATTGTACAGTGATCAAAATGAACAATCAGTGACCGCACACAATGCCGGTCTCTATCCGAAAAAGTTGACGCTGTGAATAAAGTAGAATTTGAAAAGAAACAATTCTACGATGTGCTCCTATTTGGGAAGCAAGCGAATTCTTTGAATAATTACTATTTGCAATAACATCATTTAAACGCAGTAAAAATCGAAAAAAGATGGATTATAATATTTCATCAGCTTATTGCTGGATGAAATGTTAGATACTATTAAGAAAGCAGAAATAAAGAAGTCAAGTAACGCCCATTTTCATGTCAGTCTTGCTGTCCATATATGCATGTGTGTATGCATACATAAATGTACCGTGCATACACGTCGTACGGATGGAGCTAGATGGCTGACAAAATAAATATTTATTCCTAATTAGATTTACAAAAAAACATTTTTGTTTGTTAATAAGATATTCTCTAAAATGTTTTTTCGGGGGGTGGAGTTGGTTGAGTTTGCAAGTTTATGCTAAATTGGTTCTAGCTTGTTTTTTTTTCTCTCGAAAATTCAATTTGTTGTTACTGGCCAATAGATGGCAAGAGAAGTCACTTATTCGTTGATCACCCCCTTTCCCATTTAAAAGAGAATATTGATCATTCCCAAACACCGTATGCCGTCAAAAGACGTAAGTAACATGACGGTATCTACGGACTGATTGGCTAGATCTGTTTCCTTTATGGTCAGGTGAATATTGTAACTGCTAGGCGGAGAATTTCCTCTCATCCATCGTATATAGTTGGTATAACACTTTTGGATACCATTCATTTTAGTCTTTACATGATTATGAAAAAAAAAATATCTGGCAGACTTTAAAGAGCACTTGGAATTGTCCTCTACTCAAAAACGCGAAAGGCCAAAGAAGGATGAATTTAATAAGTTGCCTGAAAGATGGTAGAACCAAGTTTGGTTTGTCATCCAATAGAAAGCGTTGAATTACTGCCATCTTTTGGCAGCATCCCATGTTGAGGGTGATCAAACAGAAAACATTTGAAGAAGGGCAGTGATCACTCGGAACAGTCTGAAAGAAAACGTAAAGCAACATAAGAAAGAAAATAAGTTGAAATGCTGCCGAACACAAAATAAGGGAATAATTTAGCATAAATCCACATTGCAAGCCGAACCCACTGCTAAAAGGATATTTGGTGGGAGGATTTAGAATTTATTTCTAGATATAATGAATAAATGTTTAAATTTTCATCCGCTATTTCCAGCAGCTTGCACGCTGGTTATGTTCATGCATATATACGTACATAGCAAGCAAATAAGCAAGAGCAGCTTGAGAACTAGAGAAACTTATGTAGACAGTTTTGGTGACAGTTTCCGTTGTCGGTTTCTCCTGATGGAAGCGAACTGAATATTTTGTCCAATAAAGTTAATATCGAAAACAAAAACATGTCTTATTTTTAATTAATTAACCGAACAAAGTTTGTCGATTAATCAATATTTTCGTGACCGAACAAAAGCTCTGACAATAACTTTGTGTAAGAAAAGTAAAGAAATCAAAAGGAAAAAAATGATGCTAGTCAAAAATGCGTAGAATATTGAAAGTTTATAGAAAGCATTTTTAAATCTAAAGTGACTTACATAAGTCATTTGGTTAAACCTGCGCACAAAAATATAAATTGATGTCTTTGCAAACCATGTACGGACCGATTTGATTTTCTTATGTTTTGTAATTCTCACTATCATTTAATAAACTCGCCAAATTTAGAGTTAGCCGATCCAATGTTTCCCCATGGAATATACAATCAAGTATATATATATATATATATATATATATATATATATATATATATATATATAACTTTGCTTGCACAAATATATGACTAAAAAGCGGTGCAAAAATGAAAATAGCGACACTATTCGACTAGGGAATAAAATAACTACAGCCTGCTTTTCCTGAAGGAATAACAATAGTGATTGCACTGCCAAGACCTTGATTAAAACAAAAAATAAAAAATAAAAAAAAATAGCCAAAATTTTTTACAACATTCATGATGGAAATAACCGAATATTTCAAAACTACAAGAAAGGCAAAAAGTAAGGATCCAGTTTAGCATCATAGTTGAATAGTAAATCCCTCTTATAAAATATTGACTTTCTTACCACAAATGTAAATGAACACAATACGCTGCATTGAAACGCACCAGTTAGCGTTGGAATATTTTCGCTATCTCGAAAACTATTATAACAAAAGCAAATTCCAAAATGAGCAGAAGAAGAATAAATAGTACCCATACCTTGCACGCTTTCATCAGATTTAATCAGCTGAAAAAATTAAAGGTTATGTAAAAATGATATGTAAATGAAAATGACAATTGAAAGGTAGAGTGAGGATCCCAAAAGATAGGTATAACATTTTTTTTATTATAATCCCGTGGGTGCAGTTGACACATTTCGATAGGGGCCAAGTATCTTTTTCAGAGAAAAAATATTTGTGGAGCTTTCACAGAGAAAAAAAAATGCTGTTAACATTTAGATTCTGAAAAGGTGAATGTGGAAATTTCTGTGTTTGTTTGTTTGATAGGAGCAGAAGGGGAGGTGTTTGTATCTGTTTAATTGGAGGTGACATTTGTTTCGAAATGACTTGGGTCTCTGAGAGGCGGGGTCAGGGGAAGTATGTTTCCTGTTCCAGTGGGTGTTTGGCTTGTCTTGACACCTCTCACTTGAGTTTTTCACTTCACCATCAAATTGTCATTTTCATCAGCATTCTGTCGGATCACTTCAAAACCACTATACAATCAAAAAATGATGTGAAAAATAGACTTTTTATCCAAAATTATCTGAACAAAATACAAACCATATTTTGAAACACATAAAATAACGTATGTAGACGGGGATCAGAATAACAACTTATAGATTTTGGTAGCACGGAAAGCAGAATTAGCGAATCGAGTTCAAATTGTGGTTTGAGCTTCTCATCAGTCGTCATTTATCTTGAAAAAACAACGTGTCATCACTGGCATGCCACGATGTTCGATGGGGGAGAGCTTGGTGATGAGTGCGAGGCCAAATACTTCCCCATTACTGGATCACAGTTAGTAACAGTAAAATGCTTATATGTCCATTGACAACCTTCATGAAGGTCAATCATTTGCTTGGCTCAGTACGACAGAAACGTCGGGCCCAGTAAGGATTGAGCTCAATACTGATATAGCAATTAATATTGGTGTAGCAATTCTAAATCATCTATGCTTCACTCTACTCCATGGCAACTTCAAATTGCTTTCACATTGATTGGAGGTAAGATAAAATTGATTTCAAATTTTCATTGGAGTAGCTTGATTCCAAACTACACTCATTAATCTTAGAAAAAAAGTAGCATGTTGAAATGACGAAAAAATCCTAACAAAAGCTAGAAAATGCATTGAGCGTGGTTATTATAACACTGCATCGAGTTGTATAAATCAGGTTCAAGTTAACTCCCAGAATAATATAAATTAATTTGATTTGTGTAGGTTTTGATGTACTATGATAAACACATTTCTGTCCAAGATAATGTAAGTAGATATAAGTAGAAAAAGAAGACTGCATCAAATTACAAAACATTGAATAGTGTGGACTTGGAAAATGCAGGAAATGATTGGAGGCATTATCTGCATTACAGAAGGTATACATGCATAGTTGTGACTCAGTCCATCAGTTGTCTGGACATCATGTCTGATCCCAAAATGAGTGCAATATAGCATTATTTGCATCCATCTGAACTGTCATTCTGTGCCTTCTTTTGTTTTTCAAAAACAAATCAAGAAGCAAGAAATAGCGTTTAGTATTCGATGTATAGCCTAAGATACCACCATCAACGTTTGTTATTTAGGGGCCTGAAAATGTTCAAAAAATGTTTCTTGTATTTGCTTGGCCAATGGTCTCAAAAGGCCCAGCCACATCACTTACTTTTGGTGGGAAGATGTGTCTCAAATACGACGAGCAAAACATGACCCAAAGAACATCATGAAGAGAACAACACTGCACATCTAGGACGTCAGGAATTCTCCAAAGATATACATTTAACCACTCTGGGCGATCAAATCAAGAACAACGAGTGTGGTATTATTGGTATTACTAAATTGAGGAGACCTGGAGAAAAACAAATCGAAGTAAACAGCCAACACTTTTTGTACAATGATGGAAGGAAAAAAAAGCAACAAAAGAGCAGAGTTGACTCTCCAATTCATAAAAAAACTCAAAGACAATGCTTTAGGATTTAAAGCCATCTGGCACCGTGTCACTGTAGAGCTCTCAAAGGCGTACAAACTGGACGACATTCAAGTTTATGCTCCCACTTCATGATCGACTGATGAGGAGATAAACAACTTTTACGATCACATGAATTCCTAACTCAGGGACCCTCCCCCCAAATATTTGAACATTATAATTGGAGAATTCAGTGTCCAAATAGGACACGTTACAGAAAAATGCGTCGGCAAGTGTAGATACAAATTCCGGAACGAAAGGCTGGTAAATTTTGCAGCCACAAAAAGGTTCAAAATCATCAAAACCTTCTCTGGATAGAATGTCAATGGATCGTGGACTTGGAAGAGCCCCAAACACGAGACAAAAATGGAATTGACTTCATCCTAGCTGATAAGAGCGAAACTATGAAAGATATGCAGATCCCTAATCCAATTTATGTTGGAAGTGACCAAGAAATGACATGATGCTAAGTTTAAATTAATTCTGAGATTGAACACAGGAGACTGTTGGATAACAAACGGCAACAACTTACCGTTTATAAAGAATTCACGTGGTCATTTGGATTGTAATTGAAAAATAGATATGAGAACCTCACTGCACTACCAGAAGATGTCAATGAGCTCAATAACAATTCAACAACCCCCCTAATTGAAGTTGCCAGTATGTTTGAACCAATAAATCAAAAACCGTAAGTGAACTCTAAGAAGAAACAGACAAACGAAAAAAAAAAGCAAAAAATGGTGGAATGTAAAGTTTCGACCAACAGCAATAGAACAGATCGAAGATACAGATCTGAGCAAATGATCAAAAAAAAAAAACGATGGGGGTGGACAAGAGAAAACACGACCACAGCCATTGAAAGCACTCTCAAAAACGTTGGGGATTCAAGAGTATCTGAAAGACTCTCAGTACAGAAAGTAAGCAAATAACTAGTGTGCTCAAAGCAAACGATCAACTTGAAACGGATAGGGACAGAATGGTCAGATGTACCCAGGAATTTTACTAATAACTCTATTCCACCAAACAAATAACGCAGAAATATGAACAAGAAACACAAGCCAAGAGTAATCAATTCGAGGATTCCCCAGATGTTACTCCGTAAGAGGTGAAGCGAGCCATCAAACAAACTAAGAACAAAAAAGCCCCTAGACCCGATGAAAAAAATATCTTGAAAGTCCATCACTAAAAAACTTGACATCCTATTCAACTAACAAAGTAAAGTCCAGGAAGAGTGGAACACTGCAATCATAATGCTGTTATACAGAGAAGGAAACCCAAAAGACGTCAACAACATCAAGCCATTGAGCTTACTACACTGCATCTACAAACCCTCCGCCGAAGTAACTACCAACCAAATCGGCAAAACACTAAATGGAAATTAACCATAGAATTAAGCTAGCTTCGGAAAAAGCTATTCAACCGCCGACCATCTTCATTCAGTAAACCAACCATGCTATAAAGCAGTAAGATATAAAATGCCACTAAAAGTAGCATAGAATGACTCTGAAAAGGCCTTCGTCTGGATGGAAATCCTCAAAGTCATTGATGCAATAATACTAAAAGATGTAGCCTTCGTAAATGTGAGAGTACTTTAACATATTTACTGTCTCAGTAATCCCTTCATCCGACTACATAAAGACTCTGAGCACTTTCAACTAGAAAAAGGTGTGACACAAGCTCACCCAAACTCTTCGCAGCCTGCTTTGAGATGATCTTCTGAAATTTGGAATGGGGAACGCAAAGGAATCAGGATAGACGGAGAATGCCTAAATAACCTCAGATTTGCTGGGGAGATAGTCCTGTTTGCTAAGCATCTTCAAAGTCTCCAAATCATATTAGACGAACTTGATGAAGCAAGCAAGAAAGTGGGTTTTCACATGAACTTCAGCAAAACAAATGCCATGCGCAGCAACCATCTTTTGGACAAAGACACAACGATCAAAATCAAAAACGCACAGTTGGAGAAAGTAAACCATTATTTATACCTAGGGCAGCAAGTAGCTATCAAGATATCAAAAGAAGGAGAAATCAAGCAAAGAATCATACTAAGTTGGCAAGCTCCCAGTAGAGCAAGCTCGACTTTCAAAAACAAGAAAATGCCATTAGTCTAAAAAGAACGGTGTATAACCGACGTATCCTACCAACAATCACCTATAGTGCTAGAACTTGGAACCTAACCAAAAGATTGACCCTCAAACTGAGAACCATGCAACGTGCACATGAGAAAATGGTCGGCGTCACTTGGTGGATTATAAGACAGTACAGTATATTGAAGAAAATACTGGAGTACGAAACATCATAGAAATCTGTTAGAAAATATAATGGCATCGAGCTGGACACGTTGCATGAATGGCATCACGACTCACAACTTGGATCCCGAGTGATCAGGTGTGAGGCTGTGCCCAACAGGAAGTGAGAAAGCACTGGCTCCACGATGCCAACGATAGTGGGGCCTGGCAAATCTTAAGGAGGGTTTATGCCTGACAACAGACACTAATCGTCTGATGATGATGATGATGATGATGATGATGATGATGATGATGATGATGATGATGATGATGTTGATGCAAATTAATGGTTATTCCTCCTCGGTTTCACGCCAATTCGACTCACAAAACGTTTTGATAAAAAAGCCCTGCTTTTGCATAGCACGCGTATTCTTCAATTCACTCAACAAAATCCCTCCGAATGTTTTTCTCTAAAGGCAAAAGAATCATACTTTTACGTAATCCTCTTACTTGATTCCAGTGTTCCCAATGAGAAAGTCAGGACAAGTCTGGTTAGTCACTCACTCGAATCCATCACATGACTAACTTCTTCCGGCAGTACGCCGTACTTGAAGTGATCAACCAAGAAATTATATAAAGGGGGGGGAAGAACAACGAACAAGTTACTTCTTTTGCTTTTTGTTGGGCAATGATCAATATAATATGTGTGAAACTAAGAGAGAAAAAAAACGGAACAAGAATGGCGGCCGTCAGACGAAACAAAGTGATTAGTTCAACATAGACTTATAGTGCAAAATTGCCCCCACCCCAAGACAACAAATTCATTTAGGGGAGGATTTGAAATGAACAGAAAAATATAGACATAATAAAGAATAAACTTTCCGGCCTCTATTTCCTTTGGTATAGACTGTACATGTGATGTAAATATACGTACCTAGTGATGATTGTTTAAGGTGGCTCTTAAGACCAGCTCTTGACCTGCAATACCATACATAAACACATAGCCAGCAGAACTAACTTAAAAATTGAAGAAACCCATGCCGACAGTTTAAATGATACTTTTGATTGATGTTTTGTAATATAAAAATAGACACGGCAAGGCATTTTTATTTCCCAAATCGTCGAAATAAATGGTTCCTGAGACATTTTTTCTGAATAAAGCAATAATTTAAACAGAGTTCATGTTCAAGATTTTAGTTGTTTTGCATGCGTTCTGGAATGAGAGCCACCTTGACATCTAAGTTTATTTTCAGAATAATTTTAGTGCCTGTGTGAAACTGTCTACCAACTCCGTCACCAATAATGTTTACATAGGTTACTTCCAATTTTTAAGTTGGTCAGTTTGGCACTATAGTTGGCTGTAACATTTGTTAAATCATCTCAGCACAAAGGAATGAATAACTGTTTAGAAAGTGTCAACAAAAACTGTCATCAAAACTGTAAACGAAAGTTTCTTCCCCGTGTTCAATTTCACCTGGCTATACACACACACACACACACATATATATATATATATATATATATATATATATATATATATATATATATATATATATATATATATATATGTATATATATTGTGTCATCCACAGACAACTGTTTTGTTGTTTTACAACACTTCAGTGTGGCTATAGACTATCCGTTATCCTATCCGAGGCAGGATTGGATGCTTTGCTTCAGACCCGGAGGCCCGTATCCTACCTTCTGCTCCATGGAAATGGACAGCCAGTAAGGTTGAATTCAAGCGATATATTATTATTTTTAGCTTATGTTCCCCATCCACAAGAGTGCTCTATCCCTTTGAAGGAGCATTGCATAAGCTTACAACGAACGAGTTACATAACTCAAAAAGTGCTCAACCCTGAATAGGGGTGCGTTACTTATAGTGTCATCCACAGGCAGCGGTATATATATATATATATATATATATATATATATATATATATATATATATATATATATATATATGTCCATCCAAGCTTGAGAAAAGGAAGAAACCACGATTTTTTTCATTGATCACCGCCCAACAAAAGATGAATGAATGAAACTTATTCATTGATCACTCTGATTCTAATTCTTCTTCTCGATAACCCTTACACAGCATACAACTATAATACGTTGGGTGCGTGTCAATATCTATTGAGTGACTCACCATACTCATTTTCTTTCATGCTGTTGCTTTCAACATAGAATCGTGATGCATTGTACACAGACGACTAGTAAAGAACAAGCCGAAAGAAAGACGACCTCTTCCACAGTTCGTTCCATGTTCTTCTGTCAGCACCATGACTAAAATATTTTAGGAAATGCCTCCGCTCCCATAGGCTCTTGTATCTCTTTATTTTAATATTGCTTGCCGTCATTCCACGAAAGGCGCTTCCTACATAAACGGACGTGAGGGTGAATATATCCCTTATTATGAGTGATGGTGAATATATGCATATTATAAATGACTCTGAGGGGACTCTCTTTTGTTTGAGAATGGTGTTGGTATGAGAACATGGACAAACGGCACCAGAGATTTCTTGACCACAGAATGGTATTCTGCGCACTTGCTTTTCATCGGACGACGTTATTAGATTAGCAGAAAGCGTTGCTCACTTGATGGCTTTTAAAAAAGCATAATTAAAAAAAAAAGAGTCGTTTGAAAACGCGGAATGCGCCAAGGAAATCTGTGCCTTTTAGAAAGAAATACAAAGAGCTCATACACACACATATATCGATGTACACGTATATTCAAACAACGAAAAATTCATCTATTGGGATTTGAGAAACTGGTGATAATTCGATTATGGAAACGATGTACAGAGCCATTATGGGACATTACGCATATATACAAATATATATACATATATATATATATATATATATATATATACATATATATATATATTAATGATCGATCACATTAAGTATATGGATATAATGTAATTATATGTTATCACCACAAATAGCAATATACAGAAGTACACTCACACACATATGCACATGTACTCGTCCGGATTGTAGTATACGCATAATTGTAAGTATATACGAGAACGTTAACATGGATCGTTATTCAGACATGTGCACATATATACGTCAGTTAATAACGGAACTATCTATTTCAAAATCTATCTGTGTATCTATCAGAAACTGTAAATCACAATAGTCAATTTTTTTTCCACAGTTTTCAAGTCGGGAACGCTAGCTATGTATGTATATATGTATCACGCGTACAGGCCGGGGCCAATATTTACCATAACATTTATCCTTCATTAGGTATTGAAAAAAATGTTCCATTGTTGGTTTGATTTTTAATTGCCCCTTATAGAGGTTGTTAGTGTATGGATTCAATTTGCATTGTAAGCTTATGCTAACTTGGACAATGCTTTGGTTCTGCTTGAGTTTTTCGCAATTAGTGCCCGACAAAGAAGTAATTTATCAATTAATGATCCACATAATTCCAATGTTTTAATTGATCACCCCAATACTTTATGTGATCACTCTCACTACCGCACGTGACAGTTCGTATTAAATGACAAACCTGAGCTAATCTATCGATCTATCTCTCCATCTATCTATCTATCTATGATTATCTGATTGTACATAACTTCATAGCTATCTATATGCAGGAATACGTATGTGGGCTCAAGAACACAACTTGGAGTATTGAGTGTACGGAGCAAAACTTTCATAGAATTTACATAAATATCAATCCATTCCACAAGACGCAGATGGACATTTAATCTATTGGATGAAAGAATAGTTGCATGGATAGACATACATTTTAAGATATTGAGGGATATATAAACGTCCATTGGTTCATACATTCAATCATGTTAACAAAAATATTTGGAGTGTTTTTTGAAAAACACACAATTAACGTTCCTGAATATCATTCGATATATATATATATATATATACATATATATATATATATATATATACATATATATATATATATATATATATATATATATATATATATATACATATATATACATATATATATATATATACATATATATATATGTATATATATATATATATACATATATATATACATATATATATACGAATATATGTATGCACATGTGTGTAAAAGGTTGAAAGTTTGAATATATATCTATATCTATATCTATCTATCTATCTATCTATATATATATATATATATATATATATATATATATTGAAAGAGAGAGAGTCAGAGAGAGAGACAAAGACAGAAAAAGATTGAGAGGAAGAGAGCAAAAGAAAGATTTTGCAAGATATATAGATGGATAAATCAACAAACTGATATATATATATATATATATATATATATATATATATATATATATATATATATATATATGATGAAACTGCAATATACACTTAGTTAACTAGTTCAATCTAAGTTCAATCCCAACTCGTGGTACCGGATGGGATTCATATATGTGTGTGTGTGTGAAAATATTTATATACGTATACCTATTATACATATTATTATAACTAATGCTCCTTTTTTAGGGTTGAACACTCATCAGGTAGGGCAAATTGTCCATTTTAAGGTAGTTAGTACATCCAAATTTGCATGGTCGATGGGGAATTTTACATAAGTAAATATATCGTTGAATTCAATCCTACTGACTGTTATGTTCTGCATAAGGCATGGGTAAAATGTCAGCCGCTGGTTCTGGAGTGAAGGCTTCGGTACTGGATGGGATATTGGGTTGTGTGTAACCATATTAAAGCTGGCAGTGAAAGACACAATTATTAATTATTATATGTTTATAGTATTTATTTAAAAGCTTTAAAAGCAAAAAAGCAGTTTTTGTAAAATACACAATAACTGAAGAACAGGAATATCATACAACAAATACACGCACACACACACACACACACACACACATATATATATATATATATTTTACTTACACATATACACTCATGGAAACACACATGTATGTGTGTGTGAGCGTGTGTGAAACAGGTTGAAAAATATGAAAGAACATATACATATATGTATATAGAGAGACAGAGAGAGAGAAAGAGGGACAGAGACGGAGGGGAAAGAGAGCAAAACAGAGATTTGGCTTGATACATAGACAGACTGATGACACAATCTATCTATTCATTTATCTTTCTCACTATATCCCTCTCTATATATATTTATATGGAGAGGGACGGCTCTACAAGAAGAGCCAATCACGAATCAGACATTGCTTTGTATCATATAAAATTATGCTCTCTTGCAAACCTTGTTCATGCTATATATATCGTGCTATATATATATATATATATATATATATATATATATATATATATATATATATATGTATATGAAAATATGTGTCTGTGTCTGTGTGTCAGTGTGTTTGTGCACGCATGTATATAGATGTATATACACAAGAGTATAAAGAGGGTAGAGAGAAAAATGTAAAATAATATTTGGCGATATACAGATATCAACAAAACGGTATCTCTCTCCCTCTCTCTGTATATATATATATATATATATTGATGGATATATGGGTGATTATATATATATATATATATATATATATATATATATATATATATATATATATATATATATATATATATATGAGACATCGTATATCAGACATTGATTCATATTGTGTCATATTATGATCTATTGAAAACCTGAATTGTAGTATATGTAATTTGTATATATATATATATATATATATATATATATATATATATATGTATATATATATATATATATATATATGTATATATATATATATATATATATATATATATATATATATATATATATATATATATGAGTGTGTGTGTGTGTGTGCATACATGTATACATGAATTTACAGGTATATTAGTGTTTATATACAAAAGTATATATAGAGAGAGAGTGAAAGAAAGATAGATGATATTTATGAACAAACTTCAATATACACCTAGACAACTAGTTATATACACATTAAATCATATAGACATCGAAAGACTTTCTGTCTCCCTCTCCCTCTGTCTTGGTCTGTATGTTTGTCTGTCCGTCTGTCCGACTTTCTTTTCCCACCTTTCTCTCTCTCCCTCTCTCTGTCTATATATATATATATATATATATATATATATATATATATATATATATACATATATATATATATATATATATATATATATATATATATATATACATATATATATATATATATATATTTATATATATATCGTATTTACATGAAAGCTTTAAAAGCAAAAATTACCCAATAATGGCCTGAAATTGTAAATTCCTTTTAGAGGTTTGTAAAAACTTGATTAAAAGAGAGTACACGAGATAATTATGAAAAATATTTCACTGTAAAATAAACTCCGTATCTTACATATTCGAATCGAAACTAGAAAGTAATATACGACAAAAAATCACTCAATGATTTTTTTATTCATATATCCCTTAGTGAGTTCTAATATATTTTTTTCATTTCGAATTTATACACTGTGTATTTCATTTTATCTATCATAACGAATTCAGTACATCTTTACCATAAAATTATATTTTCGAAACAGACTGCAAAGACATTTTTTAGAATTTTATCAGCAGTCTCATCGAGTTATACTCAGGACCTTGAAGAAGTAGGTCATGCAATAAAAGAGGACAATGATGAGAAATATATATCTTGATGGAATATATATATATATATATATATATATATATATATATATATATATATATATATATATATATATATATTTATACATACATATATATATATATATATATATATATATATATATATATATATATATATATATATATATATATATATATATATATTGTTTATTTTATTCTTGTCGTCAAAATTTGATGTATTAAATGTGTGACAACAGGAAATCAATTAAAATAAGTTTCCATGTAATATAACGCAAATTATAATATATATATATATATATATATATATATGTATATATTTATATATATATATATATGTATATATATATATATATATATATATATATACATATATATATATATATATATATATATATATATATATATATTTATATATATATGAATTAATTTTAAATAACATTATATTACATGGAAATTATTATTAGAAAATAGGGCTGTACCTTGATATTTTCTTCAATTGCTCATTCTATTAATGCCGCCTTGGATAAATCATTATTGACTGAGTATCAACAGGGGATCAAATCAAACCAGTTTCATATAATATGATGTAATTTATATTTTATTCTGCTGGACCAAATATGTCGATCAAGTAATTAATATATATATATATATATATATATATATATATATATGTTTGTGTGTGTATTGATGTATCCATATATGTATATCAGATCTTTTCTTCAGTTTGCTGCACAATTATTTCTCACAATGAATATAAGTAAGAAATATTTCAGTTTACATTATTAGTTTTTACACATATGAACAATCAAACGAAAATGCACATACAAAACATACTCACTTATACATATTGTGCGTGCTATCAGTTTTTACTCTTTTTCATATCAAGCTTGTGAAATAAAAATGGCAATGGACTGGCCATGTTACAAAAATGTCAGACAACTGCTGAGCATTTCAACTCATGACATCGGTATCTAGATATTATAAGTGAAATTGAAGCCCACAGAAAATAACATGGTTTGACAAGACAAATTCCTAAAATATGAGCTCCACCACGCACATGAGGTGTAGCGATTCTTGGTAAGGTCCATGTCGACAAATCATGATTATACAAAGAGTGTATATCTGTGAACAGATATGCAAACCTCGTTGTAGATTAAAAATAATGATATATATATATATATATATATATATATATATATATATATATATATATATATCACGACCAATAAAATCCGGGACTGTTGCTTAACCAAGAGAATATCCAATCGAACCATCATAGATTTCTTCACAGACAAAAGCAAGTCCAGTTTCACTAACATGACCTCCAATGAACCCACTTTCTTCATTTGATAAATTCTTTATGAATTGATTAGTTTACATAGGATGTCTCCAGATACTTTTTCTCCAGACTGTCTCATTCCTTATTGTTCACAAACATGCATATATATCTGGAGTAAAAGTATCTGGATATATATATATATATATATATATGTGTGATAAATTATATGAAGAATAAATTAATGCCAATGTACAATGCACATTATAACCTATATAAAATGATGAACTACACGACATTAGATATGCTATATATTTGGAAAGGAGTTGGTATTTGATTAATACTTCTGGGATGCCATGTTAATATTACTGTTCTGTTTTTAAAATCACAGAAATGGTTTCATAGTCTATGATCTCATCAACGAACAATCTCTACGTTGTGTCATAATAACAAAGTATAGGGGACACAGTGAACAAAATAGAATGCATTGATAGATTTTGGGAAATAAGTGGTTAAAGTGAGACGATCTAGAAAAAAAAACTTATGTTTAGTGTTCAAAACTGTGAAACTTTTCAGAATGCATACATGTATACACACACACACACACACACACACACACAAATATATATATATATATGTGTTTATATATATATATCTATATCTATTTATATATATATATGTATGTATATCGTATCATATTACGGAAACTTACAATCTCATAGTGTTGCTTATTCAAGTAACTGCGTTAGATGTGATGAAAAAATACAAGAGACTTACACATTCTGAAACACAGCCAACATACATAAGCAGCTTTTGATGATTACAATGATAAACTTTTACAAAGCAAACATTTAAAAATGATGATGATACTATATTATCTTACATCAAACATTAGGTTTTTTTTTAATAATACAAGCCTGTCACTCAATAGAAATTTTTACGTGAACAAGATTTTTTTTTCTTGCAGCAGACCATGTTCTCAATCAAAAGAATATTAAGAGGAGAGATCAATAAATTAGGTACTTCTCATACTTTTTGTTGGTTAGTTATCTCTGGAAACATTGAATTTTCAAAATGAATAAAAACAGGCGTACACATAATAGGTGATCATTCTAACCTGTATCTATAGCAAAATAGGCCGCTAACCAAAAACATTTTTAGCTTGTGTTTTAAAAAAATGCATTCGTAGATATATTGAAAAGTAATTTTTTTTTTAATTCTCGGTCTTCCTGTCCATTGATACAGCGGGTATCTGTGATATATAGCTACTAAGCAAGCCAGTCGCCCAGCCAGCTAGCCCAACACTAAACCAGCTAGCCTGTCACTAAGCCAGCTGGCCAGTCAGGCAGCCAGCTCGTCAACGAGCCAGATCAGTCTCTAAAAAGGCATTCAGGCGGATAATATCTAAAGAAAGGAGTGTTTTTTTGACATCCAGGACCGTTTAGCCATACTGGTATAGCTTGCATGTATCGCACATACGTGCATCCATACAAAGCAAACGAAGTCAATTCTGAAACTGAAGAAAAATATTTTGATAGTTCTGGTGTATTTCAGCTGATCATTTCTAATACACTCAACCTGTAACCAGGAAGAAAGCAGTACACCTACATATGTGGAACATACGAGATACATAAGCTCCTCGAATTGATTCCGACCATTATACATCAGGATATGCTGCAACAAATCGATGTTTTTTGAAGTAATCTCATACATTTTAATGAAAAATACGCAGCATTCTGAGCCTGATACTATCAAAATGCATAAGAAAATCGTCAGATTAAAATAAAATCAGCAGTGTATTTGAAAAACAACACATGGTTTAATGCAATATAGTGTTTCAATATATATATATACGTATATATATGAAGAGTATAATGTACATCCGACAGAATATGCATATGTGGTGGGAAAGTTGACGATATGGAAGAGAGAAAAAAAATTGAACCGTGTTTTGGTATACATCTCACTACTTTTCATTTATATGCTCTTTTATTGAATAATTGAGATGTACGAAGTAGTGTCATGTCTTTTTCCCAACACATAATGTCGATTTTTCGAACACACAAACTCACACACACACAATCCCACCATATATATATATATATATATATATATATATATATATATATATATATATATATATATATATAGAGAGAGAGAGAGAGAGAGAGAGAGAGAGAGAGAGAGAAAGAAATAACGAGATAGACTGAGAGATGGATGGATAGATTGATAGATAAATATGAAAATGGGAAAGAAAATTTCGCAATACAAATAAATGAATTTTTAAAAAACTGTTAAAAAAGAGAACCAAATTCTTTAGTTATGGTTTTTAGGTAAAATAGTTTAGAATAAGCCTTAACCAGTTTAGTACATGTCTCCAGAAGGCTGATGTGATTCTGTTTTTGGTCATTATTTTCCATTGTTCAATATATGGGGTTAAATCCAGGTCATCTGTTCATTAATCTTAATTTGGATTCGAATGCCAAGGGTGTCATAAAATTCCAGTTGATAGTGAGTTTTCTGAGAAGAAGGGGGTTGATGCTCAAACTCCCCCTCATGGAGAGAGGTAAGAGGAGAGAGGTATTGATATGTGTGAATGTGTGTATTTGCAGTATGGTTGAATTGTGTTCTGTTATGATTCCAGATTTGTGTAGTAAGTGATAGTATGAATGTGTAGAGAAAAAGAGAGAGATATAAGGATGCAGCATCAATGAGTTTAAATGTGTGGGTTGCTATTATAATGGAAATATGTCTTGGTATGATTACAGATTTGTTTAATAAGTTATAATATTAGTGTTTAGATGATCGAGTGAATGTGTGCGTTCATCATTATCATCATCAGTCTTTGAACGTCCGTCGTTGGACATAGATCTTCCCTGGGATTCTCTACTGTGGACGATGCGGAGCCAGTATTTTCTGAATTTGTCCAGTTCATCTCTCCATCTAAAATTGGCTCATTCTGCGCCTGTTCTAAAATTTTTTTTTTTATCTGATTGGAGTTTATTTCTGGCAAATCCTTAAGAGGGTCCATGTCCAACGACAGAGGATAAAAAGTTGCAGCTGCTGCTGCTGCTGCTGCTGCTGCTGATGATGATGAATGAAAACTCAGCCACATTGAGCCATCTAGAATTGCCAAATAAAAGATGCCCTTTACCAAAATTGCTACATTATGGACCTTTGTAAAAAAAAGTTGACGGCAACTTACCAAGCCTTGGTTCAATGCAAGAAGATTTAGAATACTAAAATTTGGTTTCATATTTTTCCAAACAGCCAGATTTTAGTTTATTGCTAGAGTTACAATCACTAAAGAGAAATTGGTATTTTAGTCTTATTTGTTCAATAAAACCCATCTTTCATATCTCGCGTTAGCGAAGTGGCTTCTTAGGATAGTATCTCTTTGTATACACTGGGTTTGGAAAGAGTATATCGAACAATTGTTACCCGAAAAATTGCCCAACAAGCCAAGTACACTACATATCTATTTGTCCTTGTTCGTCTGTGTGTCTGTGTAGTGTGTTTCCTAATCACATTTTAGGGGACGTAAAGTTGTACAAGTGCACCACGAGGTATCATTTAAAGAAGTGTTTTGTTGTTTTTTCCCTAGTGCCATTAGCGGTCACTATGATCATTTTGGACAAACAATACTCAAATCTAACTCCGGTACTTCTTAAAGATAATTAAAGATATATTTTAGGATGAAATGTCTATTTTCTATATAATCATAGATAAGATATCTATTTTCAGATATAATTTCAAGTACACTATCGTTTTTCGAAGTTAATATTAAATATAATTATTTGAATATTAGTTCTAGTAAACGCATTTGTACGGTGATTCATAAATGAAAAGTATGGATATTACTTCTATTTGTGTGGAATGTGGTCTGTGAAAATTTGGTTCTCTTCAAACTCAACCAAGCCATCATCAATTGTTAGACATTTATTCGAAAACATGTTCAAAAGTCGAAGAGAGATGGTTCCGTTTTTTCCTTTGCTCTGGAAGATCCATCCACATTGATTTGATAAATGTGAAATTCATATCGACGTTTACATCAGATTCAATTCGGTATAATGAAAAACACAATTGAATTGGTTGCCAGCCGAGGAAGAACGGGATTCTATTGATTAATTTCTAAGTTAATTTCTGCTCAACAGGATTTGCACAATTCTGGCTCATTTTACATCTTTGTAGAATTTAGAAGAAAAAAAGGGACAAAACGCGCCTGGGAACAATTGCTATAAAGGAAAGCTTAGAAGGAATACAATAATAAGGTTTGCAAATAATGATTTTATAGTGGATCTCGAAATCAGATGAAAACAATACAAAAGATATGCATTCATCCGTACCAAGGTTCGGATTATTGGGCTGCCCCATTGCAATGAATGCATTTCCAAAATTGAAGGCATTGGATGCAAGCATATAAACAAAAAACGAGAACCAAAAGTTCAACAAGACGTCCACCATCGATGATGGTAGCGCTTGGATGAGTAGGAGGCGGAGGACGAACGAGTTGACTTCCTTTGAGTCAATTGATTCTCATACTTACGAAATATTGCGACGTGGAATTATTTTGTCAGTATCGTATTCAATAGAACTTGTAAATGACCATTTTTTGTCATTTTGAGCAGTTTTTGGCTCTGCGAGTTTCGCATATTGTATTATAACATCATAACCAGCTGGTAAAAATAATGGACGAGAAGAATACTTTTCTAATGACGTCACACCTTTAAATAAAGTCAGAACTCGTCCTTCCTATCTCTGAGACCGATCGACGGACTGACCAAAAAGAGTCTGATAGAGATGTGTGGACACATCTAATAGGGTTCATTTACGGAGAAACTTAGTAATCATTCATTTATTGATAGAGAAGAACTGGTTTGAACGTGTCAACCATAGAATACCCATACTTACTGAAACAAGATGCACAAAATATGACGGACTTGTTGCTAATTAAATATCATAAAATCAATGATACCACATATACAAACAAACAGTTTTATTCTGCGTGACACTTGCCGCCTTTTCACAGATGTGTTAGTCTGCCAGAGGCTAAATTTCAGATGATTTCGTTTGCTTTGAAAACTGGTAAAATGAACAGAGATCGATAGATAAACTTTTGAATTCTCAGTGGTTATTTCCTGTACATCAGGCAATCTCAGGTTTTTTTCTTAGTTACGGTCCCCTTAACAGTTTCCATCTGATTCCTGGGTTTCTTGTCAAACTTGGATACGGTACAGACCGCCTTTAATAATACTTCAGTTTATGGCCACCCTTTAGGTGCTGTATGACTCTTTTTGAGAATGTCGATCGAAAAAAATGTTTTACGTGCCTTCTGTATTGTGCTATTTCTGAACTTTGATTATTTACTACATATGATCACGACTTGATGATTTACCATGATGATTTCGTTCCTGACGAGTAAATGACTATGTAGTGCATGCTGTAGATACCATTGACTTAACAATCAAGCAGAATGAGTACTTGAATGAAAATAAGGGCACGCTTAGAGAATTCAAAGAGAAGCAGGTATCACCAATTTCTTGCAGTCACCTGGATCATTTATTTTAGTTGTTTAAATTCTTTAACGAGTGTGTTTATATTTTTTTTCTCTTATATTTAAAGTCCATTCAAGCAATTAATCTATTCAATCGTTCATACTAATGCTAGTGTAGAACACTGGTCATTATGTTAGCACAAGGTTCGTTGGTAAAGGTTTTCTTTATTGAAATGGAAAATCTGTAACTCCCCAAGTCGTCAAACTAGCTTATATATTACTTGTCTCTCTGTTTCTCATTTAATATTGCTCATTTGCTGTTTGAAATTGTCAACCTGAATTTTCACAAAAGCTGTCAACATAACATTCTTTAGTTTTCAAACTGTTCTGACTGGCTGGCTGGCTGTGTATGTATGTATCATACATACAGGATATGCTGATGGAGTAGGAAGGCTGGATATTTTTACATTCACTCTGAAATGTGCCGAGTAAAAATTATTTTTTCTCTTTGTCTGACCTCCCTATTGGTTTTTAGAGTAAATTTATGATGGATATATTCGTATTTTGTGTCCCGTCCGCATTCACATTTGTCTTTTGAAAATTGAGATATTTTAGGGGTCGCTTTTGAAGAAAAGACAAAAGAAGTATTTTGTTCATTGATGAAAAGTTTTTCCATTTTTTACCTTTGATCATTAACATGGTACCAAAAGCCGATTGTCGTGTGAGGTTTATAGTTGAGTAACTAGCCAGACCTGTCAATCTCTCCCCTTCTCTCCCCCTCTCTCGCTCTCCTTCTCACTTTCTTTCTCTTTCTTCATGAAAAATGTCTCTTGACATTGTGTGGTGTCACTGGAGGATCCTGATTGAAGAGGGTTCTGATGATACACCGGTAGACAATGGGCTAAGTAGGTAGTGTCAATACTTTTATATATATACATATATACATATACATACAAAGAGAGAGAGAGAGAGAGAGAGAGAGAGAGAGCGAGAGAGAGAGAAAGATGAATACACACACACACACACACGTATATATATATATATATATATATATATATATATAAATTTAATATATATATATATATATGTATATATATATATAGTTATAATACCGTATATTATTAGAGAATCTATTTGAAATGACCTCCTGTTATTACTAAGAAAATATGTTATGAATGCATCATATTATTTGGAAATTTATTTGAAATAACCCCCGTTATCATACAGAGAATAAGATATAAATAGTTATAAATGAGATATAATAAACTCGATTTAAAAACTATTTAGACCTTTGCCTTCACGCCAGACAGTTTCATACTCTACGATCGTTAATCAACCCCAAGCATAACCACATTTTATTCATAATTCTATTCATGACTCCCAATCACAACAAACAACACTCCCAACATCAAAGATAATAGAACCAAAGAAGAAACAAAATCACCCAACAAGTATTCTAACCAGTAAAATTCTTTCTAATCATCCCCTCTAACATTAAACCAAACCAGCGCCACAGGTGACCACAATCCTATACTTATCTACCGACCCTCACTCGGAAAAAGGACACTGAAAAATTAACACCCACACATCATGACAGCAGAACCATAGTTGTATACAAAAACATGAAAAAACAAAGAAAAAAAAATAGTTGTCTGTTGATTGCAATACCTGCGTGAAATGGACCAGTTTCAGAAAAAAAACTCCATTCATATTTCTCTCTCTCCCCCCCTCTCTCTCTCTCTCTCTCGATATATATATATATATATATATATATATATATATATATATATATATATTTGTGTGTGTGTGTGTATGTGTGTATGTGTTTGTATCTATGTGTATTGACATGCTTGTGTTTTTGCATATGCGTATGTGTGTGTACTTTCCGTCAAGTCAACGCGAGGACATTGCCTCTAACTTTGCTAATTCAGTTTTGTGGAAAGTATTTTCTCCCCTTTCATATTCACCCCTTTAATTGACAGATTTTTTTCCTCTTCCAATTTGCCGGTCCCCGGACACTGTCTGTGTGTATTTAGCAGCAATCCGTCCAACTCATCCTTTGTGAGGTGTAATCGACCGTCACCGTTTGAATGCCTTCCAGCGTTTGACAGCAAACATCTTTGGAAGACTTGATTAAAAAAAAGGAAAATAAAACAGAAGTGGGCGAGAAAATTGAATCTTTCTCCCAAGCCTACGTTTTTGAGTTTTTTTTTTGTTTTATGTCTCTACTAGACAATTGCAAAAGCTTCACTTAGACTGAATTCTCAATGGGAATTACTGACGAGTCTAGTACATGTTTCTTCCGCTATCTTAGAGTAGACCGTTCCTTTGGAGGAAAAAAACAAAACAAACCTTCATGAATCGAAATGGGGTAAAACGAAAAAACAATCATATTTATTTTATACAAGCTGGACATACCCGACCTACGGAGGGTTATCCCTAGCTTCAACAACAATCAAAATATTTTATTCGAATGCAATTTTTCTTAATGGTGATTGCCTGGGGATCTAGAAAGTCATAGAAATTGCAGGTAGTGTTATACACTTCGTATACGAGAAAGCATTCATCGAATTTGTTTATGGGAAAAAAGGTATTCAAAAATCTTTATTTGAAAAAAAAATTAAAAAAAAACAAACCCCAAAACTCCAGTGATCTTTACATTTCAAAATGCTATGGCAATTATTGTTAATGATAAATAAATATTAATATTTTGACCGGTACGATGTATACGGCTTACGGTCGTGAAACCTAAAATCAAAAAATATCTTTTCGTTTCTAAGGCGTAAACTCCATATTGCTTGGGATATTCACCCTCTGGGTATTTCTTTTCCCCGCTAGTTTAAAAAGAACCATCTTTATTTCTTTGGGCGATGAATCTCTTTCTGCGAAGATGAATTGAAAAGGTGTCAACATTTAAATATTGATCCCATTTTTTTTTCTTTTCAAAGTAATATTTTGGTTTAGTTTCAGCAGCAGTATTGTTTGTAGTTACTTCGTGAATTAAATGTCGGCTTCGTGTTAAATCTTGTTAATTTGTGTGTTAATTCTTTGTTAACGGGCATCCTAATATCTAAATAGTAAATGTGTAACTCCATAAAAAATATATAGTACTTTAAATCAATGCTATAGATTTTAATTAAAAATTGTTTCACTTTACATGTATAGAAGTTCTCGTAATAAACATTATTTGCCTTTCATGAAATATCATATGCACACTGAAAATGAAAAATTAAACACCCAACGGAATGAATATAATGAATGATAAAAATGAATACTTATTCTTCCTCGCTTATATTTAATTACCTAAACTAAAAAAAAAACTAACGATACGATATTAATAGACAGTTAAGATTCCGTTATGATTTTAAGCGTTACTTCCTGCAAAGTTTTTAAAATGTGCTTCCATACTTTTAAAATCACTGAATTTTATTTTTTTAGTTTACAATGATATGGTACAGAATGTCAAAAGCCTATAACTATTTTTTTCCTTTTTGTAAGGGCAATCGTTGGGGGGAAACCCTTTGAAAAAACAGTTATGCGAATCTTCATAATATATGGAATGGGGGATCTTTTGATGTTTCTGAACCAAAAATAACTGCTCTCTATGTCTGCCAATTTTACACTAGGCATAACACCATTAATTCTTTCAGGCTATTTTTGATACCATAGGATAAATCTCGCGAATGGATATACATATACGCTATTTGAAACTATGGCAACCGGAAGTCCATTTGTGGAAGTGGAGTGGTTTCAAGCAACATTTTATTAAGCAGAGAATGCATGTATTTCTGAAAAATATGAATGGTGATGTGTTCGTCTTTTCTGCTTATATGCATGCATGAAAATGTCTCCCAGTATCACCTGATGGGTTTCTTGTTTGTTGCAATTGATGATTTCACAATGAACGGAAGAAAGAGTCCGAGTAGAAGAGTCTACCTTTTCTCGGGTCTATTTTTCAATCAGTCAAGTCATAAGAACGGCAAAAACTGCATGTCATGACCAGATGTTAATACGTTAACAGTGTTTCATTCCACCTTTGACTTTTCCCTCTGCCAGTGAATTATATTGCATTTTGGACGATACTTTTTCCATTTATTTTTCATGCAAAAATTATTCATCTTAGCTTTGGATGCTTCAACAGGGAATAACTTGAAAAGTCAATTAGAACCACGTAGTTTCCAATCTTCTTCTTCTTCTTCTTCTTCTTCTTCTTCTTCTTCTTCTTCTTCTTCTCCTTCTTCTTCTTCTTCTTCTTCTTCTTCTTCTTCTTCTTCTTCTTCTTCTTCTTCTTCTTCTTCATTTCCATCCCAGTCACCTGGTGGTCAGCAAGTCTCTTCAGGTGTCTTGCTCACCTCTCCTCACTCCCACAGTCCACAACAGTGCTGTAGTTTACAGTTTCACAGCAGTTACCCGTTGGTTATCGCTGGAGGCTGATTACCCAGGGTCTCTTCAGGTCTTCAGCCTTTCTCTCATATCTCCCTCACCTATCACAGCAGTGCTGTGGTTAGTACCTCCTCCAGCATTTTTGATGGTTTGTTTATCTATTCATTTTTTCTTTTTGATCTTTTTTCCCCTTCTCCTCCCTACTAGACAACTGCTAGAGGTTGGGGTCATAGATCTCATATATTTTGTTTTTTCTCCACTATTCGTGCAGTCCCCAGTAGTGCTGTGGTCTGTATTGTCTCAATCCAAACTATTGCCAGGTCCTGGTATTTTCCAAGCTATCACTCTCTTTCGCATCTATTCTGCAGTCTATAGTCAAAGCCATGTCAACAATTTAGTGGGTTCTCCTCCTCTTGTTTATGATTAATAAGTCTGTTCTTCTTGTTTGGATGGGATGGTCAGTTTGGAAGTTTCAAAGTAATGGTAGTGGTTTATTTCCTCCAGGGCTGTCTCCAGTTTGTGCTGGTATCACTTTTCTGCATGGTTAAATCCCTTTTGTTTGCTGAGTTCCCTGGTGTATCGCTGTTGCTACTCTATCGTATCTGTTTTTATACTCCTTCTGGGCTAGTTAATTACGTTCACTAGTTATGTGGTTTGCGGTCTAAACCCTTCCCTGATATCGGCGGCATCTGCTGTTTGTTTGTGTTCTGCAACGATTACTTCCATATTCTTTGTCCTGAGGCATTTGTTTTATGCCCTGATGAGCAATACTGTTTCTCCTTCCAGGTTTTCTTTTTCGTAGCCATGCCCATTATCTACCGTCTACCACATCCTGTAACTGTCTTTTGATTTTCCCGTATAGTTTTTTGTTTCCATTTTTGTTTCCTTGTATGCTTTGCTGTTGCATTATTCCTTACTTTTTTCTTCTTTGTTGCGCTGCTTCGAATGCTGTTCATAATGTTTCCATTTACACATACTTTGCTAAAAGTGTTCTGGCCCTCTGGACACAACGCTGTATGCTGATGAATCCCCCATTGCCTTCATCTCTCTTTCATGTATATTATCATCTCTTGGGTGTAAGGCTTTGTGCATCATCATCATCATCATCATTATTATTATTATTATTATTATTGCAGGAATAAATATTGACATATATTAACAAATGCAGTTTGAAATTGTTTTTACTTCAGCCAAAGTTTTGAATAGAGTCTGACTTTCCACCAAGCTGTTTTGCTCAGTTGGAAGAGCGACGCTAGGTTGAATCTCGAGTCGTAATCATTACATATATATAGTCCCATAATCAATGATTGGCAACTGGCGTTTTATGTATGGCACCAATCAGTCAGTTGCTTGTGGTGCGATGGGATGGGGGTATGCTAAATAAGCTGAGACGTCATAGGGTGAACTTGTGTACAGTGTGACTGACGTTCAAGCTGTGTTTAAACCAAATCATGATGTTTCAAAGTTTGTGGTTCAAAACGGCCATTTAATTTGATATACATGGATTGTTGCAATAATAATTTGAACATGTAGAAATAAATTATTTGGATGCAGATATGTCTCATTACCACGTGCTGAGAAGTTTTAATTGGCAATTACGTTTTTTTTACCGTTGTATTTCATGACTTATCTTTCCAATTAAGATCCGTTATTCTGCAAAAGATGTTCAATTAACCTATGTACGTGAATATATTACATATTTGGTATATAAGGAATTACTTCCACAGAATTATTTTGGAAACCTCACAAACGTATAGATTCCATGCTATGTTAGAACAATCGTACTTTTTTTTTTTTTTGTTTGGCACTGTTACCATGACTTTTCGACAAATATGTTCTGTGGCCTTCATCAGAGGAATTCTGTACGGAGAAGAAAAAGGTTTCTTTTTTCCTTCAAAATTTCCCTTTTGAAAGCACAAAAGGGACCCATCTCTTCTCATACTGATTATCATACATCAGGAGAAAGCAATAGAACTGACCATCTGAAAAGATATGGTGATGACCTCAAAAATACATCATAACAGAGCAATTTTCAGAATTGACCTTGCATCGTTAGAGGAATTTTTTCGAAATGACTAAATATGTAAATATTATAGTTTATCATATGCCGGTAATATTTTTTAATGTATAAATTTCCCTTTTCTCTTTATCATTATTTCGATATATTTTGCCTTTTGATTTTATTTGAGAGGAATTGATGTTATTTATGTAATATACATGTTAAAGTAAAGTGGTTATCTTGGTAGGCAACTGTACTTCTGATTTTTTTTTCTTTCTGACGGGGGTAGGCAAAATTTCATTGGGTCTTTTGACCCTTAAACAACTATGCCCTCCAGTTGGCATTTTGGCAATGGGGGCCAGATCATTGCCCGTCAGCCCCAGGCTTTGAATTTCCATCCACTCACCTCATATTCAGAACGGGATGCAGTCTGCTTTTCCCCTCTATCCTACGAGGTGCTTGTTTTTTTTTTTCTACCAGTCCAGTCCCTTGGCTGATAACAGCCACTATGTCTGATTTTGCAGGAAAGTCTATACAACGGACCTCTACGAGGAACAACCATGCTCGCCTTTGTCCTCGCACTACTAGACCAGAGGCTAGTATTTCAAGGCTTTTTTCCATGGGCCTCTTCACAAACCTGTTACCACATTCAACCAGAATAATTGTTTGATCTTCGGTCGACTAAAGTACAATGTCCGACAGAGGGTTGTATTCACCGTAACCGGGGAATGCAGTCACTTGCCCATGTCGATCGTAATTTCCTAAGAACTGACAGTTTTCACATTGGTTAAGCTATAGCCTTTCTGGTTGAGAAGACCCCGGCTGCTCTCCTGACAAAGGTGACGATTTTCTTGAAGTTCATGCTGGCAAGCCCCTTCTTGCATCTACCACGCTCTAGTGTATAGACAAGAGTACCTTATTCAGCGATGTAGCTTGATATCAAGGTGAAACTTCAGTGATGCACACACACACACACAAGCAATGCTCTTCTAACGTAGCAATAAGTGGAATGGATAATATATGCATGAGTAGATATATCGCTTAAATTCACTTTACTGACCATCCAGTTCCGGGCACAGGTAAGATGCCTACCCCAGGGTCTGATGGTTTTTGATCCTACCTCGTGGTACTGGGTGGGATAATGGATAGTCTATAGCCACAGTGAAAATTTGTAATACAACGAAACAGCTGTCTGTGGATGCCAATATATATATATATATATATATATATATATATATATATATATATATATATATATATATATTGGTTATACTCATGAGTTGTTTACCCTGTAACCGTTTCGGGTCCAAGACGACGAATCTCCATGAAACCCTCAAAAGAAGGAGAAATCAAGCAAATAATCACTCTAGGATGACAAAATTTTAGCAGAGCAGACAAAAGCTTAAAAAACGAAAAGATCCTATCAATCCAAAATATAAGGGTGTACAAACAATGTACCCTCCCAATAGTCACTTATGGAGCTGAAATGGGGAACCTAACCAAGAGACAGCATCGCAAACTGAGAATCATGCAACGTGCCCATGGAATATTTATGCCCAAACTCACTTTGAGAGAGCAGAAGACAGCAAAATATATCTGGGAGTCCAAATGATCATAGAATCAATCAACAAACTTAATGGGCGATGGGCTGGCTTGTTGCAAGAATGACAGACAACTGATGGACATCTTGACTCGCAACATGATTACCCAAGAATCACATGCCTAACCGAGGTCTGCAGAGTATTAGATAGAGACATTTAGAAAACACTGACTCAACGACGACCAGGATAGAGATGTGTTGCGATTCGTGGGGACGGTGTATGTATAACGACTGAAGTCAAGAGGATGATAATGATATTAACATGGATCCCAAAAAGTGCTGATCAAACACCAACTCCTTTCCAGCAATAATTTTCATAAATAGGTCGTCATACTACATGTAGTCAGTTATTTTGCACACACACACGAACGCACACACACATATATATATATATATATATATATATATATATATATATATATATATATATATATATATATATATATATATATATATATATATATATTTATATGTGTGTGTGTGTGTATATTGTTGATTTTACAGTTGGCACCAGCGGTGCAATGGTTGAGAAAAATCTAACACCGCTATCCCCAAAAGTAAACAAAACTCCTCTGTCCTTCTTCTCATCAGCCAAACATGCCGGCAAACACCAGAGGGGGAGCAATGGAAACCAAATCAGTGAATCCAGTTCAACACAACGTTGCACAGAGGTTGAGTATAACGTCGAATTTACAACATGTTCTGCAATTGGAACCAAAGAACCTTTTGTTCCTCTACATCAAACAGAAAATCCTTTCCAAGAATTCTGACTTCGTGTATACAGCAAGCAAGTACTTACCACTGAACTAAGGAGCTTATCACATTCCAAATATCTTGTTGTTACACGCGTAATGCAATTACATTAGTAAAATTTTCACTTCTAGCATTGTACTCTATGATTAAGAAAAACCAACAAAAAATAAAAGGATGCAATTTCATGTGTAACAACATAATACTTATCGTTTCGCAATAAAACAAGATCTGTAAAAGTTAAAAAAAAATGTTACAGATGTCGTCATTTGAGGAACAGATTCAATCTTCATAACAAGTGTTCGCTTTTATAACCTCGCTATTCCATTACATCTTGGGAAAGAAGAAAAGAGTTGAACAAGAACCATGTGTTCAACAATTTGTCGACCATCCGCTGTAGTAGTACCACAAAGAGGGAGATGAAGATGAGGATGAATCACATAAAGGTCCGGGCTAAGTTTTATATCAATCCACCATGATACACCTGAGGAAATAGATATTTAGTATTACTAGTCATGTTATTAGTAATAGCAGGAGGAGGAAGATGGTAAGTTAGGGAAAGGAGGAGGAGATTGTTCATCTTAATGACTAGGCCAGGTTCAATATCAATCCAACATTATATGGCTGAAAAAAATATAAACGTATCAGGGAACCGCCGATCAACCAACAAGTGCCTTATAGAGATACCTGGACGGGTCTAGAAATGAAGGACAGAGATGAGAGTTATCACAGAACGATGGGTTTAAGTTCTAACAGGAGAAAAAGAACAACGATTCGAGTGGTCGTTTAAGATGATTGCTCAGGCAGAGAGAAAAAACTGCGATGAAACAAATACCATTGATTTACTGCACTGCATAAGTCTTCGGGGATGATTGACATGCGTTTATACCTCCTGATCCCTCCGTGGGCAGCGGTGAAACCTGAGAGACGGAATTGTGTTATATGAATAGTTTCCGTCACGCACAAAAGATGGATACAAAATTGTTACTTACAATTCATTCTAGTTTCAAGAAAGAAAAAAAATCAGTTCTGGTTTGTCAAATAATAGAAAATGTAACATGATCAACGTTTCTTGGCAGCGTACCCTAAAAAATAGAATAAGGGTGATCAATGAATGAGTTACTACTCTGTCTTTTTTCGGACAGTGATGTACAAAAAAGTTTGATTTTTTTTTTAAATTTTCCAAAACAAAAACAAAAAACCAAATGAAACAAAGTGAATGCCGCCAGAAACATACTGAATTACTAATTCAGTTTGAACTCATCGTAAATCGAACTTGTTGTTAAAAAATACTCTTTAGCAAGGTATTAAAAGAAAAAAAAAGAAACTCTTTTTTGTAGACATGAAAAAAAAAATCTTTGAAATTTCAGCACTCTAGCTCCACTGGGGTGATCTACATGAGTGATACTTAGCCAGCCAAACAATGTTGAGAACTAAAGAAACCTATGTTGACACTTACGGTGACAGATTTGGTTGTCAGTTTCAAATGGAAGGTAACAACGTTCCATGAAACGAGAATGTTATCTAGCCACTTAGTTTATTGATTACTATATAGGGTATATTTAGATATTGGAGAACACAATCAATCATACTCAGTGGGTATGAGTGTTTCTCTGTGAAAAGTTGCATGCCAACTTCATGTGTGTATGATGAATTACCTCCTATTTTCTGATAAAAACCCACCTAAAGGTCTAACCCAGTGGTTTCAAAGCGAGAGAGGTGGCCCAAAGAGGGTAATTTAGGTAGTCCAAAGGGCGGGAGGCTTTTTGGTAAAAATAAATGTCGTGATGAATATTTATTAGAAACGCCAACCCATTCTATGTTCAAAATTGTCAACATAGGTTTCTACAGTTTTCAAGTGGGTCCAGTTGATAAAGTATGTCTGTATGTATGTGTGTATGTATGTATGTATCACGTATACAGCTTCGTCCAATGGAGGCAGAGGTTTTTAAATTCAAATTTAAAGGAAGAGATCAAAATTAGTAATCTTTTAGGGAATGATCTCAAAAAGGTTTCAAATCTATAGAACTAATGCAATAACACCAAAGTAAGGGCAGCGTAGCAGTTACCAGCACGAAAAACAAAATGTCTAACTGGTTCGGTATCAGCTCCTGAAATATGTTATCCAAAAAGACCTTCAATCTCTCTCACTATGTACATACCATTGAGCTAAACATCCCGCTGATTTGGCAAATGGAACAACATTGTAGTAGCGAACAAATGAAGGGAGCAAGTTTGTTGTAGCAAACAGATGAATGGAACATTAGTGTAGTAGCAAAAAGATGAATAAAAAAAACATAGTAGTAGCAAATAGATGAATGGAATAAGAGCGTAGTTACGAACACGTATGGAACAACGATGAAGTAGCAAAAAAGATAAATGGAAACGCATTGAAGCTACAAGCAGATGAATGGAACAACATTGTTGTAGCAAAGAGTTTTATGGAACAATGTTGTAGTAGCAAATAGATGAATGGAACAATGTTGTACTAGCAAATAGATTAATGGAACAACATTGTAGTAGCAAATACATTAATGGAACAATGTTGTAGTTGCAAATAGATGAATGCAACAATGTTGTACTAACAAACAGAAATCGACTATTAGACGGCTCGCCAAAGTGCCTGGTTTTCTAAAGGAAATTAATAGAGGAGCTTATCAATACTATAACGTAAGCCTCACACCAACTCTGCATGCAGTGTTGCACAACATTGTCGAATTATTGTTAGAACGCAAAATTAATCCTAAGAGAAGTCAAAAGAATAGCATGGTTCATTTTCCTGCCAGGAGTGTATGTATCGTGTAAACATGAGAACTCCACGACACTCGTGAAGACATATAAGCTGATCTGAAATTTGACAGGAAAGCAATAATGGTAAGGAAATATTCAGCAAGATTTGGAAGCCTTCATCCTAACAGATATCAAATTTGAGAAGATAAAGATAATTGTCTCTCTAAGAATCTCAGTGAATTCACCTACTACTGTAGATAATCAATAATTGTTTCGGGCAAAGTTTGATTTGATCAAATTAAATGGGTCGAATCATTAGACGTCTTATATATATATATATATATATATATATATATATATGTTTATATATATATATTTATATATGTATATATATATATATATATATACATATTTATATATATATATGTATATATATATGTGTGTGTGTGTGTGTGTGTGTGTGTGAGAGAGAGAGAGAGAGAGAGAGAGAGAGAGAGAGAGAGAGAGAAATGGATCGATTTTTCCAAAAAATACATATTATATGATAAAAAAAAAAAAAGCAGAATTAGAAGATTTTACATATCCATAAAAATACAAATAATTGCAAAATAACGCCACCAGGATATTTTGGTTGATCCTTATGACAACGATGAACATCAGTTATATACATATACCAATTCTTCAAGGGGGTTGTGTCTTCCTCAGGGGGGAAAACCTTCCTCATATTCTATCCATATATCATTTTTCTTTCTTTTCATATAGTAGTCGGTCACTGTTATGTTTTACATATCATAGAAAGATTTTTGCCTGATTCTTATAAATCAGCAGAGAACGCTGTGGACATTTCTTCTATCACTGTGCTGTTAATCCATCAGCTGTTTGTGTTATGTTTTCTCTTAGGAAGTATTTATTCTCACATATCTGCGCTTGAGTCTTGTGGTTTACATCCCATTGATTGTTTACATTTGATCTTTCTGTGAATTCTCGGTTGGTTCGTTCTGTGTATTAAAGATGATCTTGAAAAGATGAGTGGGTTGTTCATGCCTGGAGGTAAAAACAAAACAGACAATTAAGTATAGTGAAAATATCTTGAAATTGTTTGAACTCCAGCCTAAACAGAAAAGGTTGCATAAAGCCAAACAAGTTATAATCTAGAGGGGTTAGTTCAGGAGGATACGCTGCATGTAAACGTTCTTACAAACCGAATCCGAGAATCATTTACGGTATTACATTTGTACCATAAGGAAAAACACTGGTTGACCTCCTTTTTTATTCTGATTTGTCTTTAAACAAGTGAATCGGTTCACTTGTAAGTTTTCTGAAAGTTCATGTGCTTTTGTGTCACATCCTCCCGAGAAACATTTTGTAATTAACCTATTTTTTTTCATCTTCTTACACCGCCCACGCTGTTCTTTGTTCTTCAATTCAAAATCACCTTTTCGGAACACGTGCGTGCACCTGCTGCAGTTTTCCAAAGTACTTAAGAGCTCCAATGTTTGGTTTCTGCCACACTTTTAAAAAAAATTCAGGTTTGATTTAAAGATTGGAACAGTATCTATGGAAATTTTTCCAGATACAGTTATAATTTTCATCGGAATCTAGTAGTTGAGAATGACGTCTCAACTTCTGTTCAAGAACCAATTTTGTATTGACATTAAATTCTTTGCCACTTAAATAAACAGACATCAGGATAATGCTGTGTTATGATTCAGAATGAATATGATTTTATCCCTGGGTAATAATTGCAATTTCATAATTGCTTATGCGTAAACCGTAAATAATAAGGCAGCAATTCACGTCGAAACTTTGCTATTGTGACCAGGACACTGATATTCATATGGTATTATTTTTCTTACTTTACGTGAATGAAAAAAAGTGCAAAATAGCTTGTTGTGTCAATGAAGGAAGGTAAATTTCAGAATATAACCGTCTTGGAAGCAAAAGCGATCTTTCGAGGATCAATAACCATTTCTTTTGTATTTTACAAATAGGCAATTAGAAAATAACACTAGCCAGGGATAAAAAAGGTCAACCTGGGTTACCAAGCGTAATTGTAACTCTCTCATGTGAGACGTATATCCAGCATTCCAAAGCAGTCGAGGATGCACCTTCCGTAGTGCAAAGTTTAAAGAGCTCTTTTTAAGCACCAATATGCATGTTTACTAAGTTTGATCCTCACTGAGTGGCTGACTACCCTAGTCATATTTTGTAAAACTGCAAATAATATCCCCATCAAGAACAGAGGCATTCAAAAACCCTGCAACCTCCCAGCGGATAGTTTTTTCTCATCCAAACATAGATTGATATATTGATTGATCAAGACAATCTTTTAAAATCTTTTTAACAGGAAAGGTATATCTGCATCGAGATTATCATTCAGATTCCTGGCCTTTACTATGGCTCAAATACTCCCTCAGATTTTTTATTAATATGTCGTCACGACAGCCACATTGCAGACCCCGAAGTAATGAATGTTATTGCTATTGTTTACATACAGTGATGTCTTGGAATTCTAATAGTAACACTATTAGGAGTTTTACTGTGACATGAATATTTCTACTTTCAAGATAGTGTCAATGACAGATCAAATCCATATCCATAGCCAGCACCACTAAGGAGGATTACTTGTGAGCCAGTGTAGAGGACATGGAGCCATTCTGGGGCCACAGTATGGAACAGAAAATTAGTCCATCCCAGGAGACACTACCGGAGATTGGGGCCTTGGTAGTTAACTTTTTGTTGAGGATTGCAGAAGGGCGACATAGTTTTGTTATGAGAGGGTTGATTTGTACGAAACTCAGTGTAGTTGAATCGTACCAAACCATGGGTTTATGTTCACCAGGGAAGAAATCGGTTGTGCAAATGAAAGCAGGGTACGTTTCGGTACTGAAGAATAAAATGTCAAATATTACTACGTCTCCTCATTGCATAGCATACAAGTAGGTTGGCAATCAGGGGATAAATGGCATAATATTCTGGAGCAACTAGACCCGTTATCTGAAGAATTATGGAATAAGAAAGAACTTAAATATTCACCGTAAGAGATGTGTTGAGAAAATATGAGCACAATAGACCTGATGGATACTAAAAATGATATTCGATGGTCCTGCAAATCCTGTTTACGCAAACGGTTTAGTTTATTTGAACTGTTCGTCTCTTTAATAATCGAACTATTTCTCACCCTCTTATATTGCGTCTGGTGCCTACCCATCTCTAGACGTGTTGGGTGTCTGTCGATTGACCCTCGGCTCACCGGTTATCAAAGTTTCCCCGTTGAAACTAATTCGAATTTTCGTCTCGTTTCGCCCCTTTCCGCATCACCCCGCCTCATCGGAGATTAATATCGTACCCTCGTAATCTTCGTAATTTTCTGCTGTTTCATAGAAACTCTACCCAGGAAGATAATCTACGGTAGCAAGCAAATATTACGATGAAGGTAAATAGCATTCAATAATGGATTGTAATGGTTAATGTGATAAAACGATGAATAAGTAGATGATAAAATAACTGCGTTGTTGATACAGAGACAACCAGTTTGTAAACCAACATAAGATTTGTTATGCTGGGTGGTTGGTTGAAATGATTGATTTTGGGCTTCCGCTACAGGGTTGTTCAGTTTGTAAGAATGACAGGAGGTTAACCTGGATTCACTTATTGGACGTTAGTTTGAATTTCACCGGGAGCTTATTCTTCATTTCCGATCAGAATTGTTTGTTTGCTGCAGTAGCTTAGCGTCCCGAGTACAGTTGTGAGAAATGAGGAAAAAAAATTATGACAAGTTGAATAATACTCGAGATTGATAGCAATGATTTGTAATTCTTCATCTAATAGAAAAAAATGAATAAAGTAACCGCGAAAGACCACCTGGCTATTCCAACATGTGACCATGCCAGTTGTCCATGGCAGCACTTTCTCCATAATAACTGCAGTATTATTCAGGCAAAAATGACATAGTCTAAAACTACTTTAGTTCCTGCTTTTGCTTGTATTCAGTCAAAAAACAATCAAGTATTACTAGAAGGTAAAATTACTGGGCCATACGACATCCTAATAAATCACACTTTCATTGAGAAAAAAATTGATATAGTTTTTTTATGACATTTCAGTTGTTGAAATTATTGTTTTTCTTTTTATATTTCAACATAAAACGTTGTTTGAGAAATTAATTCCACGGTTGCAATATTGTTCTGTTATCTTTCGTGATGTCATGCATTCCAATATATAACTTGTATGGCAAGAAAGACACACCTGGAAAGTGTTATAAGCAACGCAATGGAACCAAAGTTTATTTTTTCTATAAACAACATAGTTATCTCGTCATGTAAAGCTTCAATGTTTCTTACAAAAATATATACATTCAAACAGAAAAATGTATCGTGTAAATGAATACATTCGAAGAATAAAGTATCTAAAGAAGATAAAAAGACCATTTCTTTGTGAATCGGAAAAAATAATTCCTTCAGGCAAATTATTTCAGCTATGTATTGTATTGATATGTTGAGGCAACGATTGGATGAAATATGAATGACTAATCTATACTATCATCTCATCAAATTAAGAGAATAGAAAAGCTGACATCCTAAGAATTCACACTTCCTATCGTATCCAAGAGGCTATTCAAGGAAAAAAAAAGGAATTATTATGATCAATGTTAACATGGGAACTCATTATCAGGGATATTAAGGACACAAATTATATATACACGTGCCTAGCATCAATGAATCATCGTAGCCCACTCGTGTCCAAAGACCTATTATTTGAAATACTATCTAAAGTTATCTAAAAGGATATCCTGAAATCGTATATCATTTATCTAGAATTATCAAGAAAAGATTACAAACTTTAGCTTTAGGCATCGTTGGATCAAAAAGGACACTTTTTGGAAGGAGAGAAGAACCTGTAGCCCATTTGACTGATTGATGAATAGGGCCATTTGTTAGGGCATGGCAATTTGATATTTAATGTTCTTGGTAATAATCCATGTATTACTAGCAGGATCCGTTGAAAATTCTGGAGGTGTTAAGAACTGAGATTGACAATTATCTGGTGTCTCCTCTCTATCTACAACATTTGTCTATATTTTATCTTTCTTTTATTCCTTCCAATCATCGTTTACTGTCCCTTTTCCATTTAGAATTTATGCAAACATTGATATAATCCAGCATCTCCTTACCCCTCAGTAAACTACATAACTTTTTTCCTTCCCTTTCAAACCAACTTCTAAAACTACATATTTTTCTTTTCCCTCTTCTTCATCTTTCATCCAACTGAGTAAACTACTTTACTTTCTTTGTCCTCTATCTCTCCTCATCCTACATTACAATTAAAGAGACACATTCAAGTGCATTTACGTAGAAAAAAGCTGGATCTTGTCTCAGGTCTAGTAAGTTATTTAATCAAGATTGTAACACACGTATTTTGGCAGTAAATCATCTTTATTATCATATAATCAACATCTACCATTGGACATAGGCCTTCCCAAACATTAGCCAGAAATCTTTTTTCATGGGTGTTGCGGAACAAACATTCCCTGAACTTGTCAATCTTGTCACACAATCTTACATTTGCCAGCCTCAGTTTTGCGTATATCAGGGGATCCACATCGTGAGTTGCTACGTCAAACGGTTGTCTGATATCCGTGCAACATGACAAGCCTATTGCTATTTGAGTTTTCTAATGGTTTTTACGGCATCTATTACTTGTGTTTTCCCCTCATGTATACTGAGCTGTCTTGTGATCTTCCCATGTGACATTGAGCATGGTCCTTGCTAGTGCAAGTTGCTGGGCTTCAGTTGTAAGGTCATTTTTTTGGTTAGGTTCCATGCTTCAACTTCACGTGACTTATTTCTTCCGAAATATCATGTTTGTATTGGAGGGTCCCAGATCTTTTTCAAGGCTCTGGGCCATGCCATTCTCGGGGGCAAACACCTTGAGACTTTTGGTTTGAAAAAGCTTTTCGAGTCGCCCCCAATTTTGTCAAACATCACGTATTTTGATGACTGAATAATTACAGATTTTCTTTGCTTGCAGTACGGCATCACGTTGATGTTAATTCGTGGCTCATAATAGGAAGATAATAGACGGAGCCTTACAAAAGACGATTAACTGGAAGACGTCTCAACACGGATAGCGTGATGTGCCTATTTGAAGTAGTCGTAAGTTGGCAAATACGAGAGAGAATTGTAGCCTCGGTTGATTGAAACCGACGGTGTTGATTGGCTAGAAAGATTGAATAAAGAATATCTGTTTTGTTGCAGGGAAAACCCTAGGGGACAAAATCAGCTGGAAATTTAACGGCTGGTATTCAGTTGCCAGGCAGTGGCAAATGGCCTAGGCAAGCAGTCAGCCTTTGGTCTCTGTCTATCCTCCTATGACTACTATGTCCATTGCTCACAGTATTCTTCCAAGAATGAAGAAAAGGGGTAGCAACGGGAGAGAGAGAGAGAGAGAGAGAGAGAGAGAGAGGTAAAAAGACAATCGCTTGCTAGAAAGAGGGTTTCGATAGTTTGATTTGAGCACTTCCCCAATTTGAGTAATGGTTTTTGCTTCAAGTCTTGTTCCAGTAACGGAGTTACCACTTTTAACGAATAAAACCATTATTTTCTTTTAAGATTTGAACCATGGATTTTGATGTTTCTTCCTATGTCTATTCCTTCGAGTCCTGTTCACGGCGAGACGCTACACTCATATACACAGTTGCAGTGTAACACAGCAATACAAAATGTCGATGTGTATAAAAAAAAACTTTTTAAAAACTATCAACCAAAACTATCAACGTGTTAAGTAGGTGTGTATTGCTACGTATGTATGTATGTATGTATGTATGTATGTATGTATGTATGTATGAATGTATGTATGTGTGTATATATGTATGTATGTATATATGTATGTATATATGTATGTATGCATGTATATATGTATGTATGCATGTATGTATGTATGTATGTATGTATGTATCACGCATACAAGGGAGCTAGATATCTAAATATTGAAACATTTCCTCTTAAATAAATCTAAAGCGTACAGCGTTTTCTGTCACCAATCCAATAATTTTTTAAAGGGATGTTCATTTCGCAATGTGAGCTTATGGTAAATCATGACTGCTTGTTCGTTGGTATTTCAGGCCTTTTACTGATCACTTGACAATACTAAGCGTAGGAGGAATGTATTCATTGATCACCCAGCATGCTTTTTTTTATTTCTCATTTACCTATTAGTTAATCACTGATCGCATATATTTGTTACATCTCCTTATTCGAATTCGAATCGCATATATTTGTGACGTTTTCCGATTAGAATTTAAAACATATATATTGGCGATGTCTTTAAATTCAAATGGCATATATTTGTGATGTCTTTTGATACGAATTTAAACTGTATATATCCGTGATATCTGAAATTCAAATTTATTTTGCAAATATGTATGATAAATTTAAATTGGATATATTTGTGACGTCTTAACATTCAAATTCAAATGACATATATTTGTGATGTTTTTCAATTCGAATTCAAATTGTATATATTCGTTATGTCTTCAAAGTCAAATTTAAATTGCATGTATTCGTGATGTCTTTAAAATTGAAATTAAATCGCGTATATTCGTGATTTCTTCAAATCGAAATTTGAATTACGTATATTTGTGATGTCTTTTGATTCAAGTTTAGATAGCCTATGTTTGTGATGTCCCTAAATTGAAATTTAGATTCCGTATATCTGTGATATCTTCAAATTCAAATGTATATTGCGTATATTTATGATGTTATCACATTCAAATTTATACTGCATATATTTGTGATATCCTCTAATACAAATTTAGATCGTATGTATTTGCGATGTTTTTAAATTCAAATTCAAACTTTAAATTCAGATTCAAATCGTCTATATTTGTGATATCTTTTGATTCAGATTCAAAAGACAAATATTTGTGATGTCTTCAAATCCAAATTTGTATTGCATATGTCTCCGATGTTTCCAAATTTATATTCATATCCGTGATGACTTCAACTTCGAGAATTTTTTTCGTTATCAGAAAGTACAGCGATCCTATCAGAGGATAGAAATTTTGTTAGCCTAACTGGTGTCAGGTAGAGAAACAATTTCCTAAAAAGTTTGAAATTTATAAACGTCTGTTTAACTTGGAGACCAAACCTGAAGTAGTCAGTTTTGTTTTAGTTACCTCTATCGGTACTTATTCTGATAGTAGAGAAGACAAAGATACTGGAGGAAAGTAGGAAGTATTAAAAAATTATCAATCTAAAAAAAAAATCATCATGTATTGAAAACTGGCAGCAAGAATAGTACATTTTAGGGTTTCATCACGATTTTGTTTCTTTGTTGTTGCCAATTTCTCGGTATTAGAAGGATTATCCTTTGCCTGTGTGAAAATTCTGGCGGTTCATCCAAAATCGATCATTCTACAAATTAATCAATTGGTTCCGCACTATTCTGTAGACAAACAGGTGTGATGAATTCTCACCAGAGGATGGTGAACGTATTAGGAATTGTTGAGATGGAAACGAAAACAGGATTGGTTGGTCACTCAATAGAAACCGAATTGCAAGGAATATCATTCAGTAATTGTCGTGTTGAGAGTGATCGATGGAAAAAAAATTGAAAGATAAATGATCGAGGAATTAAATATTTTCATTGCCCGTTGTTCAAATCAAATTTGAAAGAATATAAAAAGCGTGCATGCTGCAAGGCATAAGCTTGAGGACAATATGAAAGAAGTTTACGATGCAAATTGAACCCCCCTACTAAAAACTAAATCGGGGATGTTTCGAAAAAAAAAGAAAAGAAAACATTTTTTTCTAGGTATAGTAGAAGATAGATGATTAAATTTTTTGAACTGCTTTTCAACTCAACCGGTTCAGCCTATACACATGATATATACACACACACACACACACACACACACACACACACACACACATATATATATATATATATATATATATATATATATATATATATATACATATATATAACTATATATATATATATATATATATATATATATATATATATATATATATATATAGCCAGCCAGACCAAATCAAAACTGGAGAAACCTATTTCCACAGTTTTATTGGCTGTTTAAGTTCACAGGTTTTCTTGCTAGTCTTCTTTACGATTTGATTGGGACGTATTTTTGTTGTCTTTCCTGAATGAAAAATGACTGAAATGGAGACAGTATTTTAGAGATCTAAATTCTCATCGGCTTAAGACGTTATCAAGATCAATAATGACTATTTGTCACGAATAGCAACCATTAATGGTAACCGGCTATATTCGCACCGTGTAAGCTTTTCATTTCTTCATCTTCTGACTTAGATTCCCTTCATCTTCTGAAAACCTACAGCATATGCAAGTGTTTTAAATATCAAGTTTGGTTCATATTGATCTCTTTGGCCCTATGAACTCGATATTTTGATGGATACAATGCTGCCTTATCTTGGAAAGTTGACTTATCAGGCAAATATTGGACTAGACTTGAATAGTCAAATGATTTTTTGTGGACATTTACACCAGCATTTTCAGAAAATGGTTGAAAAAAATCAGATAAATTGCAGATCCATGCAGAAATACTTTTTGATTTTTATATATTTTTCCATTTTTCCATACATTTCTCATTAAATTCCAGTGAAATTCTGTAATAGATTGGCAGCAATCTACGAAAAAGTTCTCAAGTTCTGTGCTCATGAATATTCAACTCATTCAGTACCTTTCAATTAGCAACTCCTAGACTCTGATCCCCAGTGGGTCATGACATATCACGCCCCGAAAATGCTTATATCTATTATTAATTACTACGGACGCTCCCACCCTTACGTAACAGAGTGCCATGATATTCCAGACATCTTTTCGTCCTAGGAGGATGCATCCATAAGTCAGTTGATACACCCCTCAATACGCCAATCAAACTGCTTTCCATGAACTCAATTAGCTGCTTAGTGCACAGGGACATTTGTCCTATAAGGAGATTTTCACTCTATTCGCACAATTTGAACCTGTGACCACCTGCGTGTGAGACATACGTGCTAACCATTACGTCATCTGGGCAGACACACTTGTTAATAATCTGTATTAAAATTCATATTTCATAGCATTTAAAACCTTATGTAAACGTTCTTCATGAAGATTCTTTTTTTGGGCGGGGTGATGTTTCCGTGTACTTTTTACCAGGGACAGATATTCTTGAAAAGGCAAGGATTTTGAATGCTGATTCCCAAAGTATATTGAAGCATGCCTCTAGAAACATCATGAAATGAGGAAATATCAGAATGCATCTACATAAAGGAATATCAGTAATTATTTTTTGGGGCCAATGGTAATCGATATTTTGATCTTAACTACGCAAGTGGCTATCGTGGTCTTAAAAGAAAACAGAATTAAGGAACACAATAGATTGACAATGTTATCAATAATAAAGCTGACAAAAAGTGAGATATGAACCTTCAGCTCGGAACATCGCCATTTACACCTAAACAATCCTGAAAATTCGATTAAGGATGCCATCAGAGATTAACGATGAATAATATGACTTTTTGTGGAATGGGGTGCATCGGGCGATCTCATAATTTCACAGCTGCCATTCGACGCAATTTGTATATGTACTCTTATACTTAGAAGCCTTACAGCAAAAAAAAATAAAACCCTCAAAAACGGACTTCCTTGAAAAATATTCCATAAGCGTCAGAGTTAATGTTCTTTTCTGTTATTTTATGGCGTGCAAGGGACCAAAAAGCCCGTGAGAAATGGAAAAAATGGAGTGCACATAATTTTTTGACTTGAGAGACTAAATGATTTTTTTGGCCAAATCTCTATGACAAAGTTGAGATATTTTTTTTTCTTAGCAGAAAATCTTTCAATACTCCCAGTTCGCTTACTACGACCATTTCAAATGGCTGAAAATTTTGATTTACAGGTCGCTGTGTATATAAAAATGATATATATGGCCAAAAAGCTCAAACAAAATCGGCCAAAAATATAACTATTCAACGTGTTAATCAGATTTTAACATTATAATGGAAATGAAAATCATTAATTTGTCTTTAGGGTTAGTGTTAGTATCTACTGTTTAAGATCACAGATAAAGTTTGCGTTTGGGGTTAGGTTCACGGTTGAAATTTATGTCAATAAATATCTCTATATGAATATAAAGAAAGCAGCCGTTTTTCAACGAAAGATCTTGCCATTACTAGCCATTGCTATCGTTAGGAAAATACGAGAATTCAAAGATTGCAGAACATTGTATGATAAGACAAATCATTTATTAATTATTATTTATCCGGTCAACTTATTCTTCTTTAGAATATTTACAATATCATTGATACTATATAGTGTACGGTGTCGGATGTTTTTCTTCGGCCTGACTAGGTATTTGCATAGTTTGGAAATAACAATGGTCAGAGCCGATCGTATTTTGGAGAAAAAACAAAAAGATTTAGGAATATATACCATAACAAAGTTCTAAAACTACCTAAGTTCCAAAGGTGCATGTTTAAACGGACCTGGAATTTACGATGTTTCAGAAATTTGACATAATCTTCATATAAAATCATTTCTATCCGTCCTTCAAAATGACGAGATGGTATAATATGGTAACCTCCTTTAGTCTTTGCAATTTAAACACTTCCTAATTTCAGGTGTATATTTTTAAATAAAAGAATAAAGATATACAGTTCTTAAATTTATCTTTATCAAATTTCTGGAGAACCGCTGATTCGAAGAAAGTCAATTTCGTCACTGCAATGCCTGGTGTACTAAATGGTATCCTCACACTGGCCAATCGTCGAGTTATCTCGTTGCATACACACATTCACGTACGCATATATACCGTAAGATTATTCTCTAAAATTTTGATTAGATAAGATGATTTACCGACTTCTCTACGTATAAAGAAAAGTGATTTTTTTGCCTACTTTTGACTGCTTCGTATACATTAAACGAAGACGTCTTCCTTTCTTTTACATTTGTTTTGCTCATTTGGCTTCATTCCAATGTGTGCAGAGTCATCGACAATTCAAACCTCTAATTCTATTGAAATTAACCATTGCAAGATTGAAGATTCCAATCTGGTTGGAGCAGAAAAGGATGTCAGCTAGGTTAACGCTTCAGTTATATCCTCTGGGATTGAATCTGTTCCCAATTTACGATGCGAACGAACCAGAGTCATCCCATCATTTAAATTTTGACACTTTGAGATATTAGTTCAGCAATACATATCCCAGAGCTGACCACGATATAAAACACACCCTGAGAAAGCTCATGCATGCATATGTGCAGACATAAACACACTTTAGAATTATAAAAACTCTGACGTCAAAAACGTCAGAATGTTGGGATTATTTAGATAAGGATCAGAACTTCTGCCAAGGATCAAATTATCTGAACGCTCTGGATGTTGTCGTTCCCTGGCAGTCTGCCAACAACCCCTGACAAAAAGCATGTGATCAGCACAATAAGAGGGCGTTCACCCAGCAGCAAGTACGCAAATCAGAAACCAATTTTTGTTTCATAGTTTAACACCAAGGCTTTAGATAGTATACCTTAAACTAAGTAGAAGGTCAGTGAATCAACCTGTAATTTGCATTCCTAAAACAAATACCAGAACAATTTTTTATGAGCCAATCAATCCATAGTTAAAAAAAGCTGATTGAACACTCCAAAAAAAGCTGTTGTATTTGCCAAGTTGAAAGAAAACATGGCTCGAATAAGAGGAAATTTGAACGAAACAAAAGTAAAAGATTTGAAAATCCTGCGGGAGGAAAATCCAACGAGTAGTATTGTAAAAGATGTTGGTTGTTCCCGTTCAGTAGTGTGTACGAGACTACATCCTGTACGTAGGACAGCAAATCTCTATGATATCTACAAAAGAAGAAATCAAGCGGAGAATCACCCTAGGATGGCAAGCTTCCGGCAAAGCAAGCTCAACCTGAGAAAACACAAGACAGCACAATATATCAGGAAGAAAACAGGGGTCAGGGACATCACAGAAAAAAATCAAATTGCAATGGGCTGGTTATGTTGCAAGAATGAAAGAAAACTGATGGAGATCAGGACTCACAACATGGATCCCAAGACACCACATGCAAAACCGAGTCGGACGAAAAACAAGATGGAGGGATGAACTAAACAGATTCAGAAAATACTAGCTCCGCGACGCCCATGGAAGAAAAATAAAGTTGATCCTCCGGAAGGTCTATTTTCGACGACGGACGTCAAAAGACTGATGATGATAGTAAACCAAATAGGCACTTCATATAAGAAAAACATGCAGGTAGACCACAGAAGTCGTCGGAGCATCGGGATGGCAAGCTCGAAGCAATATGCATTGAAAATGTACTCAAAATAAAAAAAAAACAAACGGTGGGAGAAAGAATCAATGTTAGGGAGATGACTGTAAGGGATCACCAGGCTAAAATGGGATCTACATACAGGAAAGAGAAATGTAAAACAGCGATGATAACTAAACACAAGGCTATAGGGGGCAGATGAGGAGCAATCATGTACGAATGATTGGATGAAAGTGATATTCAGTGATGAATCTGCATTGGCCAAAGTGAAAATGCTGGATATTTTGTCTGATGTCGTCCAAGGAAACGTATAAAGATGATCACCTGGAGAAAACGAACTAAGTCTTTCAATCATTTATGAAATTAGATTGCATATGAGGTGAAGGACGAGGGGAGATACCAATTATTACTTCTATAGTCAGTGCACAAATGTACATCGAATATTTCGGACACTTATTTCATCCCATCTATTGGTATTAGGTTTGGGATTGATAAAGTCATTGCTTCTCACCACAGAGCCATAAGTGTTAATTCTTGTCTTTTGGAAAGGCATATCAACTTAATTACATGCCCTGCAAACAGTCCAGATCTCAATCTGATTTGGACATTTATGGTGGAAATCAAAATGAACACTCCATGAGAGGTCCGTATCCCGAAAAGTTCATATGTCAAGCGTTGCTAGAGATAGTTGCAACTAGCTTGGAGGGGAGGATGTTTCAATTAGCAATGTCCATGCTTCAAGAATTCAGGAAGTCACAAAAGTTTTAGGAGCAAAAATTAACCATTTCTATATTTCTTATCTCTTCTAGTGTCCTTAGTTTTCAACGTTCAGTGATTTATCCTGTAATCTATCAGGAAATTTTTTCTATTAGTTGAGATAATTGTTTTTAATACACTTGATGTATGTTTCATGAAACCACAAAGTTAAGCTGCTGAACAAATTGTGTCATTCCTTTAAATTATTTGCTACTTTGTATTCCTGAAAAATACGAACAAAAACGAAAGGAACAAGTTTCTTTTGGATTGATATTTTGAACTGATGTTTTAAGTGTTACAGACGCGCCAAGACATTTCTATGTTGGACTGCAGTAATGATTTGGAAAAACTTTATTTTGAAACCGAAATGTTTCTTTCTCCCCCTTTGACGGCACACAAAGAAACTGTCGTTGGAATTTTCATGGTGTTCTTTGGATTTATTGTACGTAAGCCAAATCACCTAGCACAGGTCGATGCATATTCAGTAACCAGCTCTCTTTATATCCTAGCAGGAACCAAGATTCATCAAATTATTTGTGTCGTCACGCAACTGAAGTATACGAAGTCAAATTTGGTGGGAACGTTCTAGCACATTTGTAGTTTCTACAGTTGAAAATTCAATTCAAACTCTAAATGCAATAAAAAGTTATTCAATATTTTTCATCGTACGTATTTTTTTCGGAACACAGTACTGAGCAAAAAAGCTGGTAGAACATCGTTTCATGTTGGTGATTCCATATTTTGGCAAAGGATTGTAATCTATTGCGATTTCAGCAAGTCCAATCCTCACACTGTTATTTGAATCCTGAGATAAAGCACTTTCAATATTTAACAAGTGTTTTCATTGTCTTATTCTTACTCTCTACCACAAATTCCTGGCAGAAGCTACTCTTTTATTCTTACATCATATTACTAAACAGTTGGAAAAAGCTTTGACCAAGAAACTACCAACAAGAGATTTATAAAATACGCCACTTGTATGTCTAGACTTTCGTCTGGAACATTTGTCAAAGTCTAATACAATCGAATGCAATTTTCAGAGTAGTTTTTCTTATTCATTTCTTAGGCTAATTCTTGAAAGAATCAGGGTTTCTTCTGATTGAAAGTAAACAAGAAAAACTTGAAGCAACATATTTTTGTTCGATATCTTTTGAGAACCTCTCAATAGCAAGATTTTTTGAATACTCAATACGCCGTCGTTTCTGATGATGAAAAAAAAAAAAAGAACTTGTCAAATAATTAAAATGAGAGAAATACTTCATTTCAGAATATGCATATCTTTACGGACATAGTTAGTACCAGACAAAAAAAATAGTGTACATATTTCGAGAAATCCTAATATGATTGTATATTTACGGAACATTTGGTCATGATGCTTTGATATGAAAGATGAAATGCATGGATGTGGAATAAGGATAAAAATTTTCCTTAGAAACTTATTTCTAAACGCTGCTACCGAAAACTAGACCGTTTGAAAACTGTTGATGGGTTTAGGTTAATCATGTTTCCTGATATCTATACGTTTCTAAGCATCTATTTATTTGGACCTACCAACTTCTAACCATTTGTAGTAGAATTTTGCACACATTTTTGTATCTATGTGTCGGGACTTCGCCCAACCATAATCGTTTATAGTAGAAACTCGGACTTAGCGTTCATATATATTTTTTAAATTTCCGCTCAAAATAAGTTTCCAATGGGGGTTCAATTAACAATGTAAATTAATTCTATATCAATTAATTAGATCTTGCTTGGCAGCCTTACAGGTTGTTTTTTTTTTTTTGTATCATGTACTTTTAGTGATTACAACAAAAGGCAAGCATAGAAACGTATTCAGTGATCATTCATTTTTTCAATTCTTTTTTTTTATTGATCATCCCCACTTGGTAGGCTGACAAAAGACATCGGTCATCGAGAAGGTGAGAAAACACACAGTCACTACTATTTTATCATCAGTTGGATATCAATTCCTCAGGGGCACAATTGCAAAAAGAACGTAAGCAGCATCAGTCAGTTTTCAAACCCGTCCCTTGACTCCTTTGAGTACGCTGTAGACCGTTAATAAAGCTTTCATCGCCCTGGCACTTATAAAATGTTGTAAGACAATGTCCTAACCAGAACAGTGAACTTCAATCTGAAAACCATACGACAGACTAAGTAAAGGATCATGCTCAACATCAGTTAGAGTGATCATAAAACACTGCAGTAAATTACAGAAAAAATAGGAGTCAGGGACATCAGAATAACCATTGGCAATCTCAAGTGACAATGGACTGGTCATATTGCAAGAATGTTGGACAACTGCTGTGCATCATGACTTACAACTTGGATCATCTAAGATCATATCCGAAATTTTGCAGGCAAAGTGAACAATACGAGCTCATAAACTATTGACTCTGCGACGCCTTTGATGGTGAGGTCAGGTGAATTTTACGGAAGGTTCATGTCTAATGATAGACGCTAACAGGCAGATGATTATGATGGAAATTGTTTATGGTATCATGATGAAATTATTGAGAATGTTTGATGTGTTGGTTTTAGTTTCAAGTGCCAATGATCTGTGTTAAGAGTAACTTGAAAATATCGGGTTTTGATTTCTGATTTCCATGGCCCACAGGCTTTAAAACTAAAAAATTAGCTGCGTGCAATATTTTGAATTCTCTTTCCTCTTTTGGTCTTGTGCGGCACTGAAGCAATCTTAAATACTCGACGTGTCAGTTAATAATTGGACATTTTTAACGTCAATTGATGTAAAAAAATTCCATCAAATAATAAAAATGGCCAGAATAGATTCTTTTTATGATATCACGGGCGTTTTTCCACTTGTATAGATTTTAAATAGAGCAGAAAAAGTATCTAAAGACATGTAAATTCTTCAGAATTATTCCAAAAGTCGAAAAGATACCATTTAGATGGGGTTAGCGGAGTACCAATGCCAGAATGACAACAAGTGCTGAAAAGTACAAGAAAACAATCAAATGGGCAAACACAATAATACATCTGTAGGAATGAGGCTCACAATGTCCAAAAAAGCTGTCCCCCCCCCCAAAAAAAAAATTTAGGAGGGGGTCTAGTGGAGTAATGGTGCCAATTTTATCATCTGTGGATAAATCATCATAGCTTGGAGTAGTGGAACTCGCAAACAAATAAAACTGTCTGAATATGACACCAAAAAGGTCGAAAAAAGCCCTTTTCAAAAGAAAAGAAAAAATGAGGGAAGGTCAAGAGGAGCGACAATGATATTTGCATACCAAAGGGTATTGCCAGGAGTGCTAGAATAAACAAATAAGCAAACATTCCAATACATAGACGAACAGACCAACACAGACACATATATATGGAAAAGATACAGCCCTTCCAATTCTGATGGCTACGTTCATTCATTATTCTCAACAGGTGAAAATTAATAATTTTTAAGCATTTGGTCGACCATGAAAATATCGTTATTTCATTTATCGTGGCGTAAGATAACATTTCGTAGTATTCAACGTAATGAAAAAATATTGGAACGCAGTTTTCATAAATTTGATCAGAGGAGACTGAATAATAACACTTGAGAACTACCCTCAATATTCAGGTGGCCTATTCATATTGACAATTTTACTTTAATGAAATTTCAGATGAATTAGATATCGGACGACATCTGAACCCTCTGAGAGAGCAGGCAATGAACAAAGTTTAGTCTAGTTACTCCTAGAGGGAATCATCACCTGTAATAGGGTTTCAGCAATTACCGACGTCAGAAAATTAGGAACAATGACCTTGCACGAGAAAATATTCAAAAATATTCACAAATATCTGATAATTTGTAGAAGATTCAGTCGAGCTTGCATATTTATGTATATATTTATATTGGGTCAAATATACCGTATGTATGGTAATTTAATGCTTCGTGTTTTTTGCATTGAATACGACATTCCTGCAAACGTATATTATCACTGTCTATAGCACAGACCAATATATATATATATATATATATATATACATATATATATATATATATATATATATATATATATATATATATATATATATATATATATATATGTATATAATGCAATTTTATGTCTATATCAAAGACTTTGTGGTTCAAATTCACTTTTGTCTGTAGTAAAACAGCAAGAGACCGCTAAATAAAATGAGTGTTCAAATTGCAGCCCACCAACCAATTTAAGAAAATTTGTCGTTGTATAGAAATGCGAACTCTGCTCAATTTGGGGTCAGATAACAACTAAAATTGAACAAATTGGCTACAGCGATTTAATATTCTTTTGTGCAGTATCTAATAAGTTTTACACGAATGCTTGCTCACGATGCTATGGCCAGAGGCTGGAAAAATGACTACAATTTAGGAAGAAAAAAAAAAAGATAATCGAAAAAAAAAAAATTGGTATCAATTCATAGTTAAATGAAAAGAGAAAGACTTGATAAAATTGGAGGCTTGAATTTCGGTTTCTCGTTACCACACGGATTAATACGAAGCATACGTAACACTGCAATGTATAGTTTATTCTTTCATAAGAAAAACTTCTGAAAGCAATTGGCATTTCCTCGGTTAAAACCAAGACCCTTGCATCGTCGTCATCATCATCATCATCATCATCATCATCATCATCATCAGCAGCAGCAGCAGCAGCAGCAGCAGCAGCACTATCAGCCTTGCAGCGAGTGTCATTGGTCATGGAAGTTCAACAAAATCATTGAAACTGTTACATGAACCATGTCTTTGGCAGCATGAAGTATCGGGGGGATCAATTAAGAAAAATCTCAAAGAAGTGTCACTAATTTGTAAGTTTCTTATCCCGCCTTTTGTTGGGTGGTGATCACTAAAAAATTCTTGAATTGAAAGTAAAACAAGAACCTGAATGCTGTCGAACACAAACTCAAGGACCAACTCAGGAAAAAAATAACATTGAAATTTGAATCCTGTTCCCATTGAGAAGCTATTCAGAAGACAAGGAAAAAAGGTTCTAATTTTCAGCCCTATGGCTATGTTTGTTCGACCCGTACACTCATCGCACGCATATGTAGCCAGATAGCCCTATTCAACTAAAAACAGATGAAACGTATGGTTTCAGTCGATAGCAGTGATTTGCACTCATTTCCCAAGGGATGCATATTTTACAGGGGGGGGGGGGTCAGCCTAAGGGGGAATTTTGTTGACTTTTGATCAGGGGAGGACATACGATGGAAAATGGAATTATGAAAATATCATCATCGTTATCACCATTATCTTTCTGTTGTCCGTCGGGGGACAAAGACCTTCGTCGAGTTTCGCCAATACTCTCTATCACGGGTGTTGTGGAGCTTATACTTTCTGAAATGGTCTAGTTCGTTAGGCTATCTCATAATTTGCCAGCCACAATTTTCCGTATGATCCCTGGAATACCACGAGGTAAGTCGTGATGTCAAGCGTTTTTTTTACTTCCATGTAATATGGCAAGCCCATAGACTGCTGAGTTTTTTAATGATTTCTCAGATAACTCTTAGTATTGTTTTTCTCTAATGTACCTTGCAGTCTGGTTATCTTTTTATGTGTCTTTTTGGGAATGGTCCCCCTTGCAGCAGCAAAAGTGTGTCAAGCTAATGTGATTCTTTGTTTCTATTTTCTCTTTTTGTAATTCCATGACGAGGGAATTGAAAATATGGGGGGGGTGATGATTTTGTCAGATTAGTAAGCACTGGGACTGAGCAGAAAGGGGCATGTTTGGAAAGGCCAATACTTTATTTTGTGCAGAGCAGCCTGCCCCAATCATGATGGAAAAAAATCACGTCTTCAGACTATTTCGGTTACTTCTTATGGTGTTGCTAATTGTGGATTTTGATATTTGATATCTCAATTTAGATCTATAACTTTGGGTAAAACATAAAAAATCTATAGATTTTCTAGATATACTTTAGTAGATTAGAAAAAAAATACTGATCCAAATAACTCCATACTTAGCATTTCAATGTCTAGGGTGTTAAATAATATATGTTGCTGATACCATTGGCCCGTTGTCGAATTTACTCCATTTTATCCACATGCACACACATCCACCCAGGTGTCAAATTATAGTTGAATTCACCACACGGGGAGCTAATATCGACCTACTCCTAATACCGGCAACCCAAAGTTTTGGGTGCGAATGGCGAGGCGTCATTTAGCAGGAGTAATCGGATGTCTGTGTCCACAACGATTAGCAGTGTTTGCTCACTCAGATTCTTTCAACGAAAATCGTTCAATAGTAACAATTCTCTTCTTTGAAGTCAAGGGTTACAACATTACAATGTGTACCTTCAGAAAATCCAAAAACGTATGGTCTCAGACCTCAATACGAGCATCGTATGGCATACATACCAAAATTCATAAAATCACTTTTTATAAATGTATAAGTCGACCCTAATATCTGCATAGTTTGGTAAAGGCAATATTAACATACATAAAGTACGTGGGTACTTGTTTGGGTCAATGAGTTCGATTTTCAAAGTTACATCGGGTGATACTGGAACACCTCCAAAGAGAGGAAATACTATTGAGCAACGATTAAAGATGAGTGACATTAAGCAAGAGATCAGTGTTAATCTTTGTGAACATACGCATCACAATAATCTCATTAGATAAAAATCTCCCAACAATGAAAATTCTTGTGAATGCACCACTATATAACACCTAAAAACTTTTTTCTTGATTTTTTCCAAAAAGTTTTTTTTTTTTTGTGGGGGATGGGTCTATGTGGTAATTTTGGATGACCAAATTTTACAAAAAAAAATAAAAATTTCCAAGATTTTTCAGATAAAAAAATCTATCACTTTAAAACTAATTTTGATATCATTTTCACATATTCAGTTCTGTTATAAGCGTGGGTTACGGTGATTCATTCATGGTAGCCAAAGATATTCTTACTTATTCTGATATTTTCTAAATGAATATGAACTCCATTTCTTCAGGAACGTTTTTCACTTTTGAAAAATTTTTTCAGTTAAGGAAGGGGAGGGTCGAAATGTTGGCAGCATTTTTGGGTGTGCTTAGGTTGTTAAGTGACTTTAATCTGACCCTGCATGTAAATCTCTGTGGCCAACAATGGCTCAATTGCAAACCCATTTGGTGCCCTTTTGTAAGCGATCGAGGTTATTCTAGATGACCCGTTCGGACATTGAACGAGACTATTATTACTTGAAGCTGACTTGTCTTATTTGACATGCAATAAAACGGAATGAAAGCGAGGAAACTTTATTTCTTGCTGAATGTTTGGAACAAGGAGAGGAAAACGGGGAGGAGAGAGGAAGGAAGTAAGAGAGAGAGGGATACAAGTAGAAAAAAGAGGGAAATGGAGGGATAGAGAAAGGGAGGGGAGAACATAGGGAGATAAAGGGAGGGAAAAAAGAAAGATTGATGGAGAAATTAGACGGAGAGAGGGGCACGTAGGGGGGAGGAGGATAGGGATAAAGTTAGGAGGAATAAAAGGAAGTTGGGTGAACGATGGAAGGGAAAAAAGGAGGAAGGAGAGGAAAGATCGAGGGGTAAGAGGGAAAGAAGGTAGGGAGGGAAGGTTGGAGGAGGTCTGGAGGGAGGAAATAAAAGAGGATGATAAAAAGAGGGAAGGGCGGGAAGAAGGGGTACAGAAAAAGAAGGATGGGGAAAGGAGGGAGAAAGAATGGAGGTGAAAAAGTGACGAGGGAGTAAAAGAAGGGAGGAAGGAAGTGAACAATGAAGGGAAGGGATGGAGAAGGGAGAAGTAAGGATTGAAGAAAGAGGAGATGAGGATGGAAGGAAGGAAGGAAGGATGGGAGGAAAGAAGGAATGAAGTAAGGAAAGAAGGAAGAAAGGAAGGAAGGAAGTAAGTAAGGAAGGGAGAAACGACTATACAGACGATGGAAGAAGGCAAACACCTTTCTTGTTTAGTATTGATCAAAATACAAGCAAATATTTCACAAGTATTTGTCTGGGGGTATTGATTTTTTCACTCATTAATCATTCTAATTGTCTTTTATCTCACATACGCCAATACGGATTACTTTACCTTTTTTCCTTTTTTTTTTTTAATTACATCACAGTTCTTTTCCCTCTATTTTTTTTTAATCTCTATTTATCCTTCCCATCCACATCGTGCTCTAAGCTTTCAATTTTTGTCGCTTCTTTTAATTCATTTGTTCTCACAGAACTTTTGGAGAATTTTGCTTTTCTCAACTTTTTTCCCAACTTCATAATTTCAGACACTTTTCTTTGCGCTCGGAAAGTTTCAGTCAATCACTTTTCCTGAATGCTTGCAAACAATCTTCCTGGGACAGACTTCTCTGTGTGTGCTTCCTGTTATATCAAAAGTTTGGCATATGGGCGCAAAAACGGGATAATACGGATATATTACGGAATGCAACATACCAATTACCTTGATTTTGTTTATTTCAATTTGTCCCTCACATATCGTCGTATATCAGGAGCTTTCTTCTCATAATTATTCGGAATAGGTACTCTCTTTTGCTGAATGCTTATGTAATACTCCCTGGTTGGTGCTTCTTGTGCTACTAAAAGCTTGGCAGTCGGTCAGAATAGTGACATAACCAACTTTATCACGAATAACGAATAGATTGGAGAAAACATGCAATGTAGGTTACTACATATGCGTTATTCAATCTTTTTTCCTTATCGACGTGTTTTTATGACTTTCTTTCCATAGAGTTCAGAATGCTTAATCCACTTTCTTTGCAGAGTGCACACGAACACAGTACACCAATACACGTTCATTCTAATTTAAATCCTTGTTCATTAATTATTCATAAAAAAATTCAAATCATCAACTACGTCAACTGCTGCTGATTTTCAACTAAAAGAGTGTGTAGTTTTCAATCATAGTCATGGTGCTGTAATTGGTAGATTTCTTTTCCTGTCACCAAGTATCCTGTTAACTCGAGCTATCACTCGGTATGACATGCATACTCGCTTCGGATTCTCTAAAATTTTCCTTGGACCGTCGTATTTTTACAACTTTTTTCCCCGTTTGGTTCCAAATACTACAGCCGCTCTCATTCTCTGGTGCAGAAATTGTTTAAAACCGTCAACCAGGACTGTCATACTTGTGAACAAAGTTCTTGTGTGATTATGGCTAGTAGGTTATTAAATAGTTGAGTCATCATTACAACTCTTCAATGTGGCAATAAACTATGCATTATCCCATCCAGTACCACAAGGTAGGATCGAAACATTCGTTTCAGACCCAGAAGCAGTCGTCTAACTTCTGTCCTACGCAGAGTTGAACGCTCGGTAAGATGGAATTTAAGCGATATATTTCCTTACGCATGATTCCCAATCCAACAGAGTGTTCCATTTCAAAGTTAGAAAATGTAAAAGCCACAAAAATGGAGTTAAAAAATGGCGGGCTTATTATGTCTCCCAGCCGTCCTTCACTGATTTTCCCTGTTCTGTCTGGAGATTTTATAGATTCTCTCAATACAGCCATGTTTGTTTACCCTGATAACATCCTCTGAGCACTCTTTAAAAAAACAACTTACGTATTTTCTTATCTTTGTACTCCAACTCTATTTCATATAAGTAACTGTCAACAGAAACTGTCCACAAAACTGTAAACATAAGTCCCTTCAGTTTAAAAGATGTTCTGACTGGGTGGGTTGCTATCTATGCATTGTACTAACAGATCCCGT
>OY735228.1:43898220-43928220 GCA_963457665.1 Thysanoteuthis rhombus | reverse complement strand
TGATTAAACAAAAAGTATTTGAAAAAAATATTGACGGTGAAATGATCCATATGTGAAATACAAAATATATAACTATAATATGCAGATGTAACATATTTGGTTTGTAACTTAACAGAAACTATCACATGACCAACATATTTTGGCAGCATGATAGGTTTGGGATGATCAATTTAAAAATAGAAATAAAGGGTTTATTTGTGAATGTGTTACTTCTCCCACGTTTTGGTGGCTAGAGATCACAAAAAACTGAATTGGAAAAATCAAGCATACACGACGCTGCTGAAAATTAATACATATGCAGGGCCTTGCATGGAGAGAGACCACAAGACAGCACAGTACATCCGGAAAAAGATAAGATACAGGGACATCACAGAATCCATTGAAAATCTCAAATGGCAGTGGGCTGGCCATATTGCAAGAATGGCACACAACCGATGGACATAGTGACTCACGACATGGAACCCCCAAGGTTACATATGCAACCAAGGCCGGCAGATTATTAGAGGGAGAGACGAGCTAGATAGATCAAAAAGTACTGGCTCTGTGACACCCATGATAGAGAAGTGTGGCGAATCCTGGAGAAGGTCTATTTCCAACGACGGTTGTTGAAAGACTGATGATGATGATGATGATGATGATGATGATAATGATATCTTGAGATAATGTTTTATTTTTAAAATACCTCAGCTAAGAGAGTTTTAGTTGGAGTTCAATTTACTAGGCTAGTTAATACTATAGGAATCGCTTAGTTTATGCCTGGCACCATTCACACTTATTTTCTGGAAATTCGGAACTTTTTCAGTAATTGTTGCCCCCCAAAAAGAAGCTGAAGGTGAATTATTCGTTGATCACCCCTCTTCCCAATTTTTGAATTGATCGATCACTACATGATATGCTATGTAAAAATGGTTTCTACTGAGTGTATAACCAGACATATTTGTCTATCTATTTATCTGACCATCAAGTTCAACGATTGTCGCCAAAGGAAAAATACTGAAATATTCCCCCAACCCCGTCCCAACTCCCACAAAAATCACTGAACTATTCCCAAGCTAAAGTACCCACCACTGCACGAATCCGGAAGATTCGTAAGCCACAGCGCGTGAGCTGAGTAATTTGGAAAATTTAAGTAAACCCAATGTTACGGAGTAAAAATCTATGACCTGATCCTGACCGATAACTTTTCATATAGAAAATTGGCATTATAAAAATAGTTGTATTATTTACAATGGGATACTGTTTAACGACCTAAACATAAAAAAAATGCAATTTGGCTGTATTGATACACAGGCGTCTCTGATAACGGAACCTGAAAATAACACATTTGCTTATCTCTGTCTAGATAATCTGACTGTTTCGTTGTTCATTTAATCAATAGATTGATCGGGAACAGAATTAAGATCCTTCAAAAGTTTATGATTTTTATCTGGGAAGATTAGCCAGACAGAAATGACAGCTGGCAAGATTGATCATTCAGATGGCTATTTTGGCAATATTTTCAGATGCTTGCCGTTCCCACGCAGGTTTAACGCGATTAAATATATTGGGTTGTTACGTATGAAATGTAGTTTATTTTAAATGGTGAGACAAAGGATGATATGAAGCACAAAGAGGTAAAATATTTAATAAAAATGTGACCAATATGAAGTAATAACCTTTCTCTATTGTTAGTATGGCATCTCTATACACTTCTGTGGGTTTTCATAGGAAGAAATTCAGAAAAGCACAGGAATTATGGCTCCATTCTTATTGAAAATTATATTACGAATATAAAGCTAAAAAAGGAAAAGAAAAGGCAAGAATCTATCCTTAAGGCAATTGTTAATCATTTTATTGGGGAATTTTACTGTGAAATAGATAATAGAATATTTCATCGTATCATCGGTGTTCCTATAGGAATTGATCCGGTGCCTTATTGGAATAATTTGTATTTACATAGACATGAATATATATTCATCTCGTCTTTAATTAGAAATAGTATAAAGCAAGGGCATTCATTTTCGGGTTGCAGTCGTTTTATTGACGACTTGTGTTCTCTGAATGATGGAGGAAACTTTGGAAAAACATATATAAATATGTACCCTGAGAATCTTGAGTTGAAGTGTGAACACAACGGAATAAAAGCAACGGTTTAGATATTGAAATCTTGAATAAAATGTTTGAGTATACATTGTTGGTTAAACAAGATTCCTTTCAATTCTGTATCCTACGAATGTCTTTTAGAATGAACAGTATTCCCTCTTATGTATTTTACAGGAGGATATTACCAGAATATTCCTTTAACTGTAAGAGAGGTCAGTAGACACAGCAAAATAAGTGAGATGGTTAAACTGTTTGATAAAGCCATGGCTAGACATCCTTTTGAACGGTTCAGCTTGACCATATTGAAATTATGACAAAATTGAAGAATATGTCAATTATTGTATAAAAATAAGATAAATGAATAGTTCATATCAAACAAGATAAATTTGTATTAGTGTTAGGGGAATTAAGTAACCAAAAGAGATGGATCCAGTCTTTGTCCGTGTATTGATTATAACGAAGGGAAAGGGCAAAAAACATCTGGCTCTGGTCCATTTGTCTGACTGGTGGGTAGGTAAGCAGAGTGGGATATCGAACATGGAATGCCTAGTAACAAATTGTCCCAGTATATTAACAGCCCATCGAAGTGTTACTACCTTTAGGCAAATGGTTAGGTATATTTTTGATTCTTTTGTGGGTGTGTCTAGGCGGGAAGAATTTCTCTTTTATTTTATTTGATTCGTCTTATTTGATTTATAGTATGTTGTACGGAAAATTTTCACACACCCATCACATAACAATACAGAATTTAGAGTTGAATCTAACAAAGAGAGCAATTGCACAAACAGAAATGGATGCCCCCGCTGGAACAAATATCTCAAATCAAATATCGTATAGCCAGCCGGAATATCAACCAAAGAGAAACCCCTAGAAGTGAAATATTATATAGGAATATCGAAAATACTCTTTGAACTCAGATTAGTCGATCGCATATCATCCTTTACTAATAAAGATATAAAAATAGTACATCACTGTCCACAGATTTCTGTAGGACGTGCTATAACAATTTTTAACCGACTGTATAAGGGGAAATTTTGAAACAGACACTCACATGTCAAAAAATTGAAACCATGTCACCAATGCCTAAATAAAAAATTTGGAATGATTAGTTTTTCCAAAAAAACAACAAAAAACAAAACGAACAATAAAACAGATTTATTAGAAGAGAAATAGAATAACGTTAAAATGCAAGCACTATTCAACACTTCTATTAACAAACATAACTCAATAAACCACACATAGATTCATGAATAATAAGCATAGATATGTTATTCACAAAATCAACTCAAAGATCAACTTCACTAACAAAATTACCTCAGACTGAACCTGCGATAATCATGCAACCCACTAAAGTCATTAAAAAGGATCCCAGCAAGGGGAAATAATAAACGTAAGTAAGAATAAAACACTCCTATAGAGAACAAACAACAGCAACCACTTATCAATAATGAAAACACTCAACCATACCCCCAGGACTGTAAATCATAACCACCAGCAGAAATTTAAAAAAAACTACGAATCAAATAAAACAGATCAAATAGAACGAAAGAAAAAGGTCCTCTCACCTAAACACACCAAAAAATTCACAAATACAAATCTAAAATATACCCAAACATTCGCTCGGAGGAGCTCTGGCCGGGCAGAAACATGAACAGATTTGTGTAGCAAATCCCCCGTTTATTATATCTCTAGCTCTACTCCAAACCAACTTAACATTAAAAGTTGAATTTATCGATTACTCTTTAAAACAAACTCATCAGACCTTAGATATTATATAATACTATATCATATTATACTGCATTCCTGATTTGTATTGCTGCAGTTTACGGTTTCACACCAGTTACCCGATGGCTATTACCTAAAGCTGACAGCAAATCTCCTCAGGTATCCTGTTCTTTTCTCATATTGTTCTCACCTATCACGACAGGGCTTGGATTTGTATAGTCTTTGCCATGCCTTCTTTCTATGGCTATCAGGCCATTGTTAACAGCCAGTGTTAATAGATCTCATTTCTCCAGTACTGTCCTCAGTATTTGAACAATCCCCTGTAGTGCTGCCTTTATAGTCTCAATCCGTCCTTTTATCTCAAGTTCCTCCAATTCTGTTTTCAGTGTCTTTCATTCGGTTCCAAGTGAACTTACTTCAACAGTTCCATGTTTGTCACCGTTTGCTCACTTGCCAGATCCAGGTATTTTCCAAGTTCTCCACCTACTTTCCTATTTACACCGTGGTCTGCAGGCACTGCCACGTCTATTATTTGGTAGGTTCTCCTCTTATTATCCCCGATCCCTGGGTCAGGTCATTTCGCTTGGATGAAGTGGTCAGTTTAGTTGTTCCCAGGGTAATTTGTTCCTGAGTAAATTGTGATTTCTATTTTTCCAGGGCTGTCTCCGGTTTGTGCTGGTACCAATTTTCTGTCGGTTGAATCACATTTGTTTAATGATGATGGTTATTTAAAGAAAGGAGGAAAATGATTATGAATGATTTATATTATTTGAATTACAATCTGAACTGACTGCATTATTACACAGCGTAAATAGACAAGGCAAATAAAAAAAATTAGAAATAAAGAATCGAAACCTGCAATGTATAGGTAGCTTCTTCAAGGTAGCGTCGCTCTGTCCATTAAAACAGTCTTGAAGAGAGGCAGAGCCTAAAATAACTGTTTTATTACAACGTTAAAATCTTGTTTATTTGCAGTGCTTGTCTACACTATTGTTTCTTAGCAAGAGCAACTATATATATATATATATATATATATATATATATATATATATATATATATATATATATATATATATATATATATATATCCTGGCACGTGGGAACATCAGAAACACACTCACACACACACACACACACACACACACACACACACACACACACACACACACACATATATATATATATATATATATATATATATATATATATATATATATATTAATGGATGTAATTCTGATAGAATGTTGTAAAAAACAACTTATACACACATTTTAGATAACCCCTTTAACAAACAATAAAAAAAACAACCCGTCTCACCATACCTACTGCATCATTGAATACCCTAACATCTCCTCCATCGACAACTTTATTCACTAAAAAAAACTATCACCCAACTTACATATATCGGAAAAAATATTCACTCTAATACAGATTTTAAAAAAATACTTGTCTACATTTATACCAAAGGATTATTCTACCCGAATTTTTACGCAGGCACTTATGCTGTTTTCATAACTGCTTTCGAATTCCTCTCACGATATATACATATATATACATTGAGAGAGAGAAAGATATATATATATATATATATATATATATATATATATATATATATATATATATATATATATATATATATATATATATATATGTAAATAGCGTTCTTTGATCATAGAGCAAATAAAGAAAAAACAATAATTTCAGGGGATCACGTTCAGGAATTTTTGCTTGACATCTAACTTCCTATGAATATAATTGCCCATTCCAGAAAGATGCAAATTTTGGCATTAATTCAATTATCTATTCCAGCATTTTTGAAACAGAAACATTGAACGGAACACAGGCTTCTGGGAATGCCTCAACATTTTCATACCAGAACATTAGGATGACCCACCTGGCTTTTGATGTGACATCTCATGGCCCAGTGAGGATGATAGCTAACGGTATTTTGAAACAAAAGGAAATCAATGAAAATGCATCCTTTTTCAATTTGAAAGTATTCAATAAAAAACAAAACAAAATAGAAACATATATATCTGAGTTTATATTGTTTATACCAATAATATTCATATGAAATTTTCTCCAATCTTTTTTTTCCCGTATAAATTACATGAATATCAATATCATAGAATTCCTGTTACAAGTTTCGGGTGTTTTATAGGTACGTGTTGGTCGGTGTTTAAAAACTTACAAGCTGAAAAGGAGAGAAATATTTCAAAATATCATACGCACTGAACTCAGAAATCAAGTATGTCGGATGAGGTTAAAAATTCATTGGGCCCGATACTTGTTAAAATATAAACCAAGCAAGTGATGAATAACTATCTTGATTGGAATTCCTTGATTAAACGAGATGATATGGATACTCATCTTGGAATGTCTAGTCAATATCTTTAAATTTTTTTACTCTTGGAAAGACTCCAATGAGCAAAATTACCTCGACGTTCGTCGCAGAAATGAAAAAAAAAACACGATATCTAAGTTTGGATCAAGGCAATGTAGACGCTGCTTGGAAAATTGTGTTAAACCAAGGAGCCATCTGTGTTGGCTTATCTTTTTGAAACTTACATTTTAATTTTTAGCTTCTACTTCGGCTCAAAAACCAACTCGGGTGCATGTTTTAGCCATCAGGCAAGTTCACCATTGGATGCATGTTTGTGGATATTCATACCGATGTAAGATCGCAACATGTTAGATGTCTTTCGATTCGAAAATTAACAGACTACGTCAGACATATCGTTATTTGATAGCAATGAAAAATTAATCTATCTTGCGCAGATGTTGCAGCAGGACAACATAACGCTCTGTCTAGTTTAAGTATGAGGTATGAACAAAAGTTGAAATACACCTCACAATGATTTGCATTTTGTCAGCTATCCTTTCTAACAAAGTCGAAGTTAAATGAAATATTCTGTTAATCAATCGCCTGAGAAGGTAATTTGTGGCCTCATTAACCAGTAGTTCATCCAAAGTCCTTTTTAGATCCGATGTTCTAAAGTAATCTGTTGCTTTCTTTGAAAATTACGTTGTTTCTATTCAAACACATTTACTCACTTTGTCATTTTAACTGTTCATATATTTCCATATAAATATCCAGTTAAACACAGGTATTAATCTTTTTCTTTTCAAAAACATGTGTGCTCACACACACGCATAAACACCCACTTATCCATGTAACACATGCCCAGACACATGCATAATATTCAGAGGGTTTTTTCTATGACGATGAAACAAACATTTATTTCATTCTGCTCTGAACACTTCAACTCCCCATCCCCCCACCCGAAAAAAAAAAACTCTGAGTTGCAATCAGAATTAATGATCTCTGGACACTGATAAATACATTATTTGATTATCTTTTTTATTATTATCCCATGGAGTATTTCAATGCAATTTGACAGGGACCAGCTATCTTCTTCAGAGAAAGATATTTGCAGTATTTCAGAAAAAAAAGTGCTGAAAAAAATAGATGATCCCAGTCGAAATGCATCGAATTACGCCCGTGAACTATGAAAATAAAAATGAACGATAATGGCTTTTCTTTTTGCAACCCCTCACCAAAGCTGCAGCATGGGAGGGAGTGAACAACGCAAAACTCAAGTCGGGACTCGAAATCGAAACGTTATTTATTTCAACTGAGTATACATCGATAGTGCTTGTTTGACGACTATACAAAAATCCTCGCTCAGAGAGAGAGAGAGAGAGAGAGAGAGAAGGAAAGAGAGAGAGAGAGAGAGAGCTTGAACTTGTCAAGAGAGAGGGAAATAGAGTGAGAATTCAATGTCTTTCTTCTGCCAGTGGCTCGGGCTGGTGGCCGACCCATAGACCAACCGTCTACCTACCCTGGTATCTCTCAGCTTGCCAACTGTAGCAGTCTCTGTTTACTCCGTCTAATCACATCTTTGACCAAGTATTCAAGAATAATTTTAAAAATAGATTGAAATACCCAAAAATAAAATCAAGTATTCGATTAAAGTGTCCAGTTAGCCCTCATATTGTAACAGTAACACCTATCTTCCGAGTTTTTCTCTTCACTTCACGAGCGTCATTCTCATCAATATTCTGCCGGACCACTTCCCATCCACAATGCGAACATTCTTTATTGAATAAACAATCATTGTTATTTTTGTAACCCCCATTTCAAATTCATATCTGTATAGAAATTGTTCTTCAAATAATTACTGAAATCTATAAGAATCAACTCAAAACGTTTCGTGTCAAAAGTCCAAAGAACTCACTCAAACATTATGAATCGCAAATCCAACTTGAATTCAAAAGACGCCCGTATCAAAATTTGTCACATGAAGTAGGATTTTTCCTTTTTTTTCTCAATAGCGACCCCTTTCTTTGTTTTTCATCAACTTTCCGACCCACTTGCGCACACTCTGTACCATCGTATATCATTAGCAATCCATCTTTCATAAACAGAAAGTTATCATTATTGTTACCATTAAACGATTTAATAAATATATCACTCAAAAAATATATTCATCTTAGTAGATGAGATATTACAAATCTCTACTACTTTATTTTGGTACTATTTACCTTTGTCTTAATTTTCATCTGGGACTCCGGATTTGCTCCGACCCGCGCTGTTAATCTAATTTTCATACTCACAGTTGAAAATACTCAACTTGAGTTTAGCTGTGATAAAAAGCAACAGAAATTAAGATGAAGGTAAATAATTGCACGGATAAATGAAAAGAAATAAATCAATAGAAAGAAATGTGATAATAACATAATTGAATGTATATTGTTATTTCAAATCGCAGTTATTCAATTTTCCAAAATTATATTTTTTAATTATTCATCCATTTATTCATTGCGAAACTGCAACCCAGTCAGTTGATGCATCCCCCTTAGCAATGGATATGTATCCGTGCTTGATGGAGGTAGTGGAAGAGTGTTGCACCAATCTTTCGAGCAGGGATAGCTTTGCCCGCCTAAAAAAAAAACTGCATTTGACATTCAGAAGTTCACGTTTAACGCTGGCACTAGTGTAAATTATGTAATTAGACTTAAGGCGACTCATCATCTAAACCTGTCATGTGTCAATTATTCATCATCTGATATCATCAATAAGGACTCAGAAATAATAATAATAATAATAATAATAATAATAATAATAATAATAATAATAATAATACTAAGAACGGCCCAATACACGCAAAACCGCACATTCCAAAACAATGAGAAAAAGTTTTACCAAGATTTAAATGGGGTAAGAAGGCAGGACATAAAACCAGATGCCACTGAGGCAAAGAACTATTGGAATAGCATATGAGGGTACCCCAAAAGACACAACGTAACACTGCAATGGTTAGGAAACATGAGAAAAGAACTACAAGATATAGACAAGGGAGAACCAATATTACTGAATGAAACCACATTGAAACATACTCTTAGGAAAGTAGCCAACTGGAAAGTACCGGGTCCCAACGGGATCCATGGGTATTGGTTCGAGAAATTCACCACGTTACATGGCAGACTCACCCACCTACTCCAAATTTGTCTAAACGAAGGCAAGGCACCAGAATGGATGACTAAAGGCAGAACCACCCTCATCCAAAAAGACCCAGAAAAGGGGAACATAGCAAGCAACTATAGACCAATCACGTGCTTACCACTTATGTGGAAAATCCTGACCGGGCAAATAGCAGAGAGAATATACTTGTCAATGGATAGAAGGGGACTACTACCAGAAGAACAGAAAGGGTGTAGGATAGGAACCAAAGGGGCAAACGATTTACTCTACATAGACAAGATGATCTTAAGAGGAGTGAGGAAAAGGAGAAAGAATATAGCAATGGGATGGATAGATTACAAAAAAGCGTACGATATGATTCCACACAGCTGGATACTCGAATGCCTTAGAATGTTCAAAATTAGCGAACCTGTGGTTAAATTCATTGGTAATTCGATGGAAGACTGAAAAGTAGATTTAACAGCCGCAGGGGACAAACTAGCAGAGGTAGGGATGAGAAGGGGAATCTTCCAAGCCGACTCGTTGTCCCCACTATTATTTTTTCTAACAATGATACCGCTCAACAGAATCCTGAAACACAGCAAAGGATAACATTTCTCTAAAACAAAAGGAAAGGTCAACCACCTAATGTACATGGACGATATAAAAGTGTTCGCGAAAAACAGGGGAGAGCTTGAGACTCTGTTCAACGAAGTAAGGGAATAGAGTGAGGACATACGAATGGAGTTTGAAATAGAAAAATGCGCTATCATGGTGATGCACAAAGGAAGGCTTTCAATGACTGAAGGAATCGAACTCCCGGTCAACAGCAAGATTAGTGCATTGACCGCATAAGACCGATACAAGTACCTAGGTGTCCTTGAATGTGACACGATAAAACGGGAAGAGATGAAGGAAAAAATACAGAGAGAATACCTCAGAAGGATAAGGAAAATATTAGAAACCAAATTAAACAGCAGAAATCTAATAAAAGGAATGAACACCTGGGCTGTGTCAGTAGTTAGGTATACAGGACCATTCCTAGGATGGACAAAGGAAGAGCTCCAATCAATGGATAGGCGAACAAGGAAACTTATGACGATGCATAAAGCATTACACCCTAGGGATGATACAGATAGACTATACGTTAAGAGAAAAGAAAGTGGCAGGGGGCTCATCAGCATAGAAGATTGTGTCCAGAGAGCTAAAATAGTCCTAGAAAGATATGTGCAAACAAATAGAGAAGAAATCATAAAGAGCACGAGAAATAGTGCAACAAGCAATAAAGTAGAAAACAATGGAACAGTACAGCAAACAAGAAAAGAAAGATGGGAAGGGAAAAAATTGTACGGCGAGTTTAAAAGACAGATACAAGATGTAGCTGACGAGAAATCATGGACGTGGTTACGAAAAGGGAACCTTAAGAGAGAAACAGAATCGCTCATCATGGCAGCCCAAAACAAACGCATAAGGACAAACTACATAAAAACAAAAATCGACAGAACACAGGCAAACAGCAAATGCCGCATGTGCGGTGAAAGAGATGAGACAGTAAACCACATAACTAGTGAATGTAGTCAACTCGCCCAGAAGGAGTATAAGCATAGACACGATAGAGTAGCAACGATGATACACTGGGAACTAAGCAAACAAATGGGATTCAATCATGTACAAAAGTGGTATCAGCACAAGCCAGGGGCAGTCTTGGAGAATGACAACCACAAACTACTGTGGGACTTTGACATCCAAACTGACCACCTCATCCAGGCTAGAAGACCGGACTTATTAATAGCAGACAAAAAAGGGAAGGCCTGCCAAATAGTAGACGTTGCTGTGCCTGCAGCCAATAGAGTAAAAAAGAGGGAGGGTGAAAAAAGGGAAAAATACCAGGACTTAGCAAGAGAGTTGAGGAAGATGTGGAACTTGAAAACCAGGGTAGTACCGGTCATAGTGGGCGCACTGGGAACTGTCCCCAAAACGCTGAGGGAGAGACTGGAGGAGATCGGGATTAGGGGAAGCATAGAGACCGTACAGACCACAGCACTACTGGGAACTGCACGGATAGTGAGGAAGGTGCTGGAGATATAACTACTGCAACGAACTGTAGCTCTGTCACGATATGCGAAAGAGAGAGGAGACGTTAGCTGAAGACCCGAGGAGACTTATTGTCACTCAGCCTTCAGCGATAACCACTGGGCAACCGGTGTGAAACTGTAAATCGCAGAATTACTGCGACCTACAAGTACTAGGAGAGGAGGGCTGGAGACTTGAGGAGACTTGCTGTCACTCAAACTCCAGCGGTTACCACCAGGCAACTGGTGTGACATTCCAAAATAATAATAATAATAATAATAATAATAATAATAATAATAATAATAATAATAATAATAGAAAAATTCAAATTTTTTATAAAAAATTCGAGTAAGATCGTACCAATAATTATTGAAGCATTGGGAGCAGTAACTACAAATCACTTAGAGTATGTACAGAAGCTGAACACCAAAGACATCAGCATTAACCATACACAAGAGACAGTACACTTTCAAACATCAGATATGACAAGGCAACCCTGCATTAAACCCGTGACATCCTGCAATGATAATGATAATAATAATGATAATAATGTCTGGTAAGTTACTCAATTAAAATCGTCACGTGACCAACGTGCTCCGTTAGCATGTGCAATCATTTAAAACATTCGGTTGGGCTGAGAGATCAATTATTAGATCACTTATCTAGCTTTTTTTTTACAGTAATCACTAAAAAAATCTAAACTTTCAAAAAGTAAGCGGGCACAAATTAGGTACCAATTTAGCATGAAACTATATTGCAAATGGAACCCATTCTGAAACGTTTTGCTGACGAAATACGTCAACGTTGAATATTCCTATTCTCTAGATCTTCCTGTGCGCGTGATATATATATATACATAGCTAGTCAGAATGACCTGAACTGGAGGAACGTATTTAGACTGTTTGGGAAATAGTTTCGGTCTACTGTTTCAATTACAATTGAAACCTTCCTGCAACGGCAGCTTTATAATGTCAATAGACGGACATAGACGCCTGCTAAGATTTCCCGGGCCACTTGATGGTATGTGTTGCAGAATCAGTACATCATGAACTCGTTTAGTTGTTCATGCCATTTTTTTGTAAATTTTTTTGGGCATACTATCCCTGGGGATTCATGTTATGAATTATGTCGTGCAGTGGTTGTCTGGCATCCTCACAACACGACCATCACATAGCCATTTTGTTTGGTTTCTATGATATTTCTTGTTTTTGTTTGTTTCCCTATTATACTGTCCTACCTTGTGATGCCATAAGGTGATGTTAACGATGATGGTCTGTATACCCTCCCCAAATGAGATAAAAACCTTATATATATATATTCAGGATAGGCCACACTACTCTATCATGGGTATTGTGGAACCAGTACTTTTTGAATTTGTCTAGGTCGTCTCTCCCTCTAATATTCTGCCGACCTCAGTTGCGCATGTGATCTCGGGGGATCCATGTCATGAGTTGCGATTTCCATCGGTTACCTACCATTTATGCAACATGGCCAGCCCACCGCCATTTGAGATTTTTAATGGATTCTATGATATCTCTGACTCTTGTCTTTTCCCGTGTGTACCGTGCTGTCTTGTGGTCTCTATCCATGTAAAACCTAGCATAATTCTTTCATGTGCACGTTGCCTGGTTCTTAATTTGTGGATCTTCTTTTGGTTAGGTTCCATGTTTCAGCTCCATAAGTGACTATTGGGAGGAAAAAAAGTTGAACAGAATATGACTCAATCTAATGTTTTGTGATTCCGCTAGACCATACACTCGCCTGTTGTTTAAAACCAGGAGGGAATAAAATACTGAATGCCATACGTTCAATTGAACAAAAGATGAAAGTAACAAATTTTTAGTGTGGTCGTTGACAGAACAGGATTTAGATTTATCCAAATTGTTGCAGCCCAAAGGAAATAATTAGAGCAAAATAATATTTGGAGGTACACCACTGTGGAGAGAACGAGTTGTTAGCTACGGAGGCAGAATATTCGGAATGAGTAAAATCCCATTAGTTTTTACAAGGCTTCACAGCCATGAGCCTTTCCGATTCTTATCTATCGTGCTGAAACATGAAAATTGACTAAAAGATTGACTCTTAAGGTAGGAGCCATACAACATGCTCAGGAAAGGATCGTGCTCAACATTACTCGGAAAGATCACGAGACAGCATATCATATCAGACAAAAAAAAAGCAAGAATTAGGTACATCATGGAAGCCATTAGAAAAAAATCAAATAGTATGATTATGTTGCAAAAGCTTTATACAACCTGTGGATATCACGTCTCACAAGGCTGGTCCCCAAGGTCCAAGGAGTGATTGCTACCAGCAAAAACATGACATGATGTGATGAGCTGAAGAAGTTCAGAAAGAAGTGGCTCTGCGATGATAGAAAAGTCTGATAAATCTTGGAGAAAATCTGTGTCTAATGACAGATGCTAAAAGAATGATGATGATGATGATGATGATAATAGACATTTGGAGGAACCTTCAAGGTTTTATTGAGATTGCTCTTTACTTATCCTGAAACCTCTAAAATAAATCCATGATAAATGCGATGTGAAGACATCACAATTTATCAAGAAGCGTAGAGAGGACCGAAGTATTAAACAGATTTCAAAGCATGAAAGGCATTGGTCGGGTCATGATATAAGGACGTAAATATGTTAACTGCAGGACATCACGATTCACAACACAGATCCCCGGGGATCATGTCCGAGATTGTGGCCAGCAAAATATGAGATTGCATTAAGATCTAGACACGTTAAAGAAATATTGGCTCCGTGACTACAACAATCAAGAAGCTTGTCGAATCTTGGGGATGGTGTATGTCCAAAAGCAGACGTTGGAAGGATTATGATTATCTGAAGCTAGTTGGAAAATATTGACTTGAGACTTTCATGATTGTCTGACGTACCAGATATACCATGAGAAAATATTTCCTGACAAGACTGGCTGTAGCAGGGTCAAACGGTACTCCAAGTTTATTCTGGCTGAGAGATAATTGTCGCATCTTTTTTTATCGTATACATAGTAGATGAAACATACTTTTCCGTTCAAAATTGTCTGTTTTTTTAAGGGGAAATCAACTAGTAAATATCAAGCAGAAAATTGCATTTTTTTAAATGTCTGTAATCATATATTGGCCTTATAAGTTCATTTTGGTTCTGTTGTTAAGAGGACCGTGTATTTATTTCAATTCATGATTCGGAAAGGTAATTTTTCGATATCGGTTTTTCTCGACGACAGACGACGGACAAAAGATGCATATTTCCCTCCTCTGACTTAGGTGAGCATTGTCCTTCTTCTTCCTATTTCTGCTGGTCCAGTTTCCGACTTGAACGAGAGTATAACAATAAATGTAGCATATATCAACCTCCCTACACTGATCAAACTTTGGTAATTGAAGTTAAGGTATCTCACTGATACAATCCATCGGGAGGTGGGGATCATCTCAAACACTGGTTGCAATAACCAATGATATATCTGCAGGCATGCACATGTGTTAAATATCCTTTTCAAAGTACCAATTGATGATGTGAAAACTTTAAGAATCAATTTACTACGATAGTAAAAATACATTTCATGAACGAATAGGTTTCAAGAGTTATATTTAGAAGAAAGTACAAAACATTCCCGTCTCATGACCTTAAATATTGGAAAATCAATTACTACCCGTGAAAAAATCACATGTATATCACACTTCCATCAAGTTGAAAAGTTGTATTTGTATTCAGTCGGGCCTGTTCGTCCATTCGTTCGTTAGTTCGATGGCCTGTCCACGTGATATTTCCGTAGGTTCTAGACGGGTTTCAATGAATTTTCTTATGGAAGGATGAGGAATAGGTTACGGGAGAACTGAATATACATGCACCAGTAGATCCATAAACATACATCTTCTCCATCTTGTAGTTTTATGTCCAAACAACATGATATCACAACAAATTGATCAATACGTTATCTCCTGGAATCCTCGATGAATTTTTTAAGCATTTTGTTGAAAGAGTATGAGAGAGCTGATTAAATATTTGGTCGTATCCATGCACAATAACATCTACTGACGGTGGTGTTGACCGAGGTATGTGCTTTTTGAGGGCTCTTTAATTGAACTCCTCTGAGATGATTTTGAAAATTGATACAACAGGACACAAATTTTTTTTTATGAAAACAGCCAAATTTTTGCAAAGTTCAAGCAGTTTCTCCACGTCATCTTCTTCAACTTGATACCTAATAGTTTACTACTTCAAAGCTATTAACTGTGTAAATAAAAGTTTACGTCTTATCAATTCCCTCAATTGTTACTTTTAAGTGGAAGGGTACATTATTACAGACAGAAGAACAAACAGAGAGAAAAAAGCGTTCATTTATTCGATGTATTATTGTATATTCAGAATGTTGTCTTAACTTTCCGAGGGAAATTATAATAACAGATCAGACACACGATATCCTAATGTAGTCGGTTAAACATGAAGCAGTCTAAATCAGGGATTGGCTCTCGGCAATTTGAGCCCGCTGTTCAAATCCACAGCGCGATTTCATTGTATCCGAGCTACTTACTTCATTGAATGACATTGGATACTAAAATCCATTGGTTTCCTGCATCTATCTTTGTTTAGTGGACGATTACATCCAAGGCCAGAAAATCTAGTAGAAGTGTGATTAAAAAAAAATGAATCAATGCTTTAGAGCTCATTTATTTTAACACCATGCAAAACTACACCAATAGCCTCGTATGATCATAGGGTCATTTTCTGGCTTACGAGAGATAAACAACAACATTCATCTGTCTCTCCACCTATAGATGTGTGTCGACCCTCCGTTTATTCCATTACGTCAACTGTTCCCATCAAGAAAAATGTTGAGTGGATCAATGAATGTCAAGGATATAATGTATAAGGAAAAGAAGGCGATGAAGAGGGTAACAAGTGTATTTGGAGGGGTATAATGAAGTTCCACCGCAAACTCGACTTCCAAGCTTTGGAAAAGAGTATAGCACATATCGAATCTACAATGCATTGAATATTTATGATCAAGAATGTTAGTATTCACAGTATACCTTATTAACCATTTATTTGTTTTGAGATGGATCCGAAGATGGAGATAATTTTAGAAACTATTCTCTGTTAGGAATACTTTACTTCGTCGTTTTCTCAACACTACATTTATCATGGTTTTATTTTAGATGTTTTGGGAGAAGTGAGGGATAATCACAATAAACCCCTTGATCAAGCGACGTTCTCAAATACAGGTGCAACCTGTCTTATTACACCACAGGTGTTCATTTATAAGTGCTCTCAACTACAAAAGTTTTACCTGACTAGTTCCATCATCATCATCATCATCATTATCATCATCATAATCATCGTCATCATCATCATCATCATCATCACCACCCTTTTAGCATTACTCATATGAACTCCACCAAAGATCCACCACACTTCTCTACCTTGGGCGTAGTGGAGCCAATACCTTTTGAACTTCTCTGCTTCATCACATATTCCCATTTTTTGCGGATCACAGTCTTGCATATCGTCCCTGTGGACCCACATTGATATCCAACAGCTGTTTAAGCTTTTGTGACACGAACATACCATTTTATTTTCCTTATGGATTATATGATACCAGTAATTCTTGTTTTTTCTTTCTTCTCTAGAATGATATGCTACCTCGTGATATTTCCATGTAATGTTAAGCACGATCCTTTCCTGAGCATGTTGTGTGGCTCCGACTTTGGAACTCAATCTTTTAGTCAATTTTCATGTTTCAGCTCGATAGATGAGAATCGGAAAGGCTCGTGGCTGTGAAACCTTTTGAAAACTAATGGGATTTTACTCATTCCAAATTTCCTACAGCTGTAGCAAACAAATTGCTCTCTTTAGAATGGTCTACTTCCAAATATGATGTGTTATCTCGTGATCCCTTGATGTGATGTTGAGCATGATCCGCTCTGGTTCACGTCATATTCCATGTTTCAGCTCCATATGTATTTATGGGGAGAATGCATCGGTTGTAAACCTTTCTTTTAGGGAATAAAATGATTTTATTTTTTTTGGGGGGGGGAGCTTGCTCCCTTTATACTAATCCTGATAAGAGAATTGAGATGAAACTGTAAACCACATTATTAGTGTGTGAAAAAATAAATCTCGTCATTCACCGAATAGAAACCGTCATACAACCAGCGTGTTTTGGCATTTAATGTTACGGTGGATCAATTACAAGAAGTCGAAAAAAATAACTAGAGGACTGGTCCCTTCGCTTGCCTTTTTTTTTGATCCCTAAGAAAAGCCAACATTTTTGAAAAGCAAGCATGAATGCTGTAAGATGCGAATTGAAGGTCTGATTTACCATAGAATTACATTGTAAACTGATCCCACCGAGTGATTAGTAATTTTTAAGACGTTCTCGTGGGCATGATAAGAAATTATTGTTGAAAATCTCAACCCCTTGTTTCTACTGGGGTGGCCTGTGCCATCATCGGAAATGTAAAAACCTATGTAGAGAGTTTCGGTAGTAGTTTTGCATGACAGTTTTCTATAAAAAAAATGTCGAAATGTCAGTGTCACAAGCAAGAGACGTTGAAATCGTTGGATCAAAATATGGAAAAAAACGATAAAATTTACCAAAGAAACACCGAAAAGATGCTAAAAATAGAAGAAAAAAATACCCAGAAGATTGCCAGAATATCCAAACATGCCCACGCTTATTCAAAGCTATTTTGCACTGCCAAAACAAGAAATACACTAGATTTAGCAGAAAAAGGGACTAAATTGGCAACACTGTACCGAATGTTGCACTGGAAATCGTGCAAACGACTTGAATTCGACCATGAAATATCATTGACTGTGCTCAAACTAAAGCCGGTCCTACAAAATATTTTTAAAAAAGTCAAATATTATGAGATCTAGACCAACAACTCTATCCAAGCAGAAAGGTTGTATTTTATACTTGTTGGACATAAACAAGAAAAAAAAAACGGAATCTGCCAAATTGCAGACGTAATTGTGTCAGTGGTCAACAATGAAAAATATGAAAAGAGATAAAAAGTTAGAAAAAATACCAGAACTTGCCTAGGACAACTGACTACACCATTAAACAGTAAGAATCTGATATGAAATTCTCTGTTATATATTATATATAATAAAGCAAGAAAAGGGTGAATGATAATACCTGAAAATTGATAAGTGCTGTCTAAAAATCCTCACAAGGAACTCATAGGTGTATTGACTGGCTTTAATTATCTAATTAAAATGACAACATCATTGTTCCAATGATACAATTGGTTGATATCTTCTTCCAGGTATGCGCTATTATTATTATCCGAATGCAATATAATACTAAAAGATGTTGGTCATTTGACGTTTTCTATTGGATCAGTCAGTTACGTATGATTATTATTATTGTTATTATTATTATTATTATTATTTGGAATCTCACACCAGTTGCCTGGTGGTAACTGCTGGAGTTTGAGTGACAGCAAGTCTCCTCAAGTCTCCAGCCCTCCTCTCCTAGTACTCATAGGTTGCAGTAATTCTGCGATTTACGGTTTCACACCGGTTGCCCAGTGGTTATCGCTGGAGGCTGAGTGACAATAAGTCTCCTCAGGTCTTCAGCTAACGTCTCCTCTCTCTTTCGCATATCATGACAGCTACGATTCGTTATTATTATTATTATTATTATTATTATTATTATTATTATTATTATTAATAATAATAATAATAATACATAACTGACTGATCCAATAGAAAACGTCAAATGACCAACATCTTTTAGTATTATATTGCATTCGGATGATCTTTCAATATACTCGAAAAAAGGGGATAGATGAATTTCATTTTAGTTGCGTATTGTCGGATAATGATCATTCAACAAGTCTGAATTCTCAAATAACGAGTGTAAATCCAGTCGCACGAAACACATAGTAATCAAGGTTGACAGTTTTGTTGACAGCTTTTGTAGACAGTCCCTAACAGTCATATGTACCATTCTTGTTCAGTGCCAAGTCAGTATTATACAAACAGGCCCCTACTTAGGCATCTCCTCGCAGCATTTATTGTTGTGCACATTGCATTTCAGAGTTACACAAAACTGTTGGATCAGAGGTAAATTACTGAAAGTTCTTCCGTGGACAGAGTCCATCTCAATATTTTTTATAACTTCCCTTAGTGCATTTATTTAGGTGTAGCAACAAATCTCAGTTATGTGTTTTTTGGCTTGGTCAGTCAGTCGGTCCAAGTTGCTTCAAACAATGGAAATAGGAAAAGAAGAATAGGTCATCAATAAGCGTGTTGACATTTAATTGAATGATGTTATCAGAAGGATTCATATTCCGATCATTTTCTTTCAGCTGATACGATATCATAAAAGAATCCTTTCAACGAATCAAGAGTTGGTTCCATACGCTGAAAATGGCCGTTTACGTATCACGTATTGATTACATTTGCAATATTTTACAAGTAAAATCAATTGACTAAATAAAAATACTTGTGTTTCTTCTTCCTTCTCATGCTGAAATTACCACGCACCACGTGGAAGCTTTATTGAACTCATGGTTTCTGTTCTCTGTGATATCCTGTTTATTCTTTCTGAAATAATGCTTTGGTACAACTTGACTAAACGGAAGACAGTTATGTAACCATCAATCGGACAAACCAACGTTGGATGATATATATTTTTGACGTATATGTAGGAGGGTTAAACCAGTGACATTCCTTTGATTGACTTTCCCTTTTAGTCAAATAATGCAAACCAGTCAGCAGTGAAGTAATATGTAGAACTCAAAAAGAGACAACTGAAGCTATAATCAGCAGAAAGGCACAGATAACGGAAAAGGAATGTGTACATGCTGTTTGAACCCGTTCACCCTACAGTTGAAATAGAATTTTTCAGTTTTCAAGTCAGTCCGACTAGTTATGCATGTATCAATATAAGTATACACGTATGACGATAACAAGCAGTACTAACATTGGAAGAAAGCTGAAAATTTAATATTTACTCCTCAATCTATCAAAATCTTTTTTTTTTAAATTTTAAAGTCTTCCCTCAAATGGGTTTCAATTAGCGATTTATGTTCATATCAATTGATCCTTTCTTTTCAATACAGATTTTTCAGTACTCACTGTTTAGCCAAAATCTGGTAAATTAACTTATCCATCAGTTACGATACGACTTCTCCAATTTTTTTGCTAATTGATTATCCCCAACACGACATGCTGCTGGAAGACATTGGTTGTATGACGATCTCAATTCAGTGGCAAACCAAACTGGTTTATTGTCTTAAAATTTTGCTGTCAAATGTAATTCGTTTACTGATCCACACTCTCTCTCACTTCCGGAGTCCTTTATGGTCCTTAAGTGCTACACATTATCCGTCTAGAAATAAACCCCATGTATTATAAACGAACTGAAACACATACTCTATTTTTCAGGGCTCACTTTTCTCTTGATTTTTCCCATCCCATTATATTGCATCAAAAATAAATGATCGATTTTCTACTGTGAATATCTATTTTCACCCATAAGCATCATCTTCAGATTTGGAATTCAATAAGACGTTAAAACATAAAAAAAGACTCATTTTAATGCTTTTATATGAACCATTCTTCCGCCAAAGCCTCAACGTTATTGTCTCTTGCATTTGCCCTAACGTGCCTCAGATCATCCCTAAGTAAGAATCGATGTCTGAATTATATTAAGGTATTTTATGTTTATACCGGAATTTATTCAGCGTACCAGCTTTTGCATTAATTCAATAAAATTGTCAAAGGGAGTGCATCAAAGAAATGTCCTTAAAACATAAAAGGACATCAGATCTGTCAATTAAGAAGTCACATTCCAAGATATTTTTAAAGATATTCTTGTCTTCAACCTTTTTTTTTTTACTTTTGATAAAAAAAAATATTTAAATCATGCTTGCCTTTCCTTCACACCATACATTTATTTACGTTTTCGTTAGAAACCGTCAACCAAGACTGTCACTGAAACAGTTTATATAGATTTCTTCAGTTTTCAAATTGCTCTGGCTGGATATGTATGTATGTGTTATGCATACAAGCTACACAATTGGTGCTAGGGGTGTGAGAATTCAAAGCTTAAACCCTTATTATGTCTAGAAGAAGTGATAATTTTTTCAAGTGCTCTATGTAACTTTTTAGAATTACAATTTTGCAATGTAAGCTTCTGCTAGATTGGCCCCTTTCTATGTGCCTCTTTACCTTTTGAAAATTTAGACTCATTTTTGTGATCACAGCATAACAAAGACCGAAAGAAAAGAATTATTCATCTACCATCACCCTCATTCTCAATTTTCTAATTGATTTCCCTGAACACAGCATGCTGCGAAAAACACCGTTTGTATGACGGTGTCTATCAATTGACTAAACCAGACCTGCTTTTAATGTTTTTTTCCCCTGATGCCTGCCTTTCCCTTACGATTTGGCTTCTCTATATTTTCGCTCTTTATCCGTTCCAGTTGAGTAATCCTGTCTTTTATTTCATAGTTCTATACTCATTTTTAGTAGAAACCGTCAACAAGAACTGACACCAAAACTTTCAACATAAGTTTCTCCAGTTTTCAAGTTGCTCTGGTTGACTGGTGGGGCATATATTGCGCGTATAGGTCGTACCTATATAGTCAGTGAACTGAAAATTGAAAAAACAAAAGTTTGTTTTTATTTTTTCCCAACCCATTAACTTTGTTTCCAGAGGGGGGAATTGCAATGTAAGATCATGCTAAATCCAACATTTAACTAGTGTCTGGTTGCGTTCACGTTTGTTTTTTTTAAAAATGAAATGTTGGTTATAACATATTCGTTGATAAGCCTCCTTTCTAATTTTTCAATTGATCACTCCAAACATGACATGCTGCTAGCAACGTTGGTCACATGTTATTTTCTATTGGGTGACTAACCAGACTTGTTTCTCTATTTTTCTGTTCTTTATTTGTTTCAGTTGAGTGATCCTCTCTGTTCGATTTATAATTTTAGTCCTTCTTTCACTCCCTTCATTCCACTTTCATCAACGTGCGTGATTTTTCCTCTGTTTCCATATTTATCATTCGTCGTATTTTTCATCTTTTTTTCTCATTTTAGTACGTCGGGTTTTCACTACTGGGTCGGCAAAAAAGTCATTTCAGTTTTTATTACTTTACAGCATTATCGGCGACTAGTTTTAACTAACTACACAAAAAACTGCTTTTGATGCTATTGTGAAAGTTATGTTATCAGCGTGCACTTTTATGGCAGTCGCCAAAAAGTTCGACATGGGTTCGTCACTAGATGGCATTAGGAGGTTTTGGTTGTAATTAAGTACACTCAAAAAGATCATTTTTGATAGTATAGAGAGAGTTGCCATATCGACTAGCATTTTTATTGATATGACCAAAAAGTTTGTCATCATATGGTATTAGACGCATTTAATTTTAATCTCCATAAAATAAAGATAATTTTTGTTTATACCATGACGGTTGTCATACCAGTGTATCCTTCCAAGAAAATATTACATAATGGAGCCTAAGATGTCAGATAACCCCGATAGAATTGCAAGCTGACCAGCACAACAGTTTCTGTGGTAGACCCATGCATATGTGTATAGATGTATTGATCTGTTCATACGTACTTTGGAGAACATATGTATATCGGGGAACAGAACGAATATGTATGCTACTGCATTGGCGAGTGTGGGTAAATTGACACATACACCTAATAATTAACTGAGACGTTCGTATCATGGATTTCTCTTGAATTGCAGACAGTCAGTCTGTCTCCGGTCTTCTAAACTCACCCCCGTGGTTTCTTAATCTGATTATTTCTCATGTATTTTGGGGTTCAAAGATGGCTACGCCACATGGAACTAATTAAATCTAACAAAAAAAAAAAAGATCAACCAACTTAACATTGGTCATGTGATAATATTAATCAATCAAAAGTAAGAATTCAACCGGATGGTTTGAAAGAATTGTAAGTCTGGTTCAGTTCGAAAGTGTGGATCAAAAACCAAACACTTTTCTTAACGGCTAACACGAAGAAAAAATAAATGATCGAGAGAAGAAAGTTACCCATATGGTCGTTTCGGGAAATATATGAGCACGAATAGATAGATTCTTAATTTATAAAAAAAAACAAACCCATCACGTGCCATTATAGAAATCAAGAATGCTTACTACGGTCCTTTTCAGAGATTACCGGGAAGAAAATTACCCCACAGATGACAACTTATAAAAACGTATGCATCCTTCTTTCTCATGGCATTCTTTCTCTCCTTGTCTCATCCTTCTCCAGATTTTTAATTGATTTTGGATGTTTAATCACTTTCGGGTCTCCGGTTACTCTTGGTCTCTGCTATTTCCTTTCCTCCCGAATCGCGTAGCGGATTTCTCAATCGAGGCGGCACATACTCTTGATGAGTGTGGTGATGCCAAACGTCTTCTCCATTGGCAATCTGTTGTTTTTTTTTCACTGATTTTGTCATTGAAGGTAGTAAAATGAAGCAGCATTATCGGGCATATATTTTTTAATGTGCGAAAGTTAAAAATACGACGAAACTGATTTGTGCAGTTTATTGAAAAGGCAAAGATTGGACTTGTCAAAAGTGGCATTACGATACGATGGTAACTCCTGGCTAAACTTGGCTTCAGGTATATTCCTTGATGAATAATTATTAATAAAAAGCATTTGAAAGTTTTGAAACACAAACTTTTGCTCAGACTAAAAGACTGACTATAACTCTAACCCCTAACCCTAGGCCAACATAGGTCTCTCTCACGTTATAATTAAGTTTTCTGGCTGGCTATGAATGCATCAATCGTTGAAACATATACTCCTTATTGGGTCAACAAATACTTTTTCCAAATACCACTTAAATTTGTTTTTTTATAGGGGTTCAGGACCTTTTTGCGCCAGCTTGTTCTTTGAAAATTCAGACTTTCCACTCCTGCTCCTTTTGTTCCAATTTAGTAATTGGTCAAGCTTGTTACTGTTTCATTCAGAAACAATACAGTTTGGTCTTGTAGAAGATTCTTCTGGATCATTATGAAGTGTAACTGTTTTGAGCTTTGTTAGTGGAACAGTGTTTTTGGTGAAGAGTAGAATTTAAACTGTAAAACCTTCATGTCATAAATACAACTTTTGAACGATAAAAAGAAAATTATTCAATTGAGAGACCTTGAGGATTCGTAGTATTTGGTGATTCTGTATCAATCGTGGGTTGTAATACAAACAAGAAGGAAAATATATTATTCTAAGTTCAAAAGGGCAGCAACCCATGAACCTACAACCTGATTCATGGTTAAGCAGTTGTTCCTTCCGATTGTCGTCAGGAGTAAACAAACATAAGTAAGAGTGATAAGATGATTTATATCACTTGGCGACAACAGATAACGCATGCGCTAAAGAAATGCGAAAGCGGGTATATATCCGGTAAGCTTTTAAATTAAATTTGTCTTTTCCCAATATATCTTCGGATTCACGACCAAAGGCCAAGAATCGCTAACAAAAGTGACTTGATCGATGATCTGTCCGTAGTCTTGTCGCTGGTGAAATCAAAATACGTGTTGGGAGTAAATACAATAGTCTATTTGTCAGAAAGTTTTGTGTTGTATATCGGAGATTATTGTGATTACACATCTGTCGACAGACACCAAATTGAATAATACAATAATGTGTAAGATCCTTAAAAAACAAGGCATTTAATCTTTAACTGCGTTAAATGTGGGAATTTTTTGTATCAAATCATTGGACCCTGTCAAGGTTGACCATGAGGGTTACAGCTTTCATTTTCTGTTCCTGCTTTGGTATTTATTATGTGGAGGCAGAATATGTCGATACTAAACATTTATTTCCTGACGATGAACAGTCTTCAAAAAAGCATGACGCACCTTTTAGCTGGTCAGATATAATAATTTCATAGGAGTTATCGGCTTACACACTCACATGTCACTGCCTTCTACTGTACTGTTTTATTATCTCGAAATATGAGGTCGAAAATGATTCTCTCTTGTTCACGTTGCATGGTCCCCAGTTTGAGAGAGAACCTTTCGCTTAGGTTTCACGTTTCAGCTCCATAGGTGACAATCAGAAGTGTGCAATGGTTATTGACTCTCCTTTTTAGGACTTCTTGGATCTTTTTTTTTATGAGTGTTGAATTTGCTCTACCGAAAGCTTGTCAACTGAGTGTGATTCTTTGCTTTATATTTACTTTTGTTTCACCAGAGGAAAAAAATAAAAAGAGAAGATAGAAAAAATAGAAAAAACAAAACAAAACAAAAACGAATAGGGGACTTTACGATAACCGATCTCTATAACCATCATCTTTGACTCAATAAAAAAGTCCTGAACATGAATTCAACACATAATTTCCAATTTATGACTGAACCTCTGCTGCTTAATGTTTGGATTGATTTTTTACGCTAGATTTATTATTGTGCCAGTTTCTTGGAGATGGGTTCCCGTCGTAAAAATCCACCCCGCAATATATCGCTTTTTACCTTGATGACACCAATGAATATTCATATAGAAAATGTTGTTGATTTTACAAGTATACCATCGATTATCTGAAAAACTGATTTTAGAAACCGACTTTAAGAGAATCAATGAGAGTGGTAGTGAAAATTTATAGTCATATATCCTTTGATTAGCCGGATTCAGATTCTGACATGAGTTACTTTGTGTGTCACTATTCAGCATGTATTGTTACTCAATCAGATAGTGTCATTATTTTATTTTTGTGATTAAAACAAGTATCCTTATCTTTGTTGTTTTGACTCGGACATTTCCGGCCTATACCAACAGTGTGTAAAATTTCAGAGTGTATATTTAGGAATCATATGCCATAAAAACAAATAATGAGAATAGAACTGTAGTATAGAAATATTTGGTCCAAGTTTTTAGTTGCAAAAAGAAAAGTTTAAAAAATATATCAAAGATATAATGGATAGAATATTATAAAAATTCCCTCGATGAAGCCTTGTCATTCGTTGGACATTTTTGACTCGTATTCATTTATATCACTTCCGAGTCGACATTGTACGATCGTCAATGAGCAGCATGGATCCAAGTCGTTTAGATCCTTTAAAAGGATTTAATGTCACACAGTAAATAAGCCAGATACCCCAAATGCTAAATTTTACTGCAGAGTCATCTTTGAGAGAAAATCGGGATGTGAGCCAAGCATTGGTTTAGACCTGAGATCAATTTTCAGAATAATCTATGGAATCAGAAACATTTTACTCTAAACATCCTCATTGTGTATGCAGTTTGCTCTCTGCTGATATACTTGGCCAAGAATACTTCTGATATAAATGCATGGCAATCAATGTCATTTCAGTCGCTTTTTGAGACATTACGCCCAATTTTCGGTCAAATTTGGCATCCTATCACTTCAAGCTCATTTGGAATATCCCAGGGTTTTGACATTAGTAACTGTCAATGGAAATGGACACCACCACCGCCAACATTGGTTTCTTTAGTTTTCATGTTGGTTTGTCTGACTGTGTATATACGTATTTGTGAATTATCACGTGTGAAGTTCACATCAATGGAGATGCAAATAGGAAAGCTCAAAATTTACTCCCTATCATATTTAGAAAGAACAGCTATTTTTTCCTTTAGATAAGTTAAATATTTATTCAAAAAACAGGGATTGTGGTCATTTGCAATGTGATTTTTTGCAAAACTGATTCCCATATTTTTTGACTGGCTGCATTTTCGCTTGTTTTTTTTTTCAATTGAGATAATTTCAGTGATCTTTTCCTAACAAGAGGCGTGAAAAATCATTCATTGATCCCTCTCAACATGAAATGCTGCAAGAACACAGATGCCACGAGACAGTTTCTATCAAATACTCACCAGGCTTTCCAATCATTCAAATAATCATAGTACTGGCGGCTAATGATATTCTGTTTCTTTTTGCTTTGAACGGCCTCACGATTTTGTCAGAGAATTTCTCGTTCATATATAATAAATCAATGACATCATAATTCAGTGATCCAATTTGTAAGTGTATACAAAGGTTAAGATAATTGGCCACTCAATAGAAACCGTCACATAACGAATGTATTTTGGTAGTATGCCGTGTTAGGGTCGATCAATAAAAATCGGAAACAATAGATATCAACATGTAAGTCACTTCTCTCGCCTTTTCTCAGGCAATGATCACTGACCAAAGTTTGAATTTCCAAAAAGGAAGGCATGTTGCCGAACACAAACCAACGGGTCAATTTAGCATAAAGTTACATGGTGAATCAAGCTCCACCACTTGAATCAGTTGCAGATCTATTAGTATATTGACGCAATGAGGAATACATGTTTGAAGTTTTAGTCTTTTAGTTTCATTGGTACGGTTTGTACACCGGATGAATGCAAACTAGCCACGAAGACCAATTTGGACACTAGAGATGGCGATTTTGAATGACAGTTTCAGTACTTCAGATATGACGTTGTCCCCACTCAAAGAAAACGAAAACATAATTTCCGAAATTAATTTTCATGTTTTTGATCCATAAGACCACTCTCCCTTCAGGAAATTTATCCAGTCTGAAAAAAAGTTGATGATTCAAGGTTCGAAAAAATGTTCTTCTCCATAAGATAAATATGATAGGAAAACGAGCCCTTCATCATCATCATCATCATCACCACCACCACCACCACCACCACCACCATCATCATCATCATCATCATCATCATCGGTCTTTCAAGGTCCGTCGTTGGACATAGACTTTCCCCAGAATCTGCCACATTTCTCTATCATGAGCGTCACGAAGCCAGAATTTTTTTAATCCGTCCAATTCATCCCTCGATTTTGTATTTTGTCGGCTTCGGTTTTGCATGTGATCTCTTGGGATGCATGTTGTCACATTTCTCTATCATGAGCGTCGCGAAGCCAGTATTTTTTGAATCCGTCCAATTCATCCCTCAATTTCGTATTTTGTCAGCTTCGGTTTTGCATGTGATCTCTGGGGATGAGTAGTGATTTTCATTGGTCGTCTGCCATTCTCACAACATGACGTCCTCATTGCATTTAAGTTACTCAAATAGATTCTATGATTCTCAGGCTTCCATTTTCTCCCTGATATACTGCGCTGTCTTGTGATCTCTTCGTGTGAGGTTGAACATAAATCTCTCATGCGCAAGTTACATGCTTCTCAGTTAGGTTCTTGGTTAATTTCCCTTCAGCTTCATAAATGACTATCGGGAGATTGCATTTGTTGTAAACTTTTCTTTTTGAGATTATTGGGATCCTCTTGTTTCTGTAATTTGAGATCTTTCTGCCAAAGGCTTGCCATTCTAGGGTGATCTTTTGCTTGATTTCTTCTTCTTTTGTGAGTTTCATAGAGATTCGTTGTCTTGAGTAGATGTTGTAGTCTTTGGATCTTTAAAAATGACTGCATTCTAAAATATTTTCCTTAGATGCCGCTTGGACACAAATCGGGGCTCGATCAAACTTAACTGGGATGTCCAGGCGAAGATGTATAGTGATCAAAACCCCAAACACCTTAACCTTTTGGGTTTCATAAATGACCATGTGTCCAGGTTGCACCTGACAGTGTATAGAAAACATTTTCTGATTTTCTATGACTTCAACTCAGAGGCAAATTGTATATTCCATCAAAACCACCTAGCAATGCTTCAAGGATATAAACTTACATCTTGGGATCGTAAAAAAAACGCTGACAAATAAGTAGAAAGAACAGATGATAATCTGAAGAATAAACTGATTGTAGAAGAACTTCCTGTCACAGCTCCATGAGAGTTTGCTGCATTGGATTTAGTGTTGCTAACGAAACTAAATGAAGACCAACTTAAAACTGCTCAGAGAGTTACAGAAGAATCAATTCTAGTAATAATGACGCAAAATGATCGTTTGAAATTATTCAGACACATGGAAGAGTACCTCTCGACCTAACCTGCTTAAAATGTAAAGAATGCAATGCATGAATATACCAGCTATGGCTGACAGCAGTGATACATGGAAATTAACCAAATGAACTGAAATTAACTTTGAATTGCACACAGAGCCATGGAAGAAGCAACAGTGAGAATAATAAATCGAAATAAATCAACATTGTTTAATAAACACGAGAGTGAGGGATATTAAACAAATAATAAAGGAAACATAATAGATAAGGGCTAGATTTTCAGCAAGAAAAGATGATCACAAATTGACCGTCAGGCGAACCAACTTGTGCCCATGGGACAGTAAAGTAGGAAAATACCAGACACAAAAGGAATGGATGGAATAGGAGGGTATCCAGGATGGCATGACAGAGGCTATGGCAATTGTGATCATGAAACGGAATGGGAGAGGTGTTTCAAAAGGTGCTGCTGTTGTTGATTCATGATGTAAGAAGGGGTTTTCAATAAATAAGTTACCCCTCTTGCCTTTTGTTGGGCAGTGATCACTAAAGAAATTCTCTATTCATAAGATACATTCATTGTCCTGTCTCTTCTATTCCAACTTTTTAATAAAAATCGTTTCGTCTAGTACTGATCGAATCATTGTTTTGATGTCAACTGTAAGTTAAATGAGTTGAGTCAAAGGGCTACGCAAAGTGTTGAATAATACTGGACAGAACTAACAGATCAATTTAGCAAGAACTCACATTGTAAATCGAGCCCCCGAAGAAGAAAAACTCATTCTGGGAGGAATCGAAGAAAAATAATTTCTCGACATAATGAGGA
>OY735228.1:43818220-43893220 GCA_963457665.1 Thysanoteuthis rhombus | reverse complement strand
GCTCGAATATTGATGGATACATTAATCTTCCCCAACCTTTCTGTCATCTTGCAAGACCTAGTTATTTACTTGGCTGTTCACTCGCCTTTCATTTTTTATTTTTTGATCTACTGAGGCACCGACATTCAATATTTGACGAGTTTTTCTTCTTCTTTCCTTTTACGTCAACTAGATCATGTCTTCAATGATGATGATGATAATAATAATAATAATAATAATGATAATAATAATAATAATGACGACGAGACTGGGTGCTTCAGGGTAAATCTCCACTCTGACTGAAACTTAAAAGTTTTTAGAATATTTCGACTTTGGTAAAACATTCTTCCTTTGACTAAAATGTTCTTCAGATTTATCCATGGAAGAAGACAATAAATATCCTATATATTTTTCTTGATGGATTGTACAGGATTCTTGATAATTCTAGATATCATTCGAGGCAACTCAGTTATCATCAGAAGAATTAAATCAATAACTTTTTATTTTTCTCTTTCTCTCTCTTTCTCTCGCTCTCTTTCTTTTTTCTTTTCTCCATTTTCTATTTTTTTCTTTCATTCTGTCTGTCTTTCTCTCTTTTCCCCTATTTTTCTCTCTCTCTCTTCATTTCTTTCATCCTTCCTTTCCATCCTGTCGTTGATTGATGGCGTAGGGATATAATCTTTCTCTCTCTATGTTTCTCTCTCTCCTTCTATCCATCATTTCAAAACTTTTTAGTTTTCAATCCCAACCGGAATTCTGAGATTGTCATCGTCGTTAGGTGAAGAAAATAAAGTCAAAATTCAGTAGGAGTTTGACAAGAAGCCAGAATAGCAGATCCTCTGGTAATGAACGAGGGAAAAAAGAAGGTGTCACATGGTTGATTTTGCTGTTCCGGGAGACCACCAGGCGGAGCTGAAAGAAAGTGGAAACCTGGATAAGTGCCAAGACTCGGTCATGAATCTGACAAATCTAAGGAACATGGAGACGGCTGTAGTGCCAATAGTGGTTGGAACCCTGGGAAGAATCCCAGATAACCTAGCAAAAAGATTGGAGGAAAATCTGTAGTCTTCAACCTGTGGACCTTTGGGGCATCCTTATACACAGGTTCCATGCCAGAGTCGAAAAGTATCTCATTATATACTGTGTGGGGCAGCCTTTACCTTGCACTGGTTGTCACATTCTTGGATACAAGTCATTTGGTCAATTCAATTATTTCAGAGTATCACTGCTTCAAAAAAGGGGTGTGTTGCCTTTTATCCCAAACGTGATATCAACTAGATTCTGGGTACATTATGTCATATTCGTATTTGGTTGATGATGTTGTCCTTGGGGTTCAGATCCGGTGATAGTTTTCTGATTTGAACTTACTGTTCCCAATCCTCCAATAACGATTGGCCTGATTTTGATTGATTCTTTTCCATATTTCTGCTGTTCTTCCTCGGTATTTTCCTACCTTTTCTTTTTCGTATATCTCTGAATATTTGAGATGAGGTATTATTATAATTTCTATTATTATTCAGACTCTCCTCATCTTGGTTGTTTTTCATACAATGTTTCGGCCGTTGTACTTTACGGCCTTCATCAGGTATCTTCTGGTAGGTGTGGGAGTAGTAACGAACCGAACCCTTTATTTAACCGACAGGGATATATTGACCGCACTCCCCTTCCAAGCATTCGTAGTATTATTATTGTCTCACAATGGGATTGAACCTAGAACCATCAGAATACTTGCAGTAATTTTGTCTGTTTCTGTAACCAATACGCTATGTATCCATGTGGACAACCGGTGCTAATTTTCTTTTTCTTTCCTTTCAATTTCCCTGTATGCTGGCCAGGAGATATCGATCAATACAGTCTGATAGTCTTCTAATAATAACAATATGTAGCCTGGTAGTTGTAATTTCTCCTTTCACTGATTGTGTCATGTCGTGGAGTAATTTGATTTTTTTTTCTTTAATGCAGTTCCAGGTTTATACTCCTACGAAGTTTCTCGTCCTTCAAATATTGCTATTTGCCTGAATTCCTACGATTGCTGCTAATGAATTATGTCACTCAGAGTACGCGGCTAATTCAAGACATTTTTATACACTGCAATTCACTGTATCCTGATATTAATTACAGGCTTTACACTTGTCTAGCAATTTTCTTCTGAGAAAGTGATGTTAATAGCAATTTGATATTCGATACTTGATTTTGTGCTGCAGAAACCAGCGTTCCTGTTACAGGTTTAAGATGTACTGTATCAAGCCAATGAGATAACTGCAGAACAATTTCGTCAACTATTTCAGCCCATTTTCTTGCATAGTTTTTTTCCCCATCTTGCCTCACTCTTTTCTCTCCAGCTTTTGACATGTTGTTTAGTAATGCTTCGCTTTCCTTGACATATTCTATCAATTGTGTTTTTTTTTCTTCTTATGCCTCTAAATCCTCCATTTGCGTAGTGCCATCTTCTCCCTTTTTTATCCCTGAGATATACAATCTGTCAATATCGGCCGTTTGGCGTACTGCCTTTTAAATTGCTATCTCTTTTCCTTGTTTCAGTTTTTATTTGTTAAAACTCTTCCTTGGTCCAATCAACCGCTTCAACATTGCATACTGTCACTGATTCCACAAAGGTGTTAAATGTAGTGATTTGATGACTACCCCTGTTTAGATTTCAAGATAAATCGTGATCACTTGTACATCTCAGATACAACCCTTTGTTACAATTCTTTATACTGCATTCCACTTGACTAATTAATCCCTAAATATCTGTGCGTTTCATCTAAACTTAGTGCCTTCATTTACTACCCCGATAGTAGATGAACATTGTCAGAGAATATCAACTTTCTTTTACTAATAACAATCCTTTCACAACCACCCGGTACAAATTTCATGTGAATATTTGAAGACAATATTTACCAGTATTTAGCTAACTTTTTATCCGATATCGCAAACATGACTTCGTCAACCATTAGGAGCAAATGACTTATTTATACACTATTTTTAGTGACTTCTATCCTAAATCTTTAATTGATTGGGACCAATGATATTATGACTAACAGTGTTGAAAGTGAGTCTCCCCAAAACACCTCGAAGATGTCTCGTTCAATTGGTACATCTCAGATTGTTTCAAGGTTGGAGGTTAGAGTTGTTCTTCACAACCGTGTTTCTCTCCCTAGACATAACTTATATTTCTTGCTATTCCCAACAGGTATAAACGTTTCATCAGCCACGAGTGCAGAACCGAATCATACACCTTTTTTAATTGTCAATTCATATAATTTCAGATTTTGGTGTTTTCTCTTTGTATGTTTCATCATAATTTTATCAGCAAAGAGGTTATCTTTAGTTTCTGTCGATTTTCTTTTACGGTCTTTCTATTAAATTAGTATGAAATTGGAGCCAAAAATGTGATTGTATATTTCATCTGATCAAGGGTATTCAAATGATTGGGAGGCATGTTATTGGCCTGTTGTTATTGACTTTTTTGATATTAAACTTTTCATTTTTCAATTTCAAACTTGTTTACCCGTCTATCATCCATTCTGAATTGTCACTGTCCATCATTGACTGCAACTGTGATGCTAATCGTTGTCAGTGTCAGTTGATTATTTTTGTCTGTATCCCTGAATCATATCTTTATGTGGTGATTTCCAAATGTTCATATCTGTTGTTGCTTATTTTTTTGATTGCATCTGGTGTTATGATAAGACTTCGATGGCCATCATCATTGTCCAGTTCTTCTTCAACCACAAGAAACGATTTTGTAAATGTATTTTGTTGCATAGGATCACACGAGTGTATTTTCCAGAACTGTGCTGTTTCAATCTTGTCAGCGAGATTGCTTGTATATTTTGCAACAGATTTGGAAAGGTCTCAGTAAAGTATCTTCTGATTATCTTCGAATAGTTTGTTTGATCAATATTTTGTGCAAGGGCTATTATCATTAGTTTCAGTTCTACTTTTTAAACATGTATAGTTAATCTGCTGATATTATGTTTCCCGATAATTTCTTACTTTTTCCCGTCATTCAATTTGCATTCCTTTATCTCTGTAAGAATATCTAACTCTTTTCAAAACCGTTTCAATTTATATTTCAGAAGAGTTCTTCATGTAGGTTATTTTTTCCTCTTCATGGTTGATTACTTTGAACCATTTATCAGCTATATTTGCCATTGTTTTTGTAGCTTCATATACAGTATTCTTAGTTTCTTTGACACTATCTGTTGCTATCTTTCCCAACAATTCATTTATAATCACAACGAGTTTTCTCATCCTGTTTATTTATCAGGATTGAAGGATGGAATAGGTGTTGTTTGTTACTTTTAATTTTGCTGTAAGCTAAGCTTGAAGATTATCTATGAATGCTAGATCAGTTTGGGAAGGTTTTCCTGGTTGTTCATAGTTTTGGATGAGAAATTTGCTCATAATTTAGTTCATGTGTTCAATGGCATAGTTGTCTTGTCTATCACTGCCCAGGTTAATACCGTTTATTGCTTCAATTCCTGCATCGGAAAACCACTTATTTCTCAACATCTCTTTCTGGTTATCTGACAATCTGTGCTCACTTATTATTGAGTCGTGACTCCGCTCACGCCAATTTCAATAAAACCTTCTCCTGCATCTGCTTTCTTCAGACTTCCTTGTTTTCTGCTGTTGACCACTTCTCTTCGCTTTATTGCATTGCGAATTCCAGTCAGTGGTTCTTCAGATTGGGGCTCTGATTCATTTGCAAGTCCATCCAATGCAATAGCGAATTCGTTACTGTGCGACCCTGGTCATAAGCCACAGGCGCAGTCTATGATAATCCTGTCGACACTTAATCTGGTATGGGATTATTTCATTTCTATGCATATCAATCGAGTTTAGCGTATTGGAGTTTCGAGTACACAATTATCGGTGTTTTTATCGAGACACATCTCAAGGAGGAATACCAATCAAAGCCGAAGTGCCTATTCTACCCATAAGCCTTAACGCCGCCGGACATCATTCTGTATTTCAAGGCCTCGGTTAACATTAACAGGTGTAGGGCAAAACGAATCATTTTCTTTCTCTTAAGATTGTTTCTCACTGCAGCTTAAGTGCCCTATAAGGGGGGCTGGTTTGCAGGTAAGAGTGTGCAATGTGCACCATAAGTTTTCGGGACCATCTTTCATCTTTTTCAAAAATCTTTTTTAAAGTTTTAGCTCAGATTATGTTCTTTTTTAGGTTCATTTCGGTTGTATTCCTTATTTATTGATATTCATAAAAAGGTTTAATGAAGTTCTCTTCTACTAAAGCCTGGTAAAATCATGTCAAAGACCTAACAGAAAGAAAAAAATTCATTTCAAAATGTTTATGCAAACTGTGCAACCGTATAGTAAAGTGAACAAAATAGTTATCGTTACGGTCAAGCATAGAATTTTCACTCAAAAAGCGAGGGGCGGTTGGAGAAGAATAATATAGTCGTAACCTTTGTTGGAGTAAGGAAAACAAAATAAAATTTGCTGGTTGCACACATTTCAGTTTAGTTTGGCTAAGTGACAATAAGTCAGCCTAACAATAAGTGGATTATGGAATGTATCAAACTTAGAACTTCTTCACTCCTCTTCCGAACATGGTTATACATATACATATACATGTATGCTAGTTTTGTTTTTGTTTTTTAAATGGATACAACTTTTCCTGAACGTCTTATTTATCCGTCATAAAATCTCCTAAATCGATGTTGAGCAAGACTCTCTCTCTCGCGTGCACGTTGGATGGTTCTTGGTTTGAAGATTAATCTTTTGATTAATTTCCACGTTTCAGTTCCATAAATGACTATTAGAAGGATCCACTGGTTACATACCCTTATTTTGGAGACCAATGATGATTTCTCGTCTTTAAAGATCGGACTTGCTCTACTGGAAACTTGCCAACAGAGAGTGAATCCTCGCGTGATTCCCCCTTCTTTCGAGGATTCCATGGAGATTCGTTGTCCTAAGGTAAAAGTAGTGATTTCCTTTCTTCCGCTCAGCGTTTTCTATTCTGATTTTCGTGTCTTTGTCCATAATATGTTTGCTGTACATTGGATATTTGTTTTACAAAAGTTTTTACAAGGATCTAATTTTTTTACCTTTCCATTCGATTCAAATAGCATTATCAGAAAATTATGAATTTTTGCTGCAAAAAGGACATCGTTATCAGCAGACTTAAGGTTACTTAGGTGTTCACCATCTATTCTGATCCCTTTCTTTTTCTCCATCGTAAGTTTTGGAATTTCATCTTTAAATTGATTATTGGATCATTTTTCCGATTTCAATGGTCAAAATTGAAGAAGATCTACTTCTGGGAGTCAGATTTAAAAGAAAATTTTGTTTCATTTCCACGGACCAAATCAAGGAGGCATTTTTCCAGTTTTAGGGGTCATGATCGAGGGTTGACATTTTTTTTCTATTCATTTGAGTTATAATCTACGTGGCAGTTTTTTTTTGTTTCTCTTCCAGGGGTGAAAATTTAGGGGGACTTTTCGTCCACTTTTTGTTATTAAGATTGGGGTTGGGATTTTTTTGGGGGATCATAATTATTGGTTATACCTCTTTCACTTTTAATGATCTGAGTTGTGATGGAGGAAATATTTCCCCTCTTTTCAGGAGTCAAAATCAAAGAGGGGTATTTATTGCTGATGGGGTCAAATTCAAATGGGGGAATTTTTTTCATTTCGCGGCGTCAAAAGCAAATTGAACCTTTTTGGGGTTCAAAATCATGAGGAAACTTTTTGAGGAATGCATTTATATTTCAGGTGTCAAAGTTGAAAAGAAACAGTGTGGGGTTCTACGGGGGGACATATCAGTTATTGTTGATAATTTTTTTATATAGTTATAATTTTATGCATGTTTTTTTACTCAAATTTATATCTAAACATGAAAATAATTCAGGCATTTTATTTTGCTGATCTTTGGTCCCTGTTGATATCATTTTGATGTAATGAAACGATGGACGATACTTGTGTACGGAAGGAGAAAACTCCCGGACATACAGATCACTTTCTATCACAGTTTTTCCAAGGGTGCATACTTGCAAATTTTAAACAGGACACTATGAGCCACCGTTCACGCTATAAAAAAATTCTTAACTGTAACGTCCGGGCTCTAATGAAAAAAGATTCAGTGGAATTCACTTTTTTCGTCTGTATCAACGTTTTCTCCATTGGTAAGGTTCGGTTTATTAGCTAAAAATATATAAAATCTGATTTAAAGAATGTCAAAGTCATTTTCTCTTTATTGGCATAATACTATCTAAACTTGACTACGGAAGGAAAGTATGATAAAAAAGTTTTTCACAAGTAACTTGAACACACGTAATGATCTTTAGAAGATTTCAGTTTTACTGAAAAACCTTTACACACATGAGCCATCATTCTTTTCCACTGTTCTGATAATTTGTTCTTATTCCATTTTTTCAGAAGAAACGTTTGCATGCTCGAGATATATCTTTATAATGTATCATAATTACCTGCTGTAATGATCATATCTAAGTGAGATTAAGAGGTAATAAATATGAATGGAAAGTATTAAAGAAACAGGCCTGGCTGGTCATTTAAAACTAAGGGCTCTGTGATTACCATTTTTGGCATCCTGTCGTGTTGGGCTTGATGAATTGAAAATATTGAAGAAAAAATGGAGTAATCAATAGATAGGTTGCTCCTCTTGCCTTTTGTTTGGCAATAATCTCGGAAAAGAATTTCCGAAAGTGGGCAGGTACCAAAATAGCGATAGCATTTTTAGTTGAATAAGGGGGGTAATTCTCTATTTGATAACCTAGTCTTGACAATTGGTCCTTTTTTCTCCCTCGAGTAGAATATGAGGTTTCTTCCTGATTATAGCCAGTGTTACTGCTCGAACATTATGGATATGAGACTTTTTCTGACTCCTCACCAAGAAAGTGTTTTATCTAACAATTGTTCTCGCTTATTTTCTTTTCGTAATTTGTCTGAATGACATCTCCTGTGTATTGAGGCATAAGATAAGAAATTTCTATCATTAAGTTGCTAATAACCATTAAAAAATCTTATATACTTCACGCAAATCATCAAACGGACGTCTATATTGGAATAATGGAAGATCAACTTTGCCCGTAGCCAGGACTAAACACCGGTTCTGGATAGTTTCCAAAAAGTCAATATTTATTTAATGAGGACTATATATCATATATATTGTATGGTTAGCCTTTTTAGCAATTTCTTTGATATGGGATCTCCATGACAAATCATTCAAGGCAAAAACACTTAAGTCTTCCTTGCTACACACCTGACTAAAGCACATACCATAAAGAATACAAGTATTTATTAACGATGCAGAGCTCTGCGCTGTTAAGCTTTTCAACTGTAATTCCAACTCTGATAAATAGAATCATGTCAGGTTTATCATCAGCACAAATTAAGAATAGAATAGGAACGAGAATAGATCCTTGTAGGACTCAACAACAACCAACGACCTAGATGTTCAAAATCTGATTAATGGTAATCGGGGAAACCTCTGCGTCAATATCGCCTTTTGATTCCAGATCAGGATCAGGAGATCTATTGACTAATAAGAGAGCACCAGCCCTGTTTGTGTTTACGTATGTGAATTCTCGATTCTAACTTAATTTCCTATCTCTTCGGTAACACTTGTAGTCATGGAGACACAATTCTTTGATACCGATATCTTCATCATACCAGGTTTCGGCGATGGCGACAATATCAGGGTTTTTATTGTCAATAAAGTCTGTTAGGTATCGGAATTTACTGTCTTGATCTCTGAAATTATATACGTCTAACTGGTAGAATAAGTGTTTATTCTTGACGATTGTAGCCTTCTGAGGTCTTAGTTTGACAATTCCCTTATCACTCTCCCTCGGATGATTTTCCACTTCTAAGGTAAAAATTCTGTTGTTTTGCTTCAGGTACAGTGCATTGTTCAACACCTGCTTCTCTTCCCATTTGTTGTGAGATTAGATCTGTTGGTACTTAAATACACAGATTGTAGAGGTTCCTCGGTTTATTATTTTGAGAGCATTACAGAATATATATTTTCTTACATTTTGCAGTTATAATTTGATGCTTGATCTACAGTGGTAAGATATTTTGTGCTGCCGAGGCTCAACTTTTTCTGTTTGGTTAGTATGTCTTCATCCTTCTTTCGGACCAAGTTGGTCAGTTGCGGCAGCATTGATCAACTGTTCTGGACACCTACTGGTGTTTAAAACAGTATCTGCTAACACTCTATTTTCTATATTTCCGATTTCTACGAAGCCTCTAGTGACAAAATCGAGCTTTTGTTTCCAATGCTCCTCATCTTTTTTCCTCTCTAACACGATCGTTTTGTTTGTTTTGGAGACGTCACTAAAAACACCTCCTATGTTGGTTTCGAGATTTTTTCTTCTGGTGGAGTTGTGCACTGAAATCGTCCAGTACAGTTTCATCTTCTTTTTGAGATACTAATGTTTCTAAATCCGATATCCCGTTCTCCAACCTTTGCACAATACACTCAGCAACTTGCTTCAAGTTCCGCATCCGTTTCAACTACCGCGACAGCGATGAGGTTACAGTCATCACAAAGAGGGTAAAGATCTGACAGGAACAACAGAGAGTATTAAGCATCGTCAATGTTCAGAAAACTCTCACAGAGGAACTCGACTCTAAACACATCTCTGGCATATCATGATACGTCGTATTCATCTTGAAATACATTTGGGAACTTCTCGCAAGTCCATGATTGATCAGAATTCTGTTTGAATTACATATTCACTTGGTGATTGTTACTTTGGACTTGTTTTCCGGCTGCGCTCCGTTTTTTACGTAATATGTTTCCGAGGAGTTCTCCTATCAGTAATAATACGGATTGATACCAGTAATAATCTTTAATGGTTCTGAGTTACCAAATCTAATTGGTATGATCACCATAAGATTTATTATCAAGTCAACGTTTGCTAGTAGTACTTTTTGACTTTTATTCCGCTTAGATTCGCATCGCGATCTTGAATTTCGGAGTGACGCCAATAGTTGACGATATCAAGCTCAGATCTCCAGTGTCAGAGGACTCTAGAACAACCGTGGACTCAAATCCGTCCAGATTTACCCCGGCGACATCTTCACCTGGAACCAAATCGCAGACAAGATTTACGGTATTTTTTCCCTAATTTCTTTGAAATACCTACCCCGATCAAATGCCCACGCTACTTGTCGAAATATTTTTCTTCACTAATTCATGCATTCTTGCGGCTTCCCGTATTAAACAATCCAATTAAAATTATAAACGATAACTTGCACGCAGAGAATAATCGTTCATGATACATGACATGTTTAACGGTTTCGACACATTTATTTTTAACAGCTAAAGAATCTATTGACAAAGTTGAAACTAAAATTTTTCTGAAAAGCCCCAAAATGAAAGAGAGAAAGTATCCTCTTACTTCGTGGAATTACCAATGTTTTCACAATTGGAACCCAAGCAAGTTAAAATCCTGAAAATGTCGACAGAAATTTATAAAAAATCCGATCCCCACCGCTTGCTACCAATGTATCTATCTCTGTCTTGATCTTGCTTGAAATCACGTGACAATGATCTCCTTCTCTCATTCACTGTTGCGAGAGAGAGGATGATTTTCATGTTTATCAATTTTTTCTCCAACTGTTCATTAGAAGTCACGCACTCTCCATGAAATTTGTCGTGTCCTCTTAAATACAATACAACTTTTTTGATATTTTGACCATACGCTTGATATCCTAATCAGAAACCATCAAACTTAACTATCAACATCTTCGTAATCCATATCCACATGAATTCTTCCAGTTTTTAATTGAATCTGGCTGACTAAGCATAAATCACGCTCACAGACTACACCGATAGTGCTGAGAGAAAATTTACACATCATTATGTATACAAAAGAATTCTTTATCCATCCCATATGTGTTTTGAGTGGGATTTATTTGTGTGTAATTTTATGATATATTTGTTCCTATATTTGTGTCTAGTAGCTCTCACGCTTACTTTTTCTAAATTTTCAGATTAGACTTTTTGTGATGACTGCCCGTCAAACATTATTGATCAATCTTCCCTCTTTCTAATCTTCTAACACTGCATGCTGCTAAAAGACATTGGTTACATGTCAGTTTCTATTGAAAGACTAATCAGTTTTAAAAGAAATTACCTAATTTCACACGGACGTTTTTTTTTGTCTTTTTATCACACATAAGATCTGAGATGTTCTCTAGCTGAATACAATGCTAATTAGTCAACAGAGCTTTTTGTTCAATCGATTTGTCAAGAGTTTTTTTTCAACATTTACCAATTGTGACTAGAGAGTGTCAAAGAAAAAAGACGATATCAAAATTAATCATCCACCAATAAGTGAAAAAAAATTGGAAAAACAAATAAAATGATTTGGCTAACCTTTCGGCAGCATACCGTATTGAGGGTGATCAATGAAAGGAATTAGTAAGTAGGGATATCAACGAGTGTTACTTCCGTCACCTTTGCTGTGCGGTGATCACTAAAAAAGTGCGAATTTCCAAAAGTGGCATAAAAGATTTCAAATTGAACACCTACAAAAAAATTATTCAGGATGTGAAGGATCTATAGAAAATAAAAAACAAACAATTTTTCTAAACATAATGAAGGTTATATGCTTGAATTTCCAGCCTTTTAGCTGTACGTCTATAGCCAATCATTCAGCCCGCCTACCTTAGAAACTGAGAGTCACTTCTGTTGACAGATTTGGTGACCATTTTGTCCGGGTTGACGGTTTCTAAAAAGATATTCACTCCTAAAACACCTGATGCTCCATACGCCAATTTTGATTATTGCTTCAACGACGTAGAAATATTTTGATATTCACAGAACATTGGAGACATTAAACTTTTATACCTTCTTAAAAAAAAAGCATGACAAGGCAAAGATATTTATCTAGATTTTACGTGTGTAACATGCATATTTTCCTTCGAAGTTTTTTTCATTCTACATAACTATAATAAAGTTCTGGTATAGAAATGTCATAGAAAAAAATGGAAAAAAAAAAGCTCAAGAGATGATAACACCTATTAACAAAGCATTGTTATACGTCATGTTTATAGATATTGCCGTGGATGAATATATATATTGTGAACATCTTCGATATATATGTATATATGGTTATTTGTGCATGTATGTGTTTACATGGAGAGAAAAATGAAAAAATACATATAAGCATGAATATGAATGGATATAACTTTATTTGTATATATATAAACACACACAAACATATACACACACATATATTCATATATATAGATTCATATATATACAGTAATACAAACCAGGAATGCAACGTAATATGATATGATATAATACAATATCTGATGTATTATTGGTTTATTTCATAAAATGCGCGATACATTCAGCATTGATTATTAAGTTTATTTAGACTAGATCTTGATTTATAATTGACTAATGATTCACTGCACATACACGTCTATGTTTTTACCCTGTTAGGGCTTGTTTGGGCGAATGACTCAGTTCATTCCTATTTGGGATATCTTTTGAGAGGCATTTCCCTAGCTGGTGAGATCTTACTTGTATTCTATTTATGTATGTTTTTTCTATGGATATCCATTGCTTGCAGGATTTTTTGTTCCATTTAATAGTAATGTTATGCCTGTTAATGGTTATAAATTACAACCAAGAAGGATACGGTGAACTTATTTTCGTATATGGTTGATCTATCATTCCATTTGTGGTATGTTTCCTCTCTTTCAATCTCATTTAAATCTATTGCTCTATGTTTGAGTCACTTTTCATATTACCTTAGTTGTTAATTTGATTATTTTTGGTTTTGGACCGTTTCCACATGTTTAAGATAATTCAAGTGATTGGATGCTTCTTCAAAGTGGATATTTGAATGAGATATCTATGGTAGTTATCATTAGTATATCTATGTATAGCTAATTGAGTTATGTTTGCTATCCGATATTTTGAATGATGCCGGGATTTTGACGCTATTTGATTTTTTTTTGTTTCTTTATCCCGTTTCTTTGCGTTGTTTTGGCAAAAATGATGATTTCAAATTACTCAATTAGGCATGAATAACATTGGGTTTCAATATTTTGGCATGTGTACGTTTATTTTGATATTTCCATTTTACTGTAGGTTTCAGATTGCTACCAACCAGTTTCCAATAATATGTTGATGCGATACTTTTATATTTTTCGCTTGATATATGGTTGACTAATCTTTGTCTAAAGCAGGTTCTCAATATTCTTAAATAATATTTCACTTCCAAGGGTTTCTCTCGGGTTTATATTTCGGCTTAGTATACATTATTCGATTCTAGACATTTGTTTTGCAATGGGAATCTCACAATCACAATCTAGTTAATCTAATTCTAATCATTTTATAGATACGTCTTGTAATGAGTTTATGAAAATTTTCCAGACATCTATAGCTAATTTTAGCTTGTTCTTGTTAAATATTGTACTCAATCGCCTGCACAAGACAAATTTTTCACAGATAATTGGATGAATGCTTTCCCCGAGTTAGTTGTTACTTTGAAGTTGAATGGTAGTGTGTACCAAACATTTTTTGTTGCTATATTTTACTCTATAAGATTAACAGTTTTTTGAAAATCATATTTGATTCTAGATTTGGTTGAGCACATATTCTTTACGGTTATTGTGTATTCATTTCTAATAACGTTGAATATTGTTTCATTTGAGGAATTGCATATTAGTCTAGTTTATACTGATCTGGGGATCATTTAATACTTTTGGTTGGGTAGATACAACGTGTGTTGATATTTTTTAATAACAGAATTTTTTTCTATGATATATAGTTGTAAATATTTAATTTAAAAGTTACATATGAAAATGTAATATATATATATATATATATATATATATATATATATATATATATATATATATATATATATATCAAAATGGCTGAGAAAGACCCTTTTTTAATATTCCAGTAATCTTTTTCTTGTCCGGGTATGAGTGAACAGATTTTCGGTTTCGATGAATATAAATATTTCCCGAGGGATAAAAATCTTTCGGTGGCATCATCTGCAATTTTCAATTCCAGGACGTAGCTGGAGATTACTGAAATTGATCTTGAAAATAGTAGATGGTGATGCCAAAAAATGGTTACCCTCTTAACTAACGTCACTGTCCACGCTTCTTTTGGGGAAGCAATTGCTAATCAAAATTTAATTTCAGGACACTATGTAAGGAATTAATTCAACATGAACCTGACATCGTAAGTTGGATCTCTCACTGAAAACTCACGTGAATAAGTTATACATATATACCAAAAAGGCACGACTCAATAGGTATAAATGTTTAAATAATTAATCATTTACCTACATTGATGCAGCCTGTACGCTGTATGCATAGATAGACGAGCATCTAGACTAGTTTAAAGGAAGAGAAACCTATATTGACACCTTCGGTTGACTGTTTTTAATCAATTGTATAGGTGACTTAAGGAAAGTCAAAAACAATGGCTTTTCTAATTTTTTTAAATTGATTGATTAATCCATTATTGATGTTGTTTTATATGTTGCTGATTATATCACAACATTTGTATATTATTTGGTTCCCATCGGGCGTATATTGTATCTGGTTTTATAAATAAGTGTATTCTTCTGGAATGATATATTAAAAAAGGACTTTTCTGAGAAAAAGGTCCTGAACCATGGTAAAATTACAAGATCGTGCTTGCTTGGTCAAAAGTTCTCAAGAAATAATTCATTGAATGATGAATAAATGAGAAGAATATCGGCGATGCAGCAAATAGTGAAGATTTAAATTATGGATACAGCTGACAATATCATATTAAACGTTGTCACCAATAATTTATTCATTGGACATTTTAAATCATAACAGGAATAGTTGCCTTGGCACGATTAGGAAGCAACAACAGGGGTTTGATAGGAGAGGGAAGAGGGGGACATGTATTAGGCAAGATACATAGACTCATTATTAAAGATATACTTTTCTTACTTCATGTTTGCTATTTTGACGATTTGATCACGAATTGATTATGTCATTTTTCCCGCAAAATAATCATAAAGTTTCACGCAGTGTTTCTTGTGATAAATAGCCTCTGTTTTTCCATCAGGGTAAATGTCTGGGTTAAACGCATAGAATTTTCTTTCCGGCTTTGCTAATGTGGTCCAAAGGAGAACAGACAGCCATACATCTGGTGGATGTGATTAGGAACCGCCCAGGCCGGAGTGCGAACTCTGCACGTCGATTCCAGGGTCCAAACCGTTACAGACTATGCCAATCGGACCTCTTAAAATATACTAGGACGAGAATAGGGAATGTGCTTTCATTTTAGTTGCCCTTAAAGTTTCCAAATGTAGTCAATATGTATTGCTTCAATTATCTAATCTAACCACACTACAAATCCATACAAGTTTCATACATTCTTAACAAGGCATCAGTTTTTTGCTGGCAGAAGTAAATAACTTGTGATATGTTATAGTGGCTCACAAAATTATATATAGTTTAATTTTGGGAGAGAATTGTAGGGATAATGATCATGAATATTCAGTTTTTTTCACTGGATGTAGGCACTTATATGATGAATATAAATGGGTTGATCAAAACCTCTAGAATTTGCATTCATGCAATGAAAAAGATACATATGCAAGGGTTTCCTTTTGTATAGTTTTGCTTGAGCCTGCAAGAAAGGGTTGTCAATCCTTAATTGAAGTGAATGAACAAAAATATTCACTTGAAATGTAATAGGTTAGTATAGGGTAACAACTATGAGACACCCAAACAGAATCAAAATTACTTTCTGGTGATCTCAGAAACATCTTAATAATCAACATCCAATGGCAGGTGGTCTAGGTTTTGCATAGTCAAGCATAATTTTGAAATAGTCGTACCCCTGGTGAGGCACAGATTCCATAGAGAAAAAAAAACAAAAACAAAAACAAAACAAAACAAAAAAACAAACTATCCCGACTGTCTTGCTGAGCACCTCTCGATAGCAGTGATTGTAAATCTTTTTGACTTTTGATTGCTCTACGGATTAAATTGAAACATCACAGGCACATTCAACGAGTGAATTTGAGGAAATTGCACTTTGAAGTTTCAAATATAAAAAGAATTGTAAAAATAACAACAAAATACCCAACTACATCCTGTATTTCTTCGTGTATAAGATTTCGTGCCAAAATTGGGAGTGTGATCGTGCTATGCTTGAATATACACAGAAAAAATATCATACGTTACAGATATTTAGCCTACTTGATTGAAAGTGAGAACTCCTTTCATCTTCACCACTAAGAAATATATTTGACACAAATGGTCAAAATATAATCCAAATATAGATTGAAATAATTGAATTAAAAAATGTCTAAATTTGAAAACTTTAGTTTTCAAATTGAATCCAAACAGTTATCTCTGTTTTCTTCACCTTTTCTTATTATGGTTGATAAAATCAAAATACCATTGGACCACACGTAAAAATAATGGGCATTTCTTGCATAACTATGGTATCACAGTACACTAATTTGGAAAATCGATGCAAAAAGCAGAACAAATCAGACAGTCAAACTCTTCTAGCAACTCAAGTACTCTTATCATACGGGAGGCTACAATTTTTACTTATTTTCAATCTCTGAATGTTGCTCTCGAATTATGCAAGAATCATGTAATACATAAAAAAATCAAGTACTTTGCTTGTGTGGAACATGAGCCCGTTGTTGTGTGGCTAAGTTTCCAACACTGCAATGTATGGACGTTAGAAGGACTCTCACTTCTCCATCAATACATCGGAAGGTACATCTCCTTCCTAATCCTGATGTTGATGAGGGTAGACATTTTTAATTCAAATGAGTATGATATTGAGAATTGCTTTTAACTGGCTAATGCTTTTGTAGCTACTAAAAAATATTCTTCTTTGATCAGAATCTCAAATTTATATATTTGATTTTCAATCCAGCGCATACAATGAACTATAAGTCTGATTACGCAACACTAACGTCATTTGAAACTTCAACGAAAGGCTTAACAATCAAGTCATACTGTCCAGTGCATAGCAAGGGAAAATAACGATTCATCTTATTATGCTTTAAAAAATGAACTAAAGAAGGGGTCTTATCATTTATATGACTTTTACTTATCTAAGAAAACATTCCAGAATTGGCGTCTCCAGCATGAATTTTTCGAATCCCCAATTTCCATGAAACAATCTTATTATGTTGTTAAATGAGAGAATATTCTCATTAAAACTTAGCATATTTCTTTCCGACCAATCAAGGTGCTCGATATATATATATATATATATATATATGTATATATATATATATATATATATATATATATATATGTGTGTGTGTGTGTGTGTATGTGTGTGTATGTGTGTGTGTGATTATATTTCTATCCATCTACCTATCTATCTATCTATCTATCTATCTATCTATCTATCTATCTATATATCTGTGTGTGTGTGTGTGTGCGTGTGTGTGTATGTGTTTTAACCTTGAAATCCAAAATTCAGGTTGTAAAAATTCACAAAAGCGTTTTTTTATTTATTTCATCTGAAAAAGGGAGCAGCTCTTGTCAGAGTTCATGTACAAGGCAAAGCATTTTTTTCCCTTTGCCGATCATTTCAGCTCAGTATGTAAAAGTGAACACACTGAAGAAGCGTTGTGAATCCATATCAATACGAAACTGCACGAATAAATGAGTTTTCAAGTGTTTTTGTCGTGGGAAAAAACTTCACTTTTTTTTTATCTTGATCTTTGTGCGATTTATCTTCCAGTGTTTTTGTCACGAAGGTCTCTGAATGCCAAAGGCAGTGTGTTGTTAAAACATCCAGGTTTTGTTCCTTTTTTTTTTCTACGAACAATACAAGACACTTAATAGATCTTTCCATTGAGGGAATTCTATCGCTGCAAATCCTAACACACGACTCCTACGATGTTCCATTTTTTGGGGTAGTTATTCAAAATATGAATAATGTACTCTTTGGTTGCGTAAAGCAATTCCTTGCAGCGAGGGGACTGATATACAATTTAATCTCCATTATTAAAACAAATGAATGCCAATATACGCGCTTTGTGGGTGATATTTATTTATTTACAACCTTTGGAGCAAAATTTGGATGTTGAAACTTACTATACCTTGCATTTTCCTCCATACCTTTTTTGAAATACGTCTGCAAATTGCATCATTTGAACATGGGAATTGATCTTCCTCTGCTTCTGTTTCATCACCCTGCATTGTCTTAAATATCTTTTTGCGCCAAGGTAAAATAACCGATCTTGCCAGAATGAAACTTCAGTTTAATGCAATCGTTTCTATTATTTCATGAAGCATGTTGAAACTCCCGAAGGCTGTTAATAATTATTAAAAAAATTAGTTTGTCGCTCTAACGATCCTTCAAGAAAAAATTAAACGTTTTCCTTGAAGATCTAATTGTTTAGTTCAAAGACTTTTACTGTGATTCATTTGAGATTTTATATCCACGTAAAACAGTTGAAACGGTTGATTATAATTTCCAGTTCAAGTACAACCTGAGCATATATGAATCCCATCATACTTGCGATTAAGCTGACTGTCAATATCCTCAATGGGAGAATTCGATACGTATGAAACCGCTTCGGAATGACAGTAATCAATGATACGTTTCCTTTCAGGAAATATATTAGTTATATGTGGATAAATAAGTCTTGAATATAATAGATCAGAGCCATAGCGTGGTAGACTTGGGTTTCCCTATACTGCACGAAATAATCATGATCATTGCGAAATAAGACGAGATAATACTCATTACATGATTCTCAAGAATGTATTAAATGAGATACATCGGATTGAACTGATAATAAGTTTTATTGTTCAATCAGTTGCAATCAACTTCTTGTGTGCATTGGTAATAGTTTCCCTCAATCGTGATATTGTTATGTTCCCACATCCCAAAATTGTTGTTTTATAAATACAAGCAGAAGGGAATAGCCTTGGAAAGAGGCAGATGTGCCAAATGTAGTTTTGGTTTCCCTGGATAGAGAAATCAAGGCCAGATAAACTATTTGATCGACTTCAATAGACAAAAAATGAATCATCAATTATAAAAATGAGAGTAACGATATGCCAGACACATTGTTCTTGTGTATGTCCTTAAGTGTGAATACGTAATTTGTGGATTTTGAGTGGTTGAATCGCGTATTAACGGTTACACACTATCTTATAAATAAATTTTCTCTTTCTAAACATGGGGTACACTGTTTGACAACCTCTGCTCTACATCATGAACCCTGGATTACTAAATCACACATCTGCAAGTGTGGAAGCACCGGAAGCAATTTGAGGAAGGGGTACCTTTTTAGATAAGGTATATCTATAATGAAGTTGCAAGTGTTACATCGGCATGAACTCTAAAGTACGCAAAAAAGAAGACAGAATACTGATTTATGAATATAGACATATAATTTTGTGTTTTTTGGTATGTCCCAATTGGCGTCTGGAGAACAGATGGTGAGAGTAGTGCTCAGGTCGACATATCGGCACATGGGAGCCGTCCTGGTGTCTTCGGTTCTGCGATCATCGGAACTCTGGTCCCGCATGACAGCGATCGTTACATTCTTTTAGGGGATCTACACCCACACAATTGGCAGATCCACCCACAATTCATGGTGTCTATGTCCATGTCCATCTACGCCTTTTGATGTATCCCACCCAGATGAGGCATCTTCCAGTAAAAAAGACCTGTATTTTTTTTCAGCTTTCCATACAGGAAAACAGAAATAGCAAGTCTTTTTGTCATCACACTCAACAGGATGTTTTTTGTAAATACCTGTCATCAAAGTTCCCTAAGGATGCTTTTCTGCATTCGAAAATCCTATTTATCTTCATCAGTGGGAACCAGATATGAAATTAATCCCTTGACCTTTGCTTTCGCTATTCAACACAAAGATGTGGTAAAAGAGCTTGAAGTGGTTCCTGACGCTATAGCAATTATAATAACGTTTAAAATTTTAAAGAGGAAAATATTGCTGCGTTTCAATGACATGGAAAAAGCAGATACTACACTTTAGTTTAAAGGCCAAAAAAGGCTGAATCACGCAAGTAAGCAAGATAGTTCCCCACAATTGACCTTTCATCATCGATATGTTTGAATAGTTGATTCAATACGTTGTTGCACATCCTTTTTTCCCCACTTGACCAACGGCCAAGAAGCCAGGGAGCAGCTTCCTCGGCTTCCCCTGTGGTTCTGGCGTCTCTGAAAGGGGCAACTATTGAAGATCGAACACAATACCAGTCCTTTACAAACCATTAATAGAAACCCAAAGATTACAAAACAATGCCTAATTGGCCTATGGTCAGTCGTGATGCTCCCCTGAAACTGGAACAGACGAATGAAAGATTCCCGAAGTATCTTTCTGATCGATGTTTTGCGGCAACTCACCAAAGACCCAGCATAATCTAACCTGACTCAGTGACAAAGATCGAACTTATTCAGTATAGTCCGTGCCTTTAGCCCCCAGTCCACTGATCTACAGCGGGAGCATTTGCATATAGGTTGACAAAATTAACATACCAATAGTATCTCAGATTTTGACTTTTTTGAATTTTCAGGCTTCAGACTTGTGAGAGAATAATAATGAATGACCTTAGTTGCAGCAGTCTCACACTTGCACACATACATAATTGGAAAAATAGCGAACCCTTTAATTCTGATCAAGTGATAAAAGCTTTTTGCTGAAAAAAGTCACCAAATTATAAGGTTGTAATAACAATTGATCAGCCAAGCGAAACAAAGCAAAGGAATGTCGGGATAAAAGAATAAAAGGGAGGGTGATGGGAAAGATCAAGAGAAGAAAATTATTCTCTGCCTCAAAGGAAAACAATGAATGTTTCAGCTCGGCACTCATTTATTGATTATTCAAACTGCAAATTCGGTCGCTTCGTCTTAGTTCATTGCCCCCACTTTCCAGGGTTCGGATAATCATTGATATTTATGGAAGATCATTCTGGAAACAATGACCTCTCTTTCATTTCGCTTGTTTGTCGACGTTCTGTTATCAACAGAATTCAAGTGATTGTACGATGCCATGCAGTCTTTCCAATTTATGTAAAAAGATTTTGGGTTCCACAGGAAAATGCCACAAATTTCTTTGTATTTGCAATTCTTGAAATGATTTGAAGTTCTTAGATTAACTTAACATTTTTCTCTCAACGGTCTTTCTGACTCCATTTCTATCCACATTGTCATTCCCCCTTCTCTCTCTTTCTTATTTCCCTGTGTTGTCTCTTTTTATCGCTGTCTTGTTTTCATGTGTCTATCTCGTCTGAAGGTGTCACTATCAATTTCTCTCATCGTATACACACACACGCACGTTCACACACACACATGTACACACAAATACGCACACGTATGTATATATACATATATATGTATATATATATATATATATATATATATGTGTATGTGTGTGTGTGTGTTTGTGTGTGTGAGTGTAGGTATGCAAATGTGAATTTTTCTTAGAATATATATATATATATATGTATATATATATAAATATATATATATATACATGTATATATATATATGTACAAACAACGATCACATATATATATATATATTTTTTAGTGTGAGGAAGAGGGAATTTCCACGTATGCATATATGAATTTGCACATACATATATATGTGTGTGTATGTGAGAGATAGAGAGAGAGACAAACAGAGAGAGAAAGGGAGAGAGAGAGAGACAGACAGACAGACAGACAGACAGACAGACTGATTGGCAGACTGACAGACAGGCAGAGAACTGACACTAAATTTAAGATAAATTTAGTGTCAGGTCAATTTTAGGAGTTCCTTGAGAATTTTATCAACTTCCTCCTTTTTCGTTTTAAATATTCCCTCCTTTTCAACCCCACAGCCTGTACTCGTGTGTGTATATGCTAAAATATATCTATCTATCCATCCATCCATTTATTTATCTATCTATCTATCCATATATCTTTCTATCCATCTATATATCTATTTGAGTATGTTCTTCTAATAAAAGATTATTCTAGAAAGTATGTATTCACTTTGGAAGAACTCTTATTTCCTTCCCTTTATTCCAGGTGGATTTTTTTTGTTCAATACTCTGACACATGAAGTATTTGACCGTTGTCACTGCTTGAAATGAGTCTTCAAGGACGTGTTATCAAATTATTTCGTTATGAAAATTGTAAGAAAATACTGATTCAAGTCGTGTCATCAATATATTAAAAAGTTTTTCGCTCAACTATTTATAAATATGAACCAATTTCTTTATTCACTTCCAATCAGTGTGACACTATCTTGTCGATCATTAAAACTGTGAGTGTCTCTGATCCCAGAGCCACAGCTGTGATATTTCAAGAAATGTTTATAGAGGGAATTCAAGGTACATAATCAAGCTTATAAGACTCAGGAAGTAGCGACAGCATTTCAAGCGATCTACATGAGGATAAATGTTATGCTGCGAGTGAACACATCTCTAGGAAGCTAACATGACTCCCAGATATCCTCCGTACAAGAATTTACATCGTAAAAACGATTGTCTCAAACTCCACCTCCCACATCTTGAACAAGTGTAAATGATGTTTTCAATATGAGGTGTGGACCAAAAATTAGAACCAAAAGTACAGCGTTTTGATTAATCTATTCCGGAAAAAAAAGTTATCCAGGATTTCGAATCATATGAACGAACATGCAGCTGTTGATCGTCAGAGGCGGAATGCAGAACGGAACTCCATAGATCCGAGTTATCCGAAAACCTGCTTGGTGTCTCGAAAGCGAATTATGGAGATATCAAGAATTTATAGGATTATTGTCCTCATGGAATGTTTTCGAAGGCACGATTTTCGTAGATAGACATGGAACTATTCAGTATGGAATAGAATCGAATAGTTTTCATTGTCTTTCACTAAATAAAAATAAAAGAATCATTATAAAAAGATTCGATTATAATATGATGTAGCGAGTAAGGTACGAATTAGACCCAAAGCCTCATAAAAAGTACCACCAACATATTTTCATATACAGTATATCGGTATTTATTCAATGTTAGAAATATTTCATGTATAGAAAAATATTTTTCAATAACTAAAAAACAAACAAATGAAAATTGAAAAGAGAAATATTGACAATCCTCAATTTGTTTCCAAATTTTTGAATTTACAATTTCATCACAATGTTTTTTTGAACAGTCCTCAACTCATGAGATAGTTCCTTTTACGATTTGATATTCTATTTATTACAGTATATATTGAAAAGTACTGTTCCCGGATTTTTTGAAATTATTCCAATCTAAATATATAAATCTAATTTTTGCGAAACCTTTACGAAATTATCCCAAGCGAGTATAACTTTAATTTCTCCGATATTTTTGTGTAATAATATGAGACTTGAATAAAGAGTGACATGTAAGTTCTGACTATGGTGACACTCGCACAGAAAGGTGAACTGAAGCTAAGTTTCCACCTTTTCAGGGATGTCTTGGATCATTTCATTTTGGAATGCAAATAAAATTTCGTTGAAGCATGCACCAAAGAAAAAATCATTCTGTTCCGCGGCAGTTACCCATTTTGTCAATACGTATTTCAAGTATGAAAAGGAACTTCCATCCGCTGTTTGCCAGGGAGGGATGTTGATACAGTGTACAACCAGATTGCATCAGATACACCATTTCTCTAAGGATCATCGTATTTAAATGACATCAAGCCTATTCATAACCATGATCGGTGACAAGATGTTTTCTGTAGCTGTTTCAGACGATTGACGTAGCATTTTGCCAAGCTAGGACCAAACTATCCATTCAGCCCTTCTTCGTGCGCACAGCAATCCAAGAAGGGCAAATGACAGTGTACTCACTCGGGATGGCTTCCATACTCGTATCAGATGGCAGTCATCATCATCATCATCATCATCATCATCATCATCATCATCATCATCATCATCATCATCATCATCATCATCATCTCACATTTACGCAGTCAGACCGCATGTTGAAAAGATTATATATATATATGAATATATATGTATATATATATATATATATATATATATATATATATATATATATCTGGCATCCTACCACAGTTCAAAACCAATAAACCACATTCAAATAGTTTGGTTTCGACATAGACACTGCGCTTCTATCCCTTTGTTCCCCTTTAAAAAAGTTCTTTTTACAATGCATTACGATAACGAAAGTGATCTAGAAAACTGGCACACCAAATATTAGTTCATGGTTTAACTAGACATAAGGAGTCGTTGATACAGTTGATTAACTCTGTCATGCCTAAAACCCCCAGAGATATACAAGCAGATAGCCACTGGTATATTTCTTGAACCCGTTGAATTTAGTTGGCATCAATTCCTTTGGAACCTATATTTAGTTCTTGTGACTGTAAAGGATGAAGTTTCTTGTAAAAGATGGCTATTTGGGAACACTTTTGATTTGATTTGGTTGAGCATTTGATCGGGAAGAAGACTACTTACTTCGTTAGCCTGATTCATCCAATTCAAAATGCTATGGCTATGGCAGATATCATGAAGCAAACGATCCAAATCCACAAGGCAATTATGGTAGCTGTGCATTCCTAGCCATAAGCATTTCATACCTATTAGAAAGTGTCAGAATATTAACCGTGTTGAACTTTTGAAAAAACTACAGCATTTGGGAGTCAACCTTATGGTCTTTAAGTATATTGTCTTATTTTTCAGATTTCTTACAATGTCCTGAAATATTTCCGAATATAAAGAGTTTTGGATTAAGATCAGTATTATTTGATAGTGTATTAAATTTCTTTAAACAATTCATATCAACGAGTTTCATCAGTATCGTATAATGTGCCACAACGAATAAAGAGCTTTGGGATCCTAAGGGACCCATCTTATGCATCTGAAGGTTGAAAAAATCTATTTTCATTATTGAATGACTATGATAGAAACTTAATGCATTCTCTCTTTTTTTTATTCAGATGAAAAATGAATTATCAATTTTCCTCTTCTCTAATCATATTTTGTATGACCTTCAAAACCAAACTAACGAAGTATTTTTTTTCTACTCTCAATAGCAAAATCACAATTAATGAAATCTAACGGGCAAATTTAATACTTGTGTAGGAAGGCCCTACGGGATTTCCAGGCCCGACCGGGAGGGAGGGGTTGCGCTCACCTTGAAAAATTATTTTTCGAAATTTTATGTGGAATATAACATGTGCCCTTGTAGTTATAATTGCGTGTGTGAAGGTCTGAGCGGAGAGATACAAGTGCATTTCACTATTTGTTCATTTGAAATTCTATGAAAAATGTTTTCGACGATTTTTTGTTGTGAGTGCAGGCAATGGGGGCACATCGTAGATAATTCTATTACATCTCTATAAAATATCATACATAGAATGATCTATCATCAATCGGCCTCTATCTACAATATAACATGATATTATTATTTAGTATCCTATTGTTTTATATGTATATTGTTCTCCCATCATCATCATCATCATCCTCATCATCATCATCATCATCATCATCATCATCATCATCATCATCATCATCATCATCATCATCATTTTAATGTGTTCCTTTCGACATTAACCTTCTCCCTTATTTGCAAAGCCTCCCTATCATGGACATTGCGTCACAAATTCTCAACTTTCGGTTTGAGTTCGGCATCCAGTTTACTTTCTCTTTCTGGCTGCCGCAGTTTTGTCATGTGATATCTGTGGATCACCGTTGTGAGTCGTGATGTCAAGAGGTTGTCTGACGTTTTTGCAACACGTTCAGTCTATTTTGATGGTTGTTGAACGCTAGCAGATTGATCAATAGGGCTGTCGAGCTTCTTTTTTTTTCTTCTGGACGCTGGGATCCCGATATGAATTGTAGACGGTCAACTAGTATGGTTGAACAGATAGATGCCAGACTAACACATAGATAGATAGATTGTCACACATACATACATCCATATATATTGATATAGATAGAGATGGATAGATAGATAGATAGATAGATAGATAGATAGATAGATGAATATATTGATTGACAGACAAACGCAAAGATACATAGATAGATAAATTGTCAGACAGATGCATAGATGGATAGATAGATTGTCAGACGGACGCATAGATGGATAGATAGATTGACAGACAGACAAACGCTTAGATAGATAGATAGATAGATAGATAAATAGAGAAAGATAGATAGATAGATTGTCAGACGGACAAACACTTAGATAGATAGATAGATAGATAGATAGATAGAGCGAGATAGATAGATGGATAGAGCGAGATAGATAGATAGATTGTCAGATGGACAAACACTTAGATGGATCGATAGATTGATAGATAGATGGATAGATATTAGATTGAATATCAAATAAATATTAAATAAAGGATTACCTAACTCCAATGAAGTTGGCATATTGCGCTAAATAAAACAAATTCTAATAATTTTTCAGTTACTGTAAAAAGCTCTGCAATGAAAAAAAAAACCTATCCCGTCCCTCGGTAATAAGTGGTAGTTTTTATTGTTTAGGTGAAAAAGAGTTTAAGAGTCATATTTTTCGAACTTTTCTCCATAATCAAGACATCAATAATTTGAAATGTGCTTTTTTTTTTCAATGTACACAACAGGTGAATTTGTACATTTTCAATCCCATCAAGTGAGAAAGACAAGTGCGCATGAAAATCACTCTCTTAGTCTCTAAAATAAAGTTTGATGGTAATACGAACAATTTTCAACACTTTTCACACGTAAGCAATCAAAATAACACTCACAAACTATGAACAGAAATCACGTTGCACGGTGTGTCCATTCCGTTTATTTTACTCTGAACAAATCATTCTATCCTTTGTTATTTTGCAATTCGCCACATACACATGATTTCTCTTGAAGTGTACAACCCACAGATCCAGTCTGGCCTTTGTAACATTGCCTTGTCGCTAAATTCTATTAGCCAATTCAATCCATTCAATAACAAGGGATGAAGCTTCATTTGGTGCGTGTCTAATTTGATCGGCGTGCAAATTGTTTGATGCTTTTAATACTAGCTTTGATTAAATCGTCTCAGGAACAAAAGCGAATAATATCAGACGCAGACACTGTCTGCTTGAGTGTTTCAGAAATGTGTCGACCTACACCTAACCAGTAATTACCATATATGAGCCGACCCTTAAAGTAAGGTTTAATTCAAGTTTAGTCGAATATTTACCGGATATTTGACTTTGTTACATGAAGCAGCATTGTGTCCATAAAGCTCTAAAGATAATTGTGTCCAAACAACCTGGTATATCCAGTAAGGAACTCTCTATGCGATGGAAATTTACTTATACGCTAATATAGATACTGAATGCATCGTGGACAAAAGAAAATCACGTTCAACGTTTCACGAAGAGGCCACGACAGCACAGTACATTAGGTGAAAAAAACCCAAAGAAACAAAAACAAAGAGGGAGAAAGGGATATGAAAGAAAATTCAAATGGCAATGGACTGGCCATGTTGCAAGGATTTCAGACGACTGTTTGACTTCCCAACGTGGATTTCCCGAAATCATATGCGAAACTATGGCTGTCAAGATATAAGATGGCGTTGCAAACTGGACCTGTTCAAACACTCGATCCAACCTTGTGGTATTGGAAGCGACATTGAATAGTCTAGATCTACTCTGAAGAGTTGTAATACTATAAAATAGCTTTTGATGACAGATTATTTTTGGGTAACACCCTCAAGTAAGACACTTGTCCATTGTAAGGTTCCATTATAAATTTCAATGCAATTCTCTTTCAACTCTGAAATATGGTGGTCTGGTGGGTGAGGAATTGTGCGTTAGTAAATATATTGCTTAATTCAGTCCTACTGACCGCCCAGTTCTTCGTAGGTTAGGGGTAGAATCGTGAGTTTCGATCCAACCTCAGGGAAGGAATATTGGATTGTCTATAGCCACACTGAAGGATTGTCATAAAACAAAACAGCTGCCGGTTGATAACACAATTATCAATTATATATATTGTTGAATACGGGAGACGAAAAACATATTATCAGTCCTTTTGTTTTTCTTTTTTCATACACGAATAAATGCATGTTAAATGCATTAAACCAAGAGCTTTCCATTGTACATTCAATCACTGTCTAGGTCGTAGGAAAGAAACTGTGTTGGAAATTTTTTGCACAAATTTAAATAATGTCCACATTGAAATCAGCATCGTTGTGTCGAAGAGGGGTCGCATGGCTTGGATATGCTTCATCCAAGCACGCGGCTTCTGGTGCGTAAAGTGAAACTATTTACAAATTGTCTGTTGTATTCAACCAGTAATGCATTAACAAAGGATTGCTACCGGAATACACACTTATATATATATATATATATATATATATATATATATATATATATATATATATATATATATATATATATTGATATATATATATTGATATATATATATTGATATATGTTATCCGACAGTATGATTATAAATTGTGTTATATTTTATTGAAACTTGCTTGAAATGATCTCTTGTCATTATTCACTTAATATATCACTTTGGCTAGACAACACAAATAGAATAACCAATTAAAGAAAATAGACCAAGTGATACATTAACCATGTGATGAGTAGATATCATTTCAAATTAGAGTTTAAAACAATAATACAGTGCAATTTGTTGTGTGAATGTGTGTGTGTGTGTGTGTGTGTGTGTGTGTGTGTATGTGCGTGTATGTATTTCAGTAGCAAGAATGTTTTTGTAGAAGCTAAATTTGCTATCAGACATTTTGCTTTGGAAGCTAAAAAAGGAATAGAAGGAGAGGATTTCTCAAAGGTCATCATGATGCTAGGGTCTTTGTGTATATGTGGCGAAGTTTGAGGATTTAATTGTAACACCAGTAGTAGGACTTCGAGAGTCTATAGGTGGTCCGGTTGTAGGGTTGTGTCTTTGTATTAGACTGAATAGGTAAAGGATAGTAAGGATGGTTGGGTAATGGGTCAAAAATATTATGAATATATATATATATATATATATATATATATATATATATATATATATATATATGTACATATTCAGGGAATGTGTGTTTCGGCTACAATTCGTTGCTAATCTTCAAATTTGTTGTTTTTATCTGTATATGTCAATTCATATCTATCGATGTACCTGCATTTGGGATTTATTCCACTCTTACAGAGGTTTTGTTTTCTTGCTTTGTAGTAAATGATGTTCAATTTTTCTTCCATATGAAGCATACATTTTCCTTTTGATAACATCGTATGGATAGGCTTTTGTTATTATCTCCCAGTTTATACACAGTTTTCTTCCCTCTTCCTTTGATTCCTACATGTTTTCAAATGGTGTTTGTTGTTCATTGCTTACAATTTTTCTCGTTGAATGTCATGATACTTATACCAAGTTTTCCGTGTTCATTGGTTGCACCACTATATATTTCATTATCATTATTATCTTCTTATCGTTATTATTATTAGCAATCTCACACCAGTAGCCTGGTGGTAACCGCTGGAGTTTGAGTGACAGCAAGTCTCCTCGAGTTTCCAGCCTCCTCTCCCAGTATTCATAGGTCGCAGTAATACTGCGATTAACAGTTTCACACCGGTTGCCCAGTGGTCATCGCTGGAGGCTGAGTGACAATAAGTATCCCCAGGTCTTCAGCTAACGTCTCCATTCTCTTTCATCTATCATGTCAGTGCTACAATTTGAGTTTCCGCTTTCATTTCCCTTTCTCTGTTGGTCACTAATGACAGTTAGCGTTGCAGTCCTTATATTTCTAGCACTTTCTTCAGTATCAGTGCAGTTCCCAGTAGTGCTGTGGACTGTGTAGTCTCAATCCTTCCCCTAATCCCAATCTCCTCCAGTCTCACCCTCAGCATTTTGGGGACAGTTCCTAGTGCGCCCATTATTACCGATACTACCGTGGTTTTCATGTTCCACATCTCCCTCAATGCTCTTGCTAGGTCCTGTTATTTTCCCCGTATTTCATTTTCCTGTTTCTTTACCCTATGGTCTGCAGGTACAGCTACGTCAACTATTTTTCAGGTCTTCCTTTTTTGTCTACAATTACCAAGTCCGGTCTTCTTGCCTGGATTAGGTGGTCAGTTTGGATGTCAAAGTCCCACAGTTGTTTGTGCTTGTCATTCTCAAAGACTGCCTCTAGTTTGTGCTGATACGCCTTTTAGACATGGTTGAATCCCATTTTATCATTATTTGTTCTATGATTTTATTATTTATTCTATGTTACCTGTAAACACACACACACACACATATATATATATATATATATATATATGTATATATATGTGCATATATGTGCATATATATATATATATATATATATATATATATATATATACATATATATATATATATATATATAATTGATTTCTGACCCATGACATACATTTTTCTCTTTTTTTGAGAGAGAGGTTCATTGCCAAAAAAAAGAGAGATTTAGATTTTTTAATGTTTAACAATTTGAACACTCTAGCCCAAACTAATTAAATCTTGTTTCGTCACAAAAAATGTTTAGTTTCCTCAAATGAATAAAAGTTGATTGTCAAAGAGGCCAATCGTGGAGTAGCTGACATTAAGTGGCCACAGATAAAGGAGACATAACCCTTCCTCTGTACATTGGGTCTATAATATAAATAGCACCAAATCTAAACCTTGATAAATCTTTCATCTTTCCAGTCAACTAAGAAATGCAATCTTGAAATATATGGAATCAATGATGAGAATAATAATTTACATGTATCAATCTCTTACGTCTCCTGATACCATTAGACACTTATCAATCTAGCTCACTCACATGGGCATGCATAAACAGACACACGTATATATATATATATATATATATATATATATATATATATATATATATATATATATATATATATATATATACATATATAAAATGTACATACATATATACATATATATATATATTAATATAAATTCATTTATAAACATTCATGCATGTATCTATCTATCAATCTATCTATCTATTTATCTATCTATCTATATATATATATATATATATATATATATATATGTCTGTATATATATATGTCTGTATATATATATGTGCATTTATACGAATATATGTATATTTCTATATGTATATACCTGTATAAGTAAATACATATACATGTATATGTAAATATTTTCTCTCTCTCTCTTCATATATATATATATATATATATATATATATATATATATATATATATATATATATATATATATGTAGAGAGAGAGAGAGAGAGAGAGAGAGAGAGAAAGAGAGTGAGGGAGTTATATCTATTACATTTTGAACGAACACGAACTCTTTTTTGTATATCTCCTCCTGGAATATACGTTTGTACTGATCACAATGTAATTTTATCATTCCCAAGTAACTTTATTTGTTTTTAACCCTGGAAACCTAACTATACATGAAGAATTAATGTTTGTTCAAATACCTATAACAGTACTGTATGTATAATTTCAAATGGTGTCATTGTCTGGGCCATCTACTTGGCAGTAAGCAAACCATATGACTAATAAAGTAATATCTCACCGTCTGGGAAGGTTTTCTGAAGAGGGAGCTGTCACAATGAGATCCGGTCGAGTGTCATACCTGTGAGTAGTTCAAAAGATAATAGGAATGCACAAAGACGGATAACTTTTCCATTAATGTTTTAGAGATAGAAAACAATATTGTATCGAAAATTTTCAGTTTGCCTTTCAAATGAAAAATGTATGAATTTCCATTCAATTGCCATGATCGCTGTCTGAGGCTAAGATTTTGTCTTCAGACTACTCATGTGTTATAATACCATATTTTCCCAAATGTAGAAATACGCTCCATCAACATACTTATTTGAATTACATGATATATTTGAAAGCATTATCAAAAATAAAAGCATATTCAACTGTTGCTGATGCGTTTTCACAACAGTAGCATCTGTTAATTCTCACTGGGAATCAATTGACACCATGTCTCTCGTCATGATGTATTCAGAAATATTTCCTAACTTGATGCGGTTAAGGACGGCGTGGTGGAAAATTTGAGTTCTTCATATCTGTCAATATGGTGCGTTTAATAAAGATACAGTATATGACCAACAAATAAACGTCGTGGAATCAGGTGACTAATTACAATGCTGACGCATATTCAATCAGGTAAGCCAAAAATTAATGCCACCAGTGGAACTTTCGATTATTCCAAACAATGAAATTTCCCCGTTTTTTTTCCCTGCTTTTTCGAAGTCCAGCAAGCGGGTATGAGGCACTTTTTGGAGTGATCAGATGATTTGAAATACAGAAACCTCTTCCATTGTTCAATACCATATATTTTGAACAAGAAAAACACAACTTTTTACTTTGTTCTTCTTAGACGATTTGGCCAAACAGTCTTTTCCTCAACACTCTGTGTCAAATGTTTCAAATGATCAGACGGTTGACATCTGCAAATCAGATAATGTAACAACCTTTGGCCATTGTTGATATTGTTTCCCAAATGATGAATATACTTTTATCAAGTTTGATACTGTGACCATAAAACTGATATCTTTTTACAAATAATTCAGCTCTCTCATCAAAATTTTGTCTGATCTTAGCAAAATACAGAAGCCATCTCTATAATTACTTTCTGGCTCAGTGGTCACAAATAAAATGAAAAGCACGAAATATGGCTTGCTTCCCTATTATTGAAACCTTTATTATTGATAAGAAATTCAAAATTATTGACAGGATGATAATCCCAACTGTCCGATCTTAGACCAAACCGGCTGGATTGTTTAGGGTTCGTTTATGCCATGGAGCATTCCATTCAGCAAATGTAGGACCAATTTTTCGAACTTTTCAACCTTTCCTATTGCCTTGAGATGGCATTATATAGTTACCAGAAGGAAACGTCGTAATTCTATCATCATTAAGAACAGGTTCGGACCTGACTCGATATATATTATTGAGATCGATATTTTTCAACTTATACACATTGAACAAACAATGGGTAGTTCGCATTCTGAATCCTCTATTGCCAGTATATCAGCAGCCTCAGCAGTATTATATTCTAATTTGATATTGTGTTCGAAAATTAGTAAAACTTTTCAAGTAGACAATATTTCTGCTAAGAGCTTGAAAACTTAAAAAAAATGAAGAATTATATATAATTTTATTGAATCTGCCAAAAAATACAATTTTTTCGAAAGTAAATCTTTCATTTTAGCATTATTCTCTGTGACGTAAAAAACGACATTTCAGGTAGAAAAACATAATAATATCGTAAACCTGTCATAAAAGCGTACACAAACATTTTTTAAGCAATTTTCATTGCATTACAAGTAAAAAAAAGATATGGAAGATAAAAAGGAACAAATTATCATGACTAGCCGCCTCAAAAAAGATTTGTATTCATTTTTTATCGCCGTCGGTTTATGTTCAACCTGAAGACAGACTTTACCAAGAAAATTTTTATGTCTATTCTAATCATAACCACTTTCCCTCGAAGGTAGAGGCTGTCTGAAGTGTTGAAACGAGATGCGTAGCAGGTGGAATAAAAAATCCTACCACCTTCCATCTTTGTACCTAATCGCTTGATCAAATTTCTTACCCATATGTTCATATTTAACTCAAGGGGGAGAATATTCTTGAAGATTTCATCTGTTGTATCTGGAACGAAATTATATTGATTCTAGATTGAACCACTGATTCGATATTTTTTGAGATACTCATATTCATGCGTGAAACGTTTTAACCCTTAATATCTGAAGTTTATAAATCGATTGTTCCTACAATAACTCGATATTTGAATATAATTTATTTTGAATTTGCACATCGTATGATATTCTTTCTATTTATGATATGAATAATCTATCTTCCCTTATCAAAAATTAAATTTGAGTGATTAAATTTCAGTGTAAATAAAATTCATGTGATTGTTTTGGCTTGTAGCAGGAAGATTTGTTTCGTCTGAACCTCAGAGAAGAGCCAAGTATTTATTTGGACGATTGAACAACCGTGACCACAGATTGAGTCGAATGGTTTTGAACCACCATAGTCACCAAAGGTGGCAAATGGTTTCAAATAACTGCAGCCTCTGAAGGTGGCCAAAGCTTATACTTTCTTATACATGTGTGTGTCTTTCTATGTTCTATCGCTCTGGGAGATACCGTTGTATGGACAGACTTAAAGATCAGAATCCGTACTCGACTAAATCCCGAATAAAAAACCTTAGAAAGAGTATTTTGTAAAAAAAAAAAAAAGCCTTATTTTGATTTGATTAACAAATCTAAAAAAAAGTATCTACTTGTTCATTGTTTTGGCTGATTCATTCCACAGGCCCAATCAGTTATATTTTTTATGGTACGGAAGTTACTAGTAGAACTTGTGTTGGTTGTTAGATCATCCACCATTTTCTATCCACCATTTTGTTTTGTTGAAAAAAAAGGAACTCCGATCTCATTTTTTACGAATTATACACACGAAAAAGGCCGTAGAATCGATTGGCTGTACAACTTGCTTAACAACATCAGAAACAGGAAAAGAGGAAAATATTTTTTATAATGTTACTCCAATATCTATTCTCTTCGAAATGGATATAGGTTAGAAGGTAATTATAGCTCTTTTTTCCGTTTTGTGACTTTGATACCAAATGGATGTGCTGGACTTATGGTTTTATTCAGATACGAATCAACGCTCAGATATTACCAATACCAAATATCTAATTGTTATTTTGTTCACATTTCAACAATATGTCGGTGGCGTAGAAAACCGGTATTGAAAGTAGCTTTAATTCACTGTACGAGGGAAGCTGTGTCTAACAGAGTGTCTTAATGAAAGAATAGATATTTTGTTTTGTTACGGCAACATGGAAGGTTTTTCCTGCTACAGGGAAGAAGATTGGATTAAACCATTAATTATATTTCCATGAACATTTACAAACAAGTAACAGTAGAACAAAAAAACAAAAAGAGATGGATAGATATATAGATATGTTCAGTTTGTCATCTAATATAGACGGTCACGTGACCAACGTATCTCAGCTGCATGCTATGTTGTGTGAAATCAGAGGAAATCAAATGGGAAAATAGATGACTAATGAATGAATTACTTCTTCCGCCTTTTGTTGGATAGAGATTATTAAGAAAAACAAACAAACAAACGAACAAAAAAAAAAACTGAACACAACTGGAAAAAAATTGAGAGGCCAAATCATCATGAACATAGCCAGCCAATGAAAAGCATATTGAACCCCTGACTAAAAGCCTGTTTCTGGGAGAAATTTCGAGAAACAAACAAAAATGATTTTATTGACCTGATAAACAGCAAATGTTTCCAGTCATCTAGCTCCATCAATGTGGTTTATCTGTACAATACAGACATAGCAATTCAGCTGAACAAAACTGAGAACTGAAGAAAACTCTGTTGACAGTTTTGCAAATTGACCTAGCTATATACTGTACAAAGGTCGGTCATCACCGTGCCCCACACTTGTACGATCTTTCTGTATTAAGTTTAGTAAACATTGATGGATATTTAGGTATAGTTGCCATGTCTTGTTCCAATGGTCAACGAGTTGGTCTAGTAATTAATTGCTGTTGCAAAGATTTTGATCTTTGTCGAGTTCATGCAGTAATCTGTCCAATTATCAAAAGCTCAATGAAATTAATATGAACGTATATATCCTGCCTCAGTTCTGAGTGGATCAAATCAGCAGACAATTACTAACACAGTCAATCTGATCCTCTGTAGAGACTTTTTGCATTGAAGTATATTCCATGGTAAGCCTTGGTAAATATTGTTAAGTAGGTATATATGTGTCTAATTGCGGTGAAATTGTCTGTAAGTTAGCAGATAAGACTCACTAATGTAACAAGTTTGATCTTCATTATGTTCCTGTAATAGAAAAGGGATAACTCTAGTCCTTGTACATATTTTCTATCAACTTGTATTATTCGTTTGGTTGACAGGTTTGAAGAAATACCAAGATTGAAGAAATGGCAACTTTAAAAGGGACACCTACGTTCCAATTTATCTGAGACATGTACAAGGATATTAATCCAATTTTATAAAAAGAATAAACATATATATAAAGACAATAATTGCGATGATCCCATGGCTGCCAGAGTTCGGAGTTCACACCAACGAAAGAACAAAGAAATATCAGCACCGGCAAGGAGACAGGACCAAGGATACATGATTGACTATCTCTCCCATATGATTCGGGAAACAAATAAAAGTTTCGATTTGTTAGGTGAATTTTCTTTTATCTCTAGCTTTCTAATGAAAATTTGATCAAGGATGTTTCCTGCGAATAATCATGTTACTATATCTCCATTCAATTGATAGATCTGCCACTCATCTCACCGAGTACTTAGAAAATGACTTTAGACACAGTTGCTTGTGGAATACCAGGGAATCAAAATTTCAATCATTTCCATCGCAGTCGACAAAGGCAGGTTGAAAATCAAACTTTCTCCAACAAGATTTATTTCCAGTATTATCTTTCATTTAGTTAAGTATTCTATGCAACCAGACATCAACAATACTTTATTTTTTGTCTTCATGTCTGCTGTTATTTTCTTTGCATTTTGGTTTTCACATACACACAGCACAACATGCAGGTTCCGTTATAACATATAAAATCCTTTTCCTCGTTTGTTTTTAATCAGCTTTAATGCACAAATTTAACAAACGACTAATGTCAAAATAGACTATTTGTCCGATCAATCTATGATTTGTAATAATGGATGGGATCAGGTTTGGGGTTTAAATAGATTTTCTTTACTTACAGTGAGATTCACTAGGGTTCAAGATAACAATAAGCGGCTGAGAACATGCATTTAAAAGTGAATGAAACTTTATCCTTATCAATATACGTCATTTAATTTGCATCGGTACAATTTACATTCATTGTAAAAAATTCCTTTCCATTTTATTACACTCGTTGTTTTAAGCAATTTTACACTAAGATGTATGAAATCAATTAATTGAATTATCAATTGAATTTTAATGAATTCTTTTGAGCAAACTGTTTTTAATGACAATAACTGTTTGATATCATTACGAGAATGCTTGTTCCTAAAGTGCATGTTCAAGACGGACTGGGCTTTTCATGGTAAGTAGAGCAACCTGCCATAATTGTCATGCAAAATAATTCCCAGTTTCGGCTCTGAAACTATGGTTTCGAAGTATTCTAGTTATATCTACATCTAAAGAAATATATTTTAACTATTGTTATATTTCTCTGAAGAAAAATTTTCAAACTCGGCATTACAAACTCCTGAGTGCTCGCAAATACATCTAACTAGTGTTGACTTCGTACAATGACCCCTTGTCAGGTAGTCCTGGTGCGCTCATATGAAGTCATAGAGATTTCTTCAATTGTACTTATACTATCATGTGAGCATAATATATTCTGAGAATTATTATACTGTGAGTACTAATATACTGCAAGTATGATAAACAGTATCGCTGTATCAGTATCTGTATATCTTATTCGAAAAATACTTGATGGCAGTTTACAGTGTCCAGTGGAAACTTTATCCTTATCAATATACGTCATTTAATTTGATTTAGCTTTTTTCAACCTGGAGAGACCATGCAAGAGAAGAAACGTGGCACCTTCAACACTAAATGCCTACATAAAACCATGTGCACCAAATCAAGAGATCCTTTATCGCATGAGGGGGCCACGGAAAGATCACAATAGTCTCTCATATCAACCATCTGCGGCTCCCTACAACGTGACATACGAATCAAGCCAAAGAATGGACACTTGTGAAAGCAGGGACACTCGAGAATGAGCTGGCAACAAAAAGAGGAGGGAGACCTCCGACTGGTTAACTGTACCTGGATCGACAAATAATATGGAGGAGCATCCCAGTTGGTCGGTGTGTAGCACGATGCGGGATCAACTAAGTTCAAGTAAAGAAGAAAGGCCTCCAGCAAATGACTAGGATAATCAGACGTGCTTACTAACAAGCTATTAAGAAGCAAAAACATTTTGTTAACCAAGAGAGAGGTTAACGGATATAAAACCTTTTTTTCTTCACACAAAAGACATCTTTGGCTAAAGATCACGATGAAATGATGGGAGACCATCCTGATGTCAGATGGGAATCCTCCACAGGGCACGATCCCTGTCCGTGAAAATATAGCTTAATTAGGTGCAGTTTTGTATATTCTCGTAACAGAGTCCCCATTTTCAGCCTATCTATCTATATCTATCTATATATCTATCTATTGGGAAGCATCAATCCAAATATCAACATTTTTTTTTTCAATTTTCAAAGCATATTCCTTTTTCCATGTAGGAAAATCAGTTGTTTTTAAAAAAATTGATTTAAGATGATTTTAGTAGCAGATTCAATTTACGAAATAGATTTATTCTAAATAGATTTCTCTATTTGTGTTCACTTTTCTTTTTGTGGGCAGGGGATTCGGATTTCAGTAATGACTACCAAACGGAAAGTGAGAGAAGTTTCTTATTTCTTGATCATCGTTTTTCCCCAATTTCTTAGCTGATCGCCCCCAACAGGGCATACAGGCGGAAGGCTAGGTTGAGTGACGGTTTCTACTGAGTGACTAACCTGACTTATATATCGATATATCTATCTACAACATTTGATCTATAATTATGGTTCGATTTTTTTTTAGTAATATTGATAATTCTCAGACGTGTGTCTATTATTGAATCTATTGATGACCAACCAGACCTATCTATCTATCTATCTATCTATCTATCTATCTATCTATCTATCTATCTATCCATCTATCTATCTATCTATCTATCTATCTATCTATCTATCTATCTATCTATCCATCTATCTATCTATCTATCTATCTATCTATCTATCCATCTATCTATCTATCTATCTATCTATCTATCTATCTATCTATCTATCTATCTATCTATCTATCTATCTATCTATCCATCTATCTATCTATCTATCTATCTATCTATCTATCTATCTATTCATCCATCCATCCATCTATCTATTCATCCATCCATCTATCTATCTATCTATCTATCTATCTATCTATCTATCTATTTATCTATTTATCTATCTATCTATCCATCTATCTATCTATCTATCTATCTATCTATCTATCTATCTATCTATCAATTCATCCATCCATCCATCTATCTATTCATCCATCCATCTATCTATCTATCTATCTATCTATCTATCTATCTATCTATCTATCTGCATCATTAACTGAATAATACCTTGGTGATGATGATTCGATCTTATGACTAACATCAATACTTTTCATCAAGTAAAGAAATCAGTTTCTCTATAATACATAAACTTTGGTCCCCATAGAAGACCGTTCCCGACGAAAACCATAACAGCTGCATTGAGTCTAAAAGTAATCATTTATTTTTCATTGGAGTTGTCTTTTTGGGTAAAAACCAACACCCCCATGATTGAAGAGAATGTCTGGTCTTTAAAGGCTTTTGTGCGAGAAAAAAAAAAAAGAAAAGAAAATCATAAATTTGCGAGCACTTTCCCATCTGGGGTGTCACTATGTTTATTCCACAAGACCTACATAGGCGTATTGGAAATATTTTGAACCACCAATAGGACTGACGGGATACAGAAAGACTTCCAATACTAGATAACTAAATTCCATGTACCATAAAACTAGTCTAACCATTTAAAACGTTTTTTTTTTGTATAAGTACACATACTTAGGCGACGGCTTCAGCTGTTCTTGCTTGGGCTCTTCATGTCTTATTACCTCTTACTTGGTCCATTTTTGATATATGAAATATACTTGGGATAACAAGCACCCAAAGTGACGTGGCTCAATCCACACTGCACAATTTCAAACAAAAGCTAGGGATATAGTTTCATGCCTTTCACAGGGGCCAACAGTTTGTGAACGTGAACTGTATCAGACAGAGTTTGGAATCTGCTCTCAACAGCCATTCTCCGAGCTTTTTCTAGTTCAGTCACCTGCCAACTTTTAAAAAAAACTCATTCAAATGTGTTCGTGATTGTAAATCCAACATGTCGAGTTTATTTTTCTGAGTCTTGATTTGTCTCAGGATAAAGTTTCAAATCCTCGACAAAATAATTCATTTAAATCTCAGCATGATATTGCAAGAAAAGTACAGGTTAATCTTGATTGATGCGGTTCTCCCCGTACCGTAAGAAACCACTCTGTTCAATGTCTTATAATCCAAAGTGTTTTTTTTCAGCTTATACTTATCAACAGCAATTTGCACAGCGATACCCTAATTGTACTATATCAGAACCCACATCAATTAAATTAGTTAAATCCTAATTATACGTCTATAGTCTATAGAATTAAACTGATTGAATTTCACAAGGTTGATGCAAAAGTTCCCAGCATTCCTTTGAAAAAAAGAGGAAATCATCCATATTAATTCCATAGCAATACATCCAGTCTTTGTATTGTTTTTTTATGATTTTATGCAATCGTTCACTTTGTTTCATTATTTTACATCCGGTTGATACAATATTTGCCTGGATTTGAAAAAAGAAATCTTTTTCTTGTGTGAAGTATTGCATTTTACATGGCTTTCAATCATATAACGCATCCGTCTAGCTAAATTGTGTATTGTATCAAAAAGGAAGACCCCGTTTTACTATACAACTCACCTTTGAACGGTAACACTTTTTCTTCTTCCAAAATAATTTTTGAACAATAGAGTTGTTTGGATGCTTGAGTGCTATCCTGGATATAAACACCAATTTTCTCCGTTTTTTTATTCTTGTAATAGATATATTCCTCATCGAAACTGACAACTTTTTATCTATGTTAACATTTCTCAACGTTGATTATTCTTGGGTAATGTCCTGAGTGGACTGTAGTTAACCTTACATGGTCCACCCAATCGACGAACGTCGTCCAGCGTAAAATGTCCAGCAAGATATTTTGCAAACCCTTTTTGACATGCTCGATCATTCACAACACTTTCTCCATAAACTTTTTTCAAAGAATTATGGCACACTCTACCTTTCCTAAATTAATAAAGCACACTATGCTGAGAATATTTATTTTCTTCCATTTTACATGTTAGAATCAATAGGCACTGGACTGAAAACGCCAAATGACGGTAAACATAGAAGCGGACATATTTGGCAAATACAATGTTAGAATGCCAATAGTTCAATACATGTTAACAAATAAAAAAGATTTCTGCTTTATGTAAGCAGGTCTTTCTCTTGCATGGATACAGATGAACATTTTTACTGTTTTTAGCTGACCTCGCAGGTATAACGGAGGGAAAGAGGGGGACTTTTTGAAAACGTCCCTAGCTTTAACATCAGAGTGGGACCAAAAGATTTACAAATATTAGTTCACTTACAACGTTTCTAATGACAGATGTCAGTAGATGCTGTAGGGTGAGCTTGGCTAAACTTGATAATTATCGGTTCTGATCCTGGATCAGTGAGGGAATAATAAGTTATGATTGTATTTGAATTTGTTCTCTGTTTTATCTTCAAAATTCTTAATCTTTGGAAATTAGTTAATTCTCATTTGAAATTCACAAATTTTTCATTCAATTCGGAGTGCATTTTATATCATCATCATGACCATCCTGATCATCATCATGATCATCATCATGATCATCATCATCATCATGATTATGATCATCATGATCATCATGATCATCATCATTCTTTCATAGTCCGTCGTTGGACAAATGTGCTTAATCGAGAAGTAGTGAAAAATAAGTCAGAAATGTAAATGTTGTATAGATTTATTTGCCACATTCCATCTATCTCTCTGTCTCTGTGTCTCTCACTCTCTGTTTCTCTCCCACTCTGTCTCTGTATTTATCTTTCACTCTCCTTTTTCTATGGATGCTGTAAACCTTTTCCAATTCTGGTCTGAAAGAAAGCAAATTTACTGAAAGAAAGCAAATTTAGTGATCGTAGACCTGGCAACACTCGTTTAGGGTAAAAACGTAATATTGAATAATGTTAGTGGAATCATTGAATACATGATTTCTGCCCCTACATAAGTTGCTGCAAAATCCCTACACTTATCTTAAGAAGTTTTTCCCTACACATATAATTGCGTCCCAGGTTGTTTCCAACTGAAGTTAACTACGACGGTGATTGGGGACTCGAGGTAACATGTGTATTCTATGGATAGATACAAAACTAGAACGAACATCGCCCCCTTACAGCGATGAAGGACGTAAATCACTTTGGTTGATTTTCTCTCTGTTTTCACAGTTGCAATCGTCCGGACGATAACTACAAGCCACCTTTTAATGGAACGATTGTGTTTTTTCCTCTTCTTTGTCATCATCATCATCGATCTTCTTTCGTCCATCGTTGCACATGTACTTCCCCAGGATCTGCAAAATATCTCTATCATGGGCGTTTCTAAATTTGTGTAGATCATCTCTCCATCTTGTTAACAGCTGGCCTCAGTTTCACATGCAATCACTGGAATCTATGTCCGTCCGTCGTGGTGTTAATCTTTTGACTGGCATTCTTGCAACATGACCAGTCTATTGCCATTTGAGTTTACTGATGGATTCTGTCATGTCTACCATTATGCTTGAGTGGGTAAACAAAGACCCAAACATGAGGACAGAACATTTCAAAATCAACCAAAGAAAATGTTTTTGTCAGCGTCCTGACTCCCAAGAGACATTCCCAATAATGGAGTTTGAGTTCAGGTTTCCATTCCATGTATCAGATTAGCGATCCTTGCAAGTCACTAGTCTAGTCAGAAGCAGGACTTTACACGTTTTTATGACCACCTCCCTGCTTAGGGTGTAATCAATTAGTCGCTGAGTAAAAAGCGAAATTTGTCTTAATGGAGATTTCTCACTCTCTTCGTCGATACTGGGAATCGAACTCAGGAACCTCTGCGAAGGAGATTTCCCACAGATTACAAATTGAATGGAAAAAAAATTGTCTTACCAGTGAATTTTGATTTAAATGATACTGCATGGGTTCGAAGGATTTCATCTCACAGAATTATGAAAAAACAGTTCTTTGAAACGAAGAGCAAAAGTATTCGGCGGAAAAACGATCGTAAGAAAGGCATTTTTAATGAATACTACCAGATCACAGGTCTGCTTATTCACATAAACTGTTATGTGACCAACGTCATATTGCGTCTGGGATGATCAAGTAAAAAATTGATAATTTAATTATCTCACCCTCTGTTGGATGATGATCACTAAAAAAAGTATTGACAAACCAGACACCAATAAAGGGACCAGTTAACGAAAACTTACATTGTAAAAAAAAAAAAAAAAAGAAAAACGGATCAGAAAAAGGGGGGAAAGAAACAATTTTTCTAGACGTAAGTCTCAAATGATCAGCCCTGTAACTCCATCAGTAGAGACCCGTACGCATAAAATATCTGCACACAGTAAGCCCCTCAGCTAGAATCACTTGGGAATTAGAGAAACTTCATCTACTTTGAGAGTTTTGGTTGACTGTTTCTTATCTGTACTTTGCCAGCCAGACACTCTGAAGGAACAAACGGTGATGATGACAGTTTTTGGAATTCGGTTCCTAATTACACGAGGATCGGAGGAAAAGAGCAACAGAAGTGATTTCCTAAAGGTGGGTGTTTATGCATCCTTGCCTGAGCAAAACTATATGAAGAAGAAAGGAAACCAAGAGAAAGTGGGTCATCTCATTTGGAGATGCTGTTTACTGGCAAAGAGAAATTAGGCTTTATTTATCACCTGACTCTGGTGCTTTTATAATCATTAAAAGGTCATCGTCTCTGGTGTATCAGTCATAGTTGAAGTAGAAGAAAAAATGGATTACTGTCTCAGTTATCTTGAGTATTAGTTTTGCAATTATAGCATTTATCCTCAAGATACGACGCACAGACGCATACGCACGATCATACAGGCACACAAACTGAAAACTAGTAGCACAGAGAGCTATGAAAAGAGCAATAATAACTCTACGAGATAGTAAAAAATAAACATGGATTGGAAGGAGGACTAAAGAGGAGTATATCATGAAATTAGGCAAATATGGCGATGGGCCGGGCATTTTGCCAACATGTTAACAAATAAAACAGGATGGTAACTGACTGGTGCTCATAGAATGGGAAACACAGTAGGAAAAAACCAGCCGCAAAATGGAGGGATGAGAGGAAAAGTTTTGTCGGTAAAACACATGAGAGGCCTTTGTCAAGCAGTTGGCATAATAGATGATTCCTTTGCTGACATTAAGTCCTCTCGGTTGAGAATAGGAATAATTATCGCCCGTTTACCGGTTGGTTAAACCCTGACAAATCATTACAATCACATCCAGACGCTGGAAAAACTTCCGAAACGAATGAGAGATTATTGCAGAAAAAAATCAGCTAGGGGAATCATTCCATAAAGAATTATGAACGATTCGAACAAATTATTTTATCAAGATTCAGGAATGATAAAAGTCAAAAGAGTGAAGAACTTTACAAATCAACACATTATTACACAACTTACGGTGAAAAAAACTACAAAATAAAAAACTTCTGAAAAAAAGTTAGATACGAGTACGGATATCGGCAAAACATCTTATTCATTATACATATCATCTTTTAGTGGATATTTGGATCGGTAGTTGGTGGGTCAAGGAATAAACACGTCCGCTTCTCCAATTATCACTTCAACAGAACAGCTAGTTAGAGAGCAACTGCCTTTCACTTTTTGCCTCAAAAACTACTCAATCTCCATTTTTCTGTTCCAGAACGGGATATACTACATACGTTTTCTGGCCGAACACGTTTTATCTACTCAACTGTCGGGGACGGGAGAGAAATGTTTTTTCTTGTAAAACAATCGGTACAAGTTTATTGCTTGTGGGAGAAACAAACAAAAACAAATCAAAATAAAAACCATGCTTATGTTCCTCCATTCCACAATTTAAACTCTTCCACTCAACTACTTGTCGAACAGGAAGACATAACCTATAACATTGTGTCTTTTACCAATAAACAAGATCCTGGCCAAATGGGGAGCATTCTGTGTCTGCTGCTGTTCCTTGGCACAAGGATCAGTGATTGTTCCCCTTTCCAGTGAGTCGCCTAGCGAGTGCAAAATCAATTTCAAGTCTGAATACTACTTTTACTCGGGGGTGAACTGAGATGATCTAATACTCAATGAGTACCACGCTCCCTATACCAACAGTGTATGATATGAAACTAATTTACACTGTGTTTTACTTTCATTCTGTGTATGTGTTTCATTTTATTTCGCAAGTATTGTAAATGGTGTTCTAATGCTGATGGACGTATGCAATATCTACATTTTATATTTTGATTTAAAATTCTGTATTCAGTGATTTATGGTTGTTTCTTGTAAATTTCAAACTTTCATCATAACTTTATTTGTTACGATGTTGTTTGGTTCCATTGTTTTGATTTTTCCTATTTTTTTAGATATTGAATACTTTTTCTTTAATAACAAACATTCAACCCCATACACACACACAAACACACACGCAGACACACATATGTATATTATGAATGGAAAAAAAGGTTGTGGTTTCAAAGCAATTACCACATGATATTGCACCGGGGATACTTGGTAATTAGTTTTAATACTTACGTGCTCCTCAAAAAAATCGCAAGGGATTGTCTCGTAGACATCAATCCCACTGATAACTGTTCCATAACACCAATGTAAATATATGTGTATATATATATAAGTTATTTATTCTGTTTTTCAAAATTTGCCCAAAATTCTTCAAAATCAGCGCCACAAAACAACGGGATGCAAATGATAAACGAAAAGATACTCAACGAGTGCACACCAATGTCAACGCTGTGCACTGATAAAAAAAGGAATTCTGGATCCGCCCAAAACATTACTCACCTCTTCTTTAGCATATGGTCCACCATTCAAAAAGTTCATGTACACAGACATGAGCGAATACAAAGATGAATTAAAAAATCATCTCTTAATCGGAGGCAAATTCTGGGGTACGCCCCAAAACTCAGTCACTTCTTTCTTATTCTACTACCCTACTTCCTGGAATTTTGTCAAAATTAATTGAGAACTTCCAGAGATATCGTACAGACTGATTGGAAGATTGACAGAAAGACAGACAGAAAAAATCACGGGGAGATACATATATCTATCAAATCTGTTGAGAGAGGTAATAAAACGCGTAATTGTTGATAAATATCAGCCACAGATAGCCTGAGAGAGAAAAAGTTCTTAAATAAAAGTTCAAAATCTGATTGATCCGTTTTTAAATCTTTAGTGGGTGGCTAAAATGCTACATGTTTTCAAACCAGTGCAAAGGGTTGGTATTCAAACTACTCGGAAGTAATAATTCCAAATGATACCTTCCGATTTTTCCAAAAAGTAGAATCTTCTTATGAAATCTGCCGTAAGCCAACATGCCTTGAAGCAAAGTAGCCATTATCATCAATTTAAGTTCGTTTTATAAGGAATTTGTCCGAGGACACGAAAACCATGAAAGAAACAAAAGTGAACAAACAAAACAATGAAGATAAACAAAGATGCTCACGGACTTATTTCAAAGTGAATTTGTGTGAAGGAATTTCGAGTAAAGGGTTTTTTTGGCGTGTAAGCTCTCCCCAAGAAGGATATGACATTATCGTCCTTGTTTATTTGATCCTCAGGCGCTGACCAGCAGGATATGATGTCTATCAAAACGACTGATTACGACCACGCCTTGAAGTAGACAGAGAAGTCCAGTATCTCAGTAACTGTCAGTAACTGTTAAAGATAGAAGCATGCAGTTTTAATTCGATACAGATAGGAACAAGGGACTTTCACCAATCGATAGCCTAGTATTTTGAGATTTATTTGGCAAATTTGGTGACTTTCAGTAAATTGGGGAAAAACATTTTTTTCTCTTAATAAATCAAGGATGGAAAATACAGTAGTTTCTCCTTAGCATACAAACAACATGATTATACATTAGTATGAGCAGGGATTACCTCATTTTTGGTTTATATTGGGAACGGATTGAGATTTCCTGAATATGTCTTTACTAAACGGTAGAACATCACAATTGGAATAGCTTACATACGTATTAGCAAAGATTACCTAATTTTTATGTATCTGGGAAATAGGATATATATCTTTTCTGAATATGCTTCCTCTAAATGATACCACACCGAAAAAATGAATTGTGTATGCAAGCGAGCGTTATATTTTCACTTTTAGTGAGGATTTATTTCTAGTTTCCTTATATCAATTTAGGCTAACTGTGGTCAAAATCGAATTATATAATCGGTAAAGTGATACATGCTTGACTTTGTGTAGAAATAAAGCAAATAGAGAAAATCTCTAGAATAATTAAATCAATATATCTGTTGCAGCCATTGCTGTAGAATATGCTTGTGTAAGTCAAGATAAAGCACTTATGTAATGATGTTTTTATTATTATTGTCTTGTCTTGGATAATATTTTCACCAGCTATTTTTTTTTTCTGCCAACAACCATAGAATGGTGGACACAAGAAAATTTGAATTTGAACTTATACACGTCTGGTTCATCACTCGATAGAGTCTGTCCCGTGACCAAGGTCTTTTACAGCGTGTCAAACATTATACAAGGGGTGATCAAAGCAATAAGTTAGTTCTCTTACTTTTTGTTTGATCACTAAAAATTTTTGATTTTCCAAGAACAAGCATAGACAAATTAGTGATCAATTTAACTTAAATTCAGAATGCAAATTTGACCCCAGTATCAATCCACTTATGGTAGAATTTCATTGCAGACATATTAAGGAATATATGATGAAAGTTGCTGCCCTACAGCTCCGTTAGTGTGATATGTATGCTGGATGAATACATATATACCTGCATAGTCATCCAGCCAGAGCAACTTGGAAACTGAAGAAAGCTATTTCGACAATTTTTGGTTGTTTTCTCATATTTGCCAATGAGAATTAATGCTAAGTGAACATAATTTACCCAAGTATTTGAACTTGGTTTCCCTCTTCCGTTTACCCTCCAAACCGACTGACAACCTGATGGCTCTTTCCATCATTCCTCTTTCATTAGAGTTCTATTGTTATCTTTCAACACCACCAACGTTATTATTGAACAACCATAGCCATCAAAAATGGTGTGGGATTCTATCCTTTTTCTATGTATGTGTGCTTGTGATAGCGTGTTCCAGCGCTTCTGGCAATACTGTTTTGTGTGCAGACGTGGGAATTGGTATCAGTACTCCTCTATCCAATTTCTACAACTGATTGTTTTGATTTCTGGTAAAAAAGCTTCTTTGGCCTTTTATGGTCTATTCCGACAGGATTACTGGTTTGCGTGTTTGAGTGCTTTTGGCGATGCCATTTGGTCTACAGACTTGAAAATTGGAACCAATACTTCACGAGAACCCTTCTAAAAAGGATATGATCTCAGGGGATCCGTGCTGTGAGTCGTTATGTCCATTGGCTGACTTTTATCCTTGCAAAATGACTAACCCAATGCCATTTAAGTTTCCTAATTGACTCTATGATATATCGGACTCCTGTTTTCTCCTTGATATACTGTGCTGTTTTGTGACCTCTTCACGCAAAGAACAGGTTTATCAATAACCTCTATATCCCCAAGAGTTTTTTCTTGAAACTCTATTCCAGATTTTCCCCCCTAGGAAACTCTAGTGATGTCATAAATCAAATTTATTCTTATCACATTCATTCATCAATAGGATGTTTTCACATGACTTTTTACGCTGCGGTTGTTCAATTATTGACTCACAAGTTAATTTGATCTGTCGAAGAAATGAATTATAGATGACAAAGATAATCATAAGATTATATATATATATTGTTGGGATATATATATATATATATATATATATATATATATATATATATATATATATATATATATATATATATATATATATATATATATATATTCTGATTCGTAATTATTCCATTGCAATGAATATCTCTTTACATACTTTTCGTCATTGATTGTTAACGTACAGCCAAGTGGGCAGGAACTTTCGACACAGTGATGCATTGGGGCCCCTATTCCGGAAAACCCAGCACCATAACATGAATCAGAAATTCAATTATGTTATTGTTTCCTTCACAGGGAGTCTGATAACGATGAATAAAGGATTGGATCAATAATTCTGTTGCCAAATACATACTTGAATTTTTATCATGAGTTCACAGTGTATAACATTCATAAAGTGTTATAACCATTCACACCCCGATGTTTCAGTCATTAGGCAACGAATATTGATCTACCTATACACACACACACACACACACATTCGTACATACACACGTACACATACATCCACACGAACATATACATCCACACATAAATCCACGTATATATATATATATATATATATATATATATATATAAGAGTGCAATCTTTAATTAAATAACTTATTTGTGATGGGTTTATTCCATAAAGTGCTCAATACATTCAGCATCAGGTATTAAGTAATGTCAAAGTAGAACACCCAATTGGATGAAATATCTCTGTCAAATCGTATACCGTCTCAATCGGAAATACATGCTGAATCTGACTTCGTTATCTTTTAATGACTTCTGATTTACTCAATAGCCCTACTGTGCAATTCTCCTGCTCGGAGGGAATATTTTATACACACCCTTTTGTCAAATCTGCATTTTGTCAACTTAACTGTTGGTGCTAGAAGCAAGCAACGTATTTTTCTTGCCAAAACTTCAATTTCTACTCTATTCCGAATCTCATACTATTCCATTCTATTGATGGTTGGAGAATGTCAAACAACCAAAATATTGGGTTACTAATACCCTAACCCCAACAAAAAAAACGATCTTAGCCAATTACAATGTTTTTTACCTGTTGATAGATAGATACATGAATAGATATTTGGAAATGAATAGCAGAAATGGCATTTTTTATATTTAGTGTTTGAAGCTGTATGGTTCTTCCTCTTTCTTTCTCTCTCTGTCTCTGTCTGTCCGTCTGTCTCTCTCACTATACATATCTATATTACATGAGTTTGACGAGAAACATACTGGGGTGATGAATTGGAAATGGGGAAGTGAAAGCCCCCTTCCAAAAATTGTTCTACATCTCAAAATCCAGCAAACATCTAAGGAAGTCTGAAGAAGGCAGAGCCAGAGAAAAGAAAAAAAACAAGACAGGATGCAGAATTCAATATGAATCAAACGATATATCATGAAGAAGCATACACAGAAGGCATACGTCTGCCAACGCCATATACTCACTCCATCGGAAATTAATTTGCATATCCACCTAAACATTTCATCAATTCTTCTTCACCTTATGACCTACCTGTCTACGAAATATCATTGAAATTCATTTGGAACTTTGGGGGATATCACCTGTTGGGAGATTAACATTTTGCAATATTATGTGGTGTGGACGTATAAATAGGACGTAATCGTTCATGGATCCCCTCGTAATCTTAATCACTTCTGTTGAACCCCTATCTTCCATCTTTCCACAAAATTGGAATTAGATTTCCTTTGGAACGTTCAGAGATATTGTGTTGAGAGACAGGCAAATGGAAAGACGCACTGAAAGATGAATTGAAAGACGAACAGAATGACATGCACCTCTCGAACGTTGAGTTGAATGAGTGTCAATTTTCTGTATAGTCACAGCTGAAAACGAAGCCTAGAATTCGACGGATATACACATTTATCACTTGTTATCATGTTCTGTTAACATGCTGCTGAATTGTTTAACAAATTGAGGGACTGTTTTTACAATAACTTAATTATCTGATATTCTGGAGGCGTTTTATGATAATTAAACAAAAAGATAAAATCCTTCACCATCAATGGTTGTGAGTGTTATGGCTGATGTATTCCAAATTGGGAAAGAAAAATGTATTTAGCTCTGGAATGAAAGTAAATTTCTGATTGTTTGCAGTATCATTTTGGCATTTTTTTCTGTTAATTTGGAGAGTAATTAATACTTATTTCATTAATCTTTATCTAATGTGTTACTCAATTTGCAGACGACAATCTGCGCTCAAATTTCCAATTAAAATAAGATAAACTGAACAGATTTCATCAGCATAAATTTTTAGATCTTTCAACTGCATTTTTAGCTTTTAAATTTAAACTCATTTCCAATTTGGAAATTATGAATAACTATGATCTTATGTATTGAATGCTGCACACTTTATGTTTTCTCCATTCTATTCTACATTATTTTATTTCATGAATAACGAGCTTTCGAAAGAAATTATGAATGGCTGTCACCCATCCAAGCATTGTTATACAGTTTTCTTCGCTGGCGTTACTACGAATGTAAATAACAACGGAATTATAAATAAGTGTACCCAGTGTTTTTGCTTAGATTGCTATCTATACAACAATATGTGAATGAAATGATGTAAACCTTGTTGTATCGACATGAGTTTTCTCAGTTTATTTCAACATTCAACCAATACAAAACAAAAATTATGGAACATCGGATGAGTTAAGAGCACTCATTTGCTCCAAAAGGATCTTCATAATTGTCATTCCATTTAGAATTAATTTAGTCATACATCAACAAATAACCGAAGCCCAGCAACTGGATGTGAACCGATCGGTTCTAGAAGTTCCAGTGGTAGGTAAATCAAAGCAGTGATATACGTGAAGCACTCGTATATGAGTCTCCCTGTTCCACAGTTGAACAAATCTTAGATTTAGGGGTTCAGGATTTTGCATATGGTAAGCACATATATTATTACTTAAAGACCCACTTAAAATGAAAGATTGATCCAAACAGATTATCACGGGCAAATGATATCTGACTGAAAACATGCAGTCAGTGAGTAAGTCATGTATGCCAAACCTAAAAAAAGGACGATTTCTGGCCTTTCTTTCGAGATCAAAATGTAGTCGCATTTAGTGGGAGAACGAATAACCACCCCTTACTTTTAAAACGGCACACGATTACACACAAAGAATATAGCATCGCTCTTGTTGATTTTTCTGATGGTTGTCATGAATATTTTCAAATGGCTTTATATACATATATATATATATATATATATATATATATATATATATATATATATATATATGTATATATATATACATATATATATATATATATATATATATATATATATATATATATACATATATATATATATATATATATATATATATATATATATATATATATATATATATATATATATATATATATATATATATGCTTTTGTTGAGAATTTCAGAGCGAACATTATAGCTAATCCATTGTATGGGATGATGTTATCCCGCTCCCTATGCTAAGGCATATCACTAATGACTATATAAACAATGCCTATTCACTACACATCTCCCTCTATAGATATTTATGATTAAGCATGAGTATTTGTGCGTGTTTAAGTAATTGCAGTTCTGAACCAGGGCTAAACTAAACTAAAATCTATAAAATTTCTCTCACCTGGTGATATTTATGAAAAGAATGGACCTTCACTGTGACTGCTATCGTGTCCACAATTCCTTTCCATTAAATACCGACTCCCGAGACTTTACGCAAATGCATTACATATTTTCATTTAAGTGCTAAACTACCGAAGTACCCATGTTAGCTAAAATCAGCATATATGCACGTGTGTATATTAAACTATCACATCTCTACGGATTTGAAATTTTATTCTTGGTTTAATTTCGTTTTTATTTGATTATCCAGAAATAATAACTATATTTTAAACACAGCAATATTTACAAGCTGGATGATCCCAAGTTGTATTCATAATTTCGCAGGATGAAAACCAAAAGTGGCCATATCCAAACTGCTCAAGGACTGTTTAAATGGGACATAACCAATTCTTATTGGGAATATTCATTTTGGTAATGGATGTACACATTCTGCAATGATCTGAAGCAGTCATTTCATATAAGGCATGGGTAAGCGGATGTAGCTGGAGATTTGGTGTCCTGAGGGGCTTGGTCCCTTGCGGTATCCAACATTAAGTGCAGTTATGAAGTGATATGATTGTCCTCCTTTCTTGAATACAATGAAGAATTTATTGCAAGAACTAAGAGTTTGAGTCTAAAAGAGAAAAATAAGAAACTATGCTGATCTGATAATAGATACCTTATAGCGTAAATATTTGGGTGAAAAAAATCTACTGCCGTGGATTGAATATGATATTTGGCTTGATATTTGAAAGTCTGTAACCGGAAGGAAGCAAAAGGCACAAAAACAGTCAAGCTATAACAACCAATATGTAAAAACCAGTTTGGATGAACAAAAAATTCAGCAAATGTCTCCCCGTACGTTTTATGTGATATCATAACTAAGGAACAACACAATATATCCCCTGTGCGTAACAAAGGAGCCCTGATGCATGTTTACCAGCTTCAAATAACTTTTTCAAAATTCAATTTCTGTGGAAATAAAGTAAGAGGGGCTGAGTTCACACGAATCCCACTGATAATGACCTGATTATCTATATATCTATATCCATCCATGTAATACTGAAATTTTGTATGCAACATCTAAGCAGCCGGAGCAATTCATACAAAGGTAAGCGAAATCGTGTTGCTCAAACGTATAGTTTCCTCTGGTGTGAATTACAAACGGGAGAATTCTATTCATCTTCCGACATTTCGGGATTCTAAAATAAGGCTCTGCCTAGGTTTGCACACAAGAAAACGGAACCGTTCAAAGAAAGAGCACCACCTACGTATCCCTTTCTTCTTACCAGAAATGGGTCCCTAGATGTCATACTTGATCTTTGCTTTTAGAAGTAAACGTCTTGAAGGAACGTTCGCCTTCTGTCAGCATCAAAATCTTACACTCTACAAATAAATATAAACATAGAGGCACACACATACACACAGACACACACACTTATTTACATACGTATGCGCATTGGAGGTATGTTGATTTTATTCGTATTCTTTGAATATCCATCGATTGCTCCCCTCTCTTGATATATATATATATATATATATATATATATATATATATATATATATATATATATATATATATATATATGTCATATGCTTGTGTCTTAAAACCTTCAACCAACCCTGTCACCAAAACTATCAACATAGGTTTCTTAAATTTTCGAAGTTGGACTGGTTGGCTACCTTACTATATATGCACCAGTAGAGCTTGAAGGCTAAATATTACAGCATATACACATTGTGCCTCGAAAAAAAAAAAAAGGTACATTTGTTTTTCTAAAAATGTTCCTTCTGGATTAAGTTTTTAGTGAAGTGATTTGTTATTAGCAATTGATGTGTTGGGTAAATTCGTCCCTTAACTTATATTTCGTTTTTTTTTTAAATTCAGACTCTTCGAGTGATCTTCGCCACACAAAATATAGAATAGTTAGTAATTGATAGATTAGCCCCTTTAAAAAATTTTCAATTGATCACCCTTAAGTTGCCATGCTGCAAAATGTTGGTTACTTGTTGGATTCTTTACTGTAACTATCTATCTATCTATCTATCTATCTATCTATATATATATATATATATATATATATATATATATATATATATATATATAGATAGATAGATACATAGATAGATAGATAGATAGATAGATAGATAGATAGATAGATTGATAGATATATATATATGATTTCCACAGACACTTCATTTGATACTAGCAATCAAAAGTAAATGGCTTAAAGGAATTCTTTGTCTGTCATCTTTAGAGATAATAATTCGTCTCTTTTCCTAATTTCCTTTTCAATTTTGTAATACGTTTGGCTTTGATTGGTACCTCTACATATTTAATAACTTCTATATAGATTTAGCAAATTAACCCGTTAACTGCAAAAGGTGATGAGTAGCAATTATCCATTGAAAGATAGATGCTCTCAAAACACTGCAATAAAGTCAATGAGATTTGTCCGTTTCAACTTATTAAAGGACGGAGATGATTTTAATTATAAAAAAAACACAAAATTTCATTAAGTCACGCATTGAACTACTGTGAACAGAATTTATGCTCATTTTTAATTGATTGTAAAAGCCAAAAGCAAGAGTAAACGTTAGGTAATTCGATCAGTCATCATCGTCTTCATCATCAGTCTTTAAATCCGTCGTTGGACATAGACCTCTCCAAGAATTCGTCACAATTCTCTATCATAAGCGTTGTGGAGCCAGTATTTCCCGAATTTTGTTTAGTTCATCTCTCCATCTTGTATTCTGTCGGCGTCTGTTTCTCATTTGATCTCTGGGGATCCATGTTGTGAGTCGTGATGTCCATCGGTTGTCTTTCATTCTTGCAGCATGGCCTTTCTATTGCCATTTGAGTTTTTTTTAAATAATTTCTATGATGTCTTTGACTCCCGGTTTTTTCCCAATATACCGTGTTGTCTTGTCTCTCCATGTAAGGTTGAGCATGATTCTCTCAAGTGCACGCTGCATGCTTCTCAGTTTGCAGGTCTGTCTCTTGGTTAGGTTCCATGTTTCAGCTCCATAAGTGACAATCGGGAGAATGCATTGGTTGTATACTCTTATTTTTAAGATAATTGGGATCATTTGGATTTTGAAAATTGAGCTTGTTCTGTCAAAAGCTTGCCATCCTAGAGTGATTCTTCGCTTGATTTCCGCCTCTTTTGAGATCTGTAGTGTTGTTAAAAAAACTTCCTTTCGAAGCCCATCCCTCCCAAAGCTCCTTCTTATGAAAGCCCTTTTTTTTCTGAACGAACTCTCATTAAACACTTATATTATTGTAAAATACAATTCCATCCTTGCAATCAGCGCATCTTGACGTAGTAAAATGGATTCCCATGCTGTGATGATGTAATGATAAAATGGCACGGGTGACATCAGTTTCATAGAAGGAGCAGAACGGCATACTTCGTGCCCGTCTCGCTGGACGTTTGCTACTATATATGGTACTGGATCTGAATTTCAAAATCAATTTCATTATGAAATAACTAAACAAAGCAAATGAACATGATGGATCAAAGTGAATGAGAAAGAAAACAGGTGTTGATTTTTTGATCACTTGTTAACTTACAACATGATCCATTTGGGAGCATGTCGTACGTTGAAACCTTATCTTGCAAACCATAGCAAACGAAGTCAAATGGAACCCAGTATGGCGCTTTTATTCCACATTCAAATCTACGGGGATTCACGAGCCAAAATAAATCGGAGTATGAACTTTTGCTACCATTTGTGGGAAGAACCGTATCACCTAGCTCACATCACCACCTTCGGAATGATTCTGAGATAATCAAAATGATTAAACAAAATGATGTGAATAACTGATTCGGTAACTAATACTTCATGGATGATTTCTCCGAATAACTAGATCACACTTCGTATAATGTCTGACAAATATATGCTTGCCGATCGGTAATAGATTAAGCTTCTATCCAACGTATAAAAATCGACTATTCAAGAGCATATTTCCAGTCAGTTAAGCCATCCTCACCTAAGCAAATGCACACCGCATTCTTCCGCCACATATAGTTATCCATATTTTGACCGATACGAGACTAATCTAAGCTTAACAAACATTTTACCTCCGATTGTAGAGCTAGTTTAGCCAGCAGTTTTGAAGATACGGTCTTCGATTCTTATTTGGGGCTAGATCATTGTTTTGGCATTTCGTGAATTTTGGTTTCAGATTGGTTCAGTGGATATGTACAGAACCCATGGCATAGCTATTTCATTACGAACTTTACTAGCATCCACTTGACAATGCACTTTATTTGATTTTAATCTGGATGTTGAAGTTTTCAATGATTTGCGGTGGGTTGTCAGGTGTCGTACAAAATGTGGGGGATATTATTTAATTATTTATGGAATGCTGAAAGGTTTTCGGTCCGACTGAAGGAAAGAATAAATGAAAAATAAACACGAATATACTACGAATCAACACTCTACAATGTAAAAGATTATTTTTTACAGCTACGATGTCGAAGTAAGGCTCAGATTTGGGGAATTTGGTTGGGTCAAGAACGGACATTGTCTCCAAAGCCATGACCTTTTCATTCCCTTTGCGTATATTTATCATCAGATGGATTATCATTATCATCATCTTTTTGCTTTGAACATAGACTTTCGCTAAGTTTCGTCAAATCACTCTATCATGGGCATCACAGAGCCAGTACTTCGTCTACCTTGTCACACCAATGATGATTAATGTTGAATGAATCGAGCATATTTTTGGAAGAAACTTAATCACACATCTGATTTGCATTATAAGGTATAACTTATTTTCCTTTGTTATATATATATATATATATATATATATATATATATATATATATATATATATATATATATATATATCCTCTGAGTTGCTGGTTTGCCATGCCCCACCAAAACATCAGACTTTGACTGTATATGACGCGTAAAACTGATGTCTTGGATCTGTTGACAGGAAATCAACAGTTTATTGAGCCACCACATCCCATCAGTGCTTAATTGGATCAAAATCTGGGTGTTAGGAGGCTGTGTCAATACAATGAAGTGTTTGTCATATTCTTGAAACTATTTCTATATAAATTGTGCTGTGCGTTAAGGAAACAGATCCTGCTGAAAAACGCCAAAGCAACCGTAGAAGAATTTTGCCATGAATGGGTTTACCTAGACATTATTGATCTTGTATCTTTGGTATGTAACTCGTTGCCTTCAACATAAATAATGGGACATAACAGCCATGTTGTTTTCCACAGTCAGATCTGGTTTAAACATTAGTCAAAATAAACACGTCTATGAAATCAGAAGAGAAGCGGACGCCATTAGCTTCTTGCAATTACCAGCCTTGAATAATTGAAAGTTGTTCAAACTATTTAATATTGGAGGTAAAGATCGGAATTAGATTTTCACTTATAGAGTTTATTCCAACATACAAACTGTACACACAAATACTATTGTACAAAAATATGCAAGCATATGTTTTGTTGGAACGGACTCGGTTTTATTTAGTAGTATATTTCTTTGTGGGTGAATGGCTTGTTTTCTAACGTATTTCAATGTGTTTTAAATGAATATAATCTTCATTTCTCGAGAAATTTTCATTTATCGAAAATGTTGTCCGCTAAGCAATGGCAGTGCTGAGACGGGGAGCACCCTTTTGATCTGTGCTTAAGGCCATCAAGCAGCTCTTAACCGGCTCAGCCCACACAGCATCCTGATGCTATTGATTCCCAAGGAAAACTATGCACACGTACTTCTCCGTACACCTTATCCGGTAGAAAGGAAGACATTGAACAAAACTGCCTTCTTCTATTCTAACAGTTCCGATGCTCGAGCAGCCATTGAAGAGCCTCTTGGCAATCGATATCCTGACTGGTCATGTACTTTATGTTGAGATGCATTCCTTCTTTCATCTTTAACAAAAGCTTTTGGCGATTTATGCCAAAGTAGACTTTCTCTTGGCTCGTACTTAGTGGGGTGCTTTCGTTCCCTTCTAGCATAGATGTGTCTTAGACACTGTCGACAGCTAATAATTTTCTCTCCTTAGACCACTGCCGATATGTACTCGATTACAACTGGATATAAGCGCGCCACAATCAGTGCCATTTTAAAAATGCCTTGAGCTACTCTGACCATAACGATTTGGCTTTTATCGATGTCACATATCTTCTTCCTTTCGATAACTGCTGCATTGAACGCATAAAAATAAAGATCTCAAGGCCAGCACACCTACTAATAGACTTCTAAGCCTGACATACGTAGTTGGTGAGAGGTAGAAAGAGAGAGAGAGAGAGAGAGAGAGAGAGAGAGAGAGAGTGAAAGAAAAAGAGAGAAAGAGAGAGAGAGTAGCCGTGTTGTGGATGATCAATTAAACGATTAGAAAAAGGTAGATCAATGAGTAAGTTATTTCTTAGTACAGACCACTAACAAAATCCCAGTTGATAACAAAATCCCAAGTGATGAGTGAGAACTAACTGAAAGATCGATTTAGCATAAAGTTATATTACAAATTGAACCACCCACTAGTATTTTAGGCGGGGAAAGGAGCTAAAACAGTTTTTGTTGACATATTAAGGAGTGATTATTGCATTTTTCAGCCCTTTAGCTCCATTTATGCCAGCCAAACCTGAACATTTTACGTAACCTACGTCGACAGTTTGGAAGACAGATTTCCGTCCAGTTTTTAACAAGATGCAATAGAATGTTTTGGAAACATCAAAGACACATCTACATCTGTGCAAAAGATGATTCAGGATATATTTGTATCTGCATATGCTCAACATCAGATGGAGATATCTCAAAACAGCGCAGCATATTAGTGAAAAAAAAGGATTGAAGGATATCAAAGAATCCACAAGAAAAACCAAATGGCAATGGGCTGGACATATTGCAAGGATTGCAGACAACCATTTGTCATCATGACTCACAACGTGGACATATGCTAACCTGTATAAGATTGCGTGACAAAATAGTCAAATTCAGAAAGTGTTGGCCCCACGACGCCCATGATAGGAAAGTCTGGAAAATCCTGCGAAAAGGGAATGTTCACTGATGGACGTTATACGGTTGGTGATGATGATGACAGTTCCAATTGTTTTCTTAATAAGAAGAGTTTTAATTCTTGCGAAACACTTACAGGACGAAAATGAATGTATTTGCTAAAAAAAGAAATAAAATTCATTGTGCTTCGGCAGTGTACAAGAGAGAGAGCTTCCACACTCAGGATTCAGATTTGTCCATACTTTAGTCAAGAACACAGAAAAATCTACTGGGCAGGGAAGCATTTCCTGTCAAGTTACGTGTTTATCAACAGAAAAGTCATAGTCAATGTCACCTCTACCAGATGAGTTCTAATGCTGAATCTGAAGTACACATCCTTTTGTCGTACTTTCCCAGGGGGCTCCAGTAACGACAATCTATGCGTTCTTGGGTTTTCAGTTGAATAATAATCGAACGACTTTTTTTTGGCGTCTTCTTCCATGCTCTATCCGTCGATCGAAAATCACAAATAAACTGTTACAAAGATCTATTGGTGAAATATTACTGATTTTTGTTAGGATTGCGAAGGTTTGTAAAAGGGTAACCCAGACCATTCGATGGTTTGGTGAGATCGATTCAGAACAGACATTCCATTTTTTTTTTTATATCAGTACTATACCTGGCTGAGATTAGTTACCCTTTACTAACATATGCTGTTGAGTGTTAATTCGAAATAGATTAAAAATATTCGCTGCTGTAATGAATGTGATTCTCACTGGGTGTTCCTGATCTCCACTTCGTGATTGGTTAAGAACATCTTGGACTATATCTTGATAGAAAAAATGGATTCACACAGAAAAAAAAAAGAGATTGGAAGATATTATCTTCAAATGATATCATTAATCTGATTGCAATGAGATAAACAAAATTATTCTTGGGTAGTTATAAAGTAGATGATACAATAGAGGTCTATAAGAACTACCCATAAAAGCCATGATGATATTGCCACATGAAATACATTAGAAAATGTTGGACAACCGATTGACATCGCAACTCACGACATGGACCCCCTGAGATTACATGTGCAACCGAGGCCAGCAGAATATTGGATGGACAGACCAGCTAGACAAATTCAGAAAATACTGGCCCCACGACGCCACTGATAGAGAAGTGTGGCTGATCATGGGGAAGGTTTATGTCCAACGACGGACGTTGAAATGATGATGATGATGATGATGATGATGATGATGACGACGACGATGATGATGGTATATGAATCAGCATCATCATCAGCTGCAGCAGAATATTTTTAGCTTTCATTGGACATAAACTTACCAAAGATTTGCAAGACTTCCCTATCCTGAGTCAGTACCTTCTGAATTCTAGTTCGTCATACCATCTCACTTTCTGACAGCGGTAATTTTGCATATGCTGTCTGGGGATCCATTTTGTGAGTTGCAATGTCCATAGTTGTCTGTCTACCGTGCAAAATATCAGGCTCATTGTCATTTGAATTCTCAAATAGATTCCATAATATCTCCTTCGACTGTCTCTTCTCTAATCCAGTGTATTGTCTTATGGTCTCTCTTCTTGAGATTTTGCGTGATTTTCTTCGGTGAAAGTTGCATGTTTTGTACTTTGAGGGTCAATGTTTTTATATGTTTCTCTTCCATAGGTGACTATCGTTAGAATGCACTGGTTTTATATCTTTCTTTTAAAGACGCTGGATTTTCTTGTTCTTGAAAGCTGGTAATACAAAAGAATCATAAGAGATGGCAAATACCAAAATTACATCATATTTGCTGACGTCATCGTCCTCTTAGTCGAACTAAATGAAGAACGCAAGAAAGATGTCTCCCACATAAACTTCAGCCAAACATGTTGGGGACAAATGCAATGATTCGAATCGAAAAAGCGCAGCTAAAGAAAGTTGATCACTGCATCTACTTGGAACAACGAATATCTATGAATTCTTCAAAAGAAGAAATCAAGCAAATAATCACAATAGGTTGGCAAGGTTTTGACAAGCTCGACTTACAACAAACTGAGAATGCTTCACAAAATAATATAGTGATCATTTTGTTTTAATTCTCTTTTTTTCTATCTGTAGCCCAGGGAGAAATTCTATAACAACCTTATGAAAATGTGTTTAAGCCTTAATCCATTAATATTTGTTAATACAATGTTTGATTGGATAGAGACCCAACTAAATTTTCCACATCATTTTATAAAATAAGTGCTTTTGTTTTTTATATATTGATGGACATTTAGTAACACTATTCAAATTCATCAAGTAATTCATTTTTAATGAGACAAATACTCGAATTTGAAATTTATTTTTGTCCCAACTAATCTCAAGCTATGTTATGGGATGATCAGACGTAAAGTTTTAAGTATTCAGTCTAACATTCAATTAACATTAAACATTTTGTTCGGTCACTGACACTTTTTTTTTCAATTCAGTTCCAAACTAACATTCACTCTGTGACGTGTTCTTCGTTGTTATAAAAACAGACATTCACGTTGCACATCATTCATTGCTCATTTCAGCTGTGTTATTTAGCTTTACGTGCAACAATCCATCATAACTTCTTGGTTATAACAGGACAAACAATCAAATAAAGATACTAATTTACATAAATGACTCCCATCTGAAGTTTATAATCTTTAGTCGTTCTTTGTCAAAGTCAAGGATTTTGAACTCTGATTTTCAAGGCCAGTATGCTCTCTACACATTCATCCAAAATAATATTCCTACTAATCTCTGACCTGACCTTATGTCTCGCTGAACTGAGCTTAATAAGTATAAAGTGTTGTATCTGATTATTCCCAGCTCAAAAAGATCGATCTTGATTACTTTTTTGTGAGGGGGATCCATTAAACTCTAAAAAAATCAACAGCTTTGCCTAAATCTGCAATAGAAAAACCGACAGAGACTGTTGTCAGGTAAAAGTTGATATGTACATTTTTTACATTTGTTGTGTTGACGTGAGATAATCCAACAAAATAGTTGAAGTAATTCGACGATTATGAAGTAAAGGATTCGGGAAAAAAGTGTGTTACGTCTCAGAAATGTTTACTATCATAACAATTGACTTATTGCATCTAGTGAAAAAAATCCCCAGCATCTTCAAGAAGCACTTTTGTGATGCAGAAAGATTGTAGCAAAAAGCAGTTCCTCACTTATCCGGATGTCGCATTGAATGGGGGGAAATATATAAAAGTTTACGTATTGCTTGATGGAATGAAGAAGGGGGTTATTCTGGGTGTTAGTAAGAAAGGTTTAAGTTTGAGATGTGAAGGCAAGATTGGGTCGATTATATAAGCACTTGGTCTTCTTTCAAATGCTCTTATCGCAACGTGATTTCAGCCAGCTCGTCACGCAGTACAATCGGCTTTTGTAGTTCGCTCAACCCTCAGCGTGTGTTCCCAGTATCCTGGACCAAATATATTAACCTGTTTAGTTTTATTTAAGTACTCGAGCACAGAAGCAAGGGTGTTATTTTGGGCAATGTGGATACTCCAGCCGGAGTTTTTGTCTTGCCGTACTAAAAGATACTCATTTGAAACGTATCTGTGTAATTTTAAATCGGGCTAGTTCATTTAGCGCCCCATTCTTAACAAACATTTTAAAATTTCATGTCATCTTGTAAAGAAGATTGACGTGAGTAACACTTTCAATTACACTCACAAACGGAAACTGTTTTATGTACAATTTTTCTAGTTATTTCCACATTCAATTTAATAAGACACATTCCTTAAATATAAAAGTGAGTTAAACCAAACTTTCCATATACGCTTAATTTGGTCTTAAATGTGTTTAACTTTTCTCGAGGGAACAATGATTATGCAATTCCCAAGCCAACAACAAACGTTGTGAGTTTAGTATTGGAAATAAGAAAGTTTTCGAGAGTCGGGCAGAAATGCTCATCATTAAAAGAATAAATTAATTCTAACATAAATGACTCAACAGCGCAGTTGATTTTTGTGTTATTTTTATAACCGAGATCAGATGTTCGAATTCACCCAGAAACTACTAATATCTATCTATCTATCAATATATATATATATATTTGAGAAAATAGACCAGTAAGAGATGTACGTGCTTGTACATGTTAATGCTATTGTAAAAACATAAACGATACCGAGCAAGAATATTTTAACATAAAATAAACTAAAGTATATCGACGCAGTGGAGAAACAGAGCAATCATATTTTACTAAATTCCGTTACATGTGGTTAATAGTCATTCAGTGCCAATGCATTGATAGCATTTCTTCCCTTTTTATGTCAAAATATTCTTATTCAGCATTTGTTAAGTGTTTGCAGTTATATTGATGTATCATTTTCCGTCACCGAAGTATATGACATATGCAACTAAACATCATTGTAGAATACCAAAATAATACACAAAAAGTCTGAATATTTCCTTATTGGTCTTCCTGGTTTTTCTCATTATTACTCATCTGAAGCGTACGTAGCTGTTTCGCAATTTCAGCACCTCATTCTTATCTATTACGATCATCAGTAACACTTTGAATAAACTCTAAAATTCTTTTGACATTTTCCAAAATGTAAAGGTGCAACAATTGGAGTCGGTCAACTATACAACAGAACAAGTTACGTGATTGCAATAAAAAACGTGGCTATTGTTACCTTTCCCGTTTCAAAATGGACGCTGCTTAAGCTGCAGGATTTATGTTTTTGAGGGTTGAATGCTTTGGGTTGCTATTGTGAGGATAAAAAATAGGGTTAACATGTTTTGGGTTCGGTTTAGTACTTTCAGGATTTGGGTTTAGTATTTCTAAGATTGAGTTTAACGTTATTGTGTATTACTTTGACTTTAAATCCACAATCAGCTTCCGTCAATCAACAGCTTCTGCTGCAACTGTTTTGAAACAGTTTGGGGGTCACGATAATTTGAGGTTAGAAACACATATAAATCAATTTGACAGAACACAGATGACATTTGTAATAAATGTGAATATACAAATTGATATGTATTTTGAGGCAGAGAGGAAACGAGAGAGAAAAAAAAGGGAAACGTGAATTTATGTAAGGCATAAAAATATCTCCCAAGCACCATTTGAAACATTGAAGTCTTCCGTGAATTTTGCCTTAGGTTGTCTCTTTTCACATGTTTGTTACATTCTCTTCATTTGTGGCAATTCATTTTACCGGAGATCTTTTTTTTTCAGATGTCCTCTGCACAGGTATGTATCCGTCATTTTGTTTTCAATTCTCTTTTTTCATTTTTTTTTGCTGTATTCTTTGAATTCAAATTTATCATTATTTTGTCACAGCTGCCATCAATATTCTATAAGAATCTCTGATGGATCCTGGCCCAAGTATCCGTGGTTTCTAACCTGAATGCATGTAAGAGTAAGTCTTTGTAATGACCTACCATATTTACAAATTCTCCTCGAAATCAGTGTTGCTCTTCTCTGTTTTTCATAAAAGATGGAAAAGGTGTTGGTTTTTTTAATACAAAATGGACGACGAGTGGATGTAATTGATTGAAAGTAAGATTAAAGAAAGAGAGATGAAAGAAAGAAAGAGGGGAAGAAAGAATGAAAGAAAAGAAATTCCATATTCTCTTGGTGGGGCTTTTCAAGACTCTTTTTTGAGTTCAAATAATGATAGGCTTGTCAAACAACATTTCATCCCTAGGATGACTGTCCAGCCGTCTCCCTCCCATCGTATTCATTCTGAAGTATGCCACAACGACGATACTTTGTTCACACACTTTTCTGCGAATTTATAGAAACTGTCAACAAAAACTGTCACAAAAGTTAAAACAATCAGTCTTTGAGGACAACTGGCAGAATGGTTGGCTATTTATGGGTGTGTCATGTGTACAAGCTGAAAAAATAGAGCAAGAAGGCTGAAAACCCACCAATTTACTCCTTTCAATGTGAGATCATGCCAAATAGATACCTCAGTTTGTGCCTGACAGGATTCATTTTCGTTCTTTCTTTAAAGAATTCAGACTTTCCTATTATGCTACCAGACAAAAAGCAAGAGAGGAGAGACTCATTCATTGATCACTCCTTTTCCATTTTTTTAAATTGATCACACCCAACACGACAAAAAGACGTTAGTCACATAATTGTTTCTATTGAGTTACAGGGCAGAATGCTATTATTTGTAGCAGATCGCTCCGATCTCTTCTGGATCGTATCAATATTAGTGCGTTCGGAAATCAGTTACTTAATTCTGTCTTTGGAATAGATTATGCATTTTCCTTTTTGGAAAGTAATTACATATTTTCAAATGATGCACCAGCTTCTATCTACAATCCCTCGCTGCAGCTTGGGAAAGGGGTAAAACAGATATATACCAGTTTACTCTCACTGTTCAAAGCCATGAGATGGTTTTCCGAAATGTTGACTAAGAAAATAAAGGAATCCGACGGCAAATACCAAAACAGCCACAGATTTTCAGACTACGTCGTCATTTTTGCTGAAAAACTTCATGATCTCCGAATATTTTCCGAAATAAATTAAGAAGTCAAGAACGTTGGTCTCCACATGAGCTTTACTAAAATAATTATCATTTATAACAAACATATCGCGTACGAATGCACAAGGATCAAAACCAAAAACAGGGAGCTGAAGAAAGTAGACCACTAAACTTATTTAGTTCAATGAATCTCCATGAAATCTCCGATGTAAGAAAATATCAAGCGAAAAATCACTTTACGATAGCAAGCCCTCGGCATGGTGAGCTCAACTTTCAAGAACAAGAAAATCCTTGGAGCTCTAAAAAAAGAAAAGGAAAAATATACAATATTTACCTCTTGAGTTGAAACGTTGGACAAAGTCAAAGCATTGATCAAGAAACTGAGAACCATGCAGTGTGCACAGTACAGAATCATGTTCAACATAGCACTGAGAGACCAGAAAACAGGGCAATATATTAAAGGAAAAAACATTAGAGTTAGAGATATCATGGGATCAATAAGAACGATTAAATGGGAATATGTATCACGACTCACAGAGTGGATCCCAAGAGATCATATGTAGAATGGGGAGGGTGCGATAAGGTATGAGATAGCATGACGGACCAGAGTAGTGAAGGTCCTGCGTTGTCGACGCAAGAGTTGTCAGGTGGATTTTTGGTAAGTTCAATGTTTAAAAACAGACGCTGAAAGGTGACTGGTGGTGACAATGACTGCACTTTGATGCACTACAACTGTGTCACTTAGCCTAGGTAGCAGTATTAAGCTTTTGAACTTCATAGAGGAATCGATAGCAATCTTGTTTCTTTTCGGAGATTTTTTAGACCATTGGGTTAAACTTTACTATAACCGACACGGATAGAAGAGATGTTGGACTAAATCCGGAAGTCGTCTCGTACTTCTTAAAAGTAGTCCTGCCTTAGTTGGTTATCTTATAATTTATAGCAGTGAAATTCGTTATCACTTTCCGCACACTACGAGACGTAATTACTTTCCGAACATCTTATCAGCGTTGTTACTAATATTACATTGTAGTATATCATCGAAGATAGATCGTGTGAAATATAAAGCGAGCAATAGAAGGAAACTGGTAAATAAAGGATGGACTGATTAGATAGGAACAATCATAATTGTTACAAGATTCCAGCTTGAAGAGGTGTGAAGAAAGACGAGGTCGATGAGTGCACATTCGTGTACGAACGATGAAGAAATAAAACAAATAATTATCGGCTCATTTGCGCTTGCAAGACCGGCACTGTAGAATGGGTTTTAATTGAGTAGTTTGAAACAACAGACAAAACAAAAAGCAGTTTGAAAAAAATATAAAATTAAATTGGGATAATTTGTAGTTGAGGAGGAAAAATACCATTGCTATAATAACAACAGAAATCAAACATTACAAACTTGATGATTGCTGGGAACCTTTTTTACCAACCGAGCCAAACTGACTGGTGTCATGTATTTCAGAAATTTATTTATTCCATTAACATCACAAAAGTTGCAGTAACCATTTTTAAGTTTGGATAATAGTAGGCGTGGTGTTTCGCCCTACAGTAGTCAGGATTGTCTTTTCTAAATAGGTTCGCTGGTCTAGCATTCTACATGGTCAAGTGTGTGTTTTTTTTAGGATTAGATTAGACAAACAAAACAAAATCAAAATCTATTTTTCACACTTTAATTCTCCAAATCTTGACACAAGAATATGTTTTTATCGATTGCTAGGCAGCTTTCTTATTAACTGAGCCTAACCGACAGGTCTTATATATTTACGAATTGATTTATCCCATATACGATACAAAAGTTGCTGCAGCTAGTATCGTCTAGCATTCAACATAGTCAAGTGTTATTCTTCTTCTACTTTAGTTTTCTTGCATCGTCAAGTGTAAACAGATATTTGAAACGACAGACTTAGTGAAATAAGACCTAACAATCACATTCCAATTTTATGGACCCTGACACTAAACTATGTTGAAAAGTTACTTGGGAAAAAAAGACATGCTGAAATACGCCCTGTGCTCTAAAGGTTATTAGATATAAGCACAAAGGTTACTCCAAGTTTTGTCATGCCTATCACATTGCAATCATGAACAACACTTTAGTTTCAGGATTCAAAGAATCAAAAATTGAAAGTTACTCTAAATTTTGTTATATCTGTCACTTCGAATGTTTCCTAAGAATCCACCATTGTAGTCTCATGGGGGACAACTTTTTGAAACTGGGCTGGTATATCATCATCATCATCATCATCATCATCATCATCATCATCATCATCATCATCATCATCATCATCATCATCATCATCATTTTAACGTCCGTTGTTGGACATAAACCTTTCCCAGGATTCACCACACTTCCCTATCACGGGCGTTGAGAGCCAGTATTTTCTGGATTTGTCTAGCTCGTCTCTCCATCTAATATTCTTCCGGCCTCACTGGCGCATGTGATCTCGGAGGATCCATTTTGTGAGTCGTGATATCCATCAGTTGTCCACCATTCTTGCAATATGACCAGCCTACTGCCATTTGAGATTTTTAAGAGATGCTAAAAAAGGAGAAAAATCACTTGACTACGTAGAATTTTAGTCCTGGCTGTTGTAAGGTCATACTTCAGTCTTACTTCAATTCCGACTGATGATAATTACAGCAAACTTTGCGTACTCGATGGAAAAATACATTCGTGAATATATAAAACTTGTCAATTTGGCTCAATTAGTAAGAGAACCGCCTTGCAATCGACGGAAACAGGATTCAATGGAGAAAAGGGTGAGAAATTAAATCCTTTTTTGCTGTTTATGTAGTTTCAAATATTCGTTTGAATATGTAAAAGAAGCAAACAAAAAGAAGAAAAATACCGAACGACGTAAAATGCCGATTCACCGAACCTGCATGTAAAAGATGATCTTGTCTGATTCAGAGTAGAACACTATGCCAACTACTATTCTGAATAAAGATGATAACTGCAACTTCTGTATTGTATATGGCATAAGTTCGAAAATCTGCAAGACTTGTCACTTTTGCTCACTTGGTAATGGACCCCCCAAGTAGTAGCTAGGTAATAGACCCCTCCCCCAAGCAGTCTCTAGGTCGTTATTTTAAATCGTGGTTGAGGGATATTGATTTCACTTATCTGATCGGTTTAACAAGACTTGATATACAAACGGTGAAGAGTGTACTACCCCTAGGTCGATTCGGAATATTTTTTTGCTTTCTTGTTAGGGGGGACATAAATGAATTCTACTACACTTTTGACTCATGGACGATTATCACTGGTTTGGTTCGAGAGCTCAAAGTGTGGAAGTTCAGTTTCATAACTGCAATTCATTATTTACTAATTCATAATAAATGAATTGAAATGTGTGAATCAAATAATGACAATTTCAAACAAGATACATTTCTACGATGATTCTGAACCGTGCAATGCCACGCTGATATCAAAAATGGCAGAGAGTCTAGCCAAAAGCTTTTGATCCTTCGGACATTATCTATATTCACTGAAGTCGATGTCCAATCCATTGGTATGCGAACAGAGAATGATTATTAAAAAAATAAAACGAATTCTGTCAGTCACTTTTGATGAAGGATGTATATATATATATATATATATATATATATATATATATATATATATATATATATATATATATATATATATTTATTTATTTATATATATATATATATATATATATATATATATGTGTGTGTGTGTGTGTGTGTGTAGGTACATGCGTATTTGGGTGTTTTCTCGTACCTTAACAGTTTTTGTTGAAGTTGAAGAAGAATCTATCATCTTTTACGGTCTATAAGATGTGCTCTTTCTCGAGATTTCTGCTTGGTAAGCGATGAACGCTCTAGCTTTTGTTTACAAATAATGTAAAGAGCCAGCAACAGTTCAGGGGTTTGATATAGAAAAATGAATAGATAAGAGGGAAATAGAATAATCGGATAGTGCAGAAAAGCTTCTTTTTTTTTTCTTTTTTGAAAAACGGGGTGTTTCATTTCCCAGAACATGCCTGCCAAAATTGAGTAGCTTGTCATACAGGTAAATGAAGTGCAGGCTCTGTGAGCGTGAACAACGACATAAACGCTCTACTTATCCTTTCTTCATTTCAATACGAATATGAACCCATCGACCTGTACTACGTTCACACCTTTCAAAGATCCAATCATTTCAGAATGATTATTGTGCTTATCTGCCCACTTTTGCCTTCATATGACGGTTTACATCTCATTCCTAATTTCATAACCCCTATTATGGTTCTTCTGATAATTATTTGTATCCATTATCAATAATAATAATAATAATAATAATAATAATAATAATAATAATAATAATAATAATAATAATAATGATAATAATAATAATAATATTGATAATGATAATGATGATGATAATAATAATAATATTAATAATAATAATAATAATAATAATAATAATAATAATAATAATAATAATAATAATAATGGAACAAAACTCATTATTAATAACAGATCTGCTTAGCTACACAATGGGTACTGCCATGTGACTAACGTCTTTTGGTTACAAGTTATGTTTGAAATGGTTAATTGAAGAAAAAAAGGGGTGATTAGTGAATAAGTTACTTTTCCTGCATTTTCTTCGACAGAGGTCACTGAGATGAAAGTCAGAACTTCCAAACCAAAGCGTGAGATGGGGACCTAGATATAAGAAAATGTTCAAAATTTCAGCCATCTAGCTTCATTAATATGGCATATACGCGTGATACATCTTTACACACATAGCCAGCCAGACTAACTCAAAGAAATCTATTTTGACAGCATGACAGTTTTGGTTGATGGGTTCTAATATACAGAAGAGAACTGAACGAAACCCATTATTAATAATAACATAGAAAAAAAGAATGGGGGAGAAAAACATGTATTAATAATTATGTGACTGTCATGGCTAAGGCAGACTTCAGAGTAAATCAAATGAGAAGATAAAGCTATATAAACGGCCGTGCATTTATTCTGACCAAAAACGTTGTCCATTACACGTATGATTACCGGAGCCATCGAAGAAGTACAGAGAATACCAGATTAGCAAAAGAATTTCAAACCCGAGGGAGAATAATAAATAATGAATTCCATAAAAGCTATTAAAAAAATATATATATAAAAATAATATTGTATACGTGTTTTATATATTTCATTTCCTATAAATCTTCAATATTTTTGAATTAAAGGGTGTGAAAAAAAAATACCCCCTATGAAAAAATAAGAATAAAAAAGACTGGAAAAATACCTTGTATCCGTGATGATCTCCTTTGATGTAACGAGAGAAGTGATACATAAGATCATGAGGACAAAAACAAACAGAAAAAAATGAAAAAAAACAACAAACAAAATAAAACGAAAACATAAATATGTTTCATTGCCAAATTCAGGAATATACATCGGCTTCTCATCTTTGTGATTTTATGTATAGATCGGCATCCTGTCTTTGTGATTCATCGAAATGGATGTGAGGTCATCTAGGATGTAGCATCACTGGAACTGCGGTGAATACTTCTAAAATGCTTCAGTATTTAGGGGAATTGCTGCGATTTGCTCCTCAGTGAAAGGCCACAAAAACTGATGCCAACATCGATTGGAAATACTAATAAAATATTAATGGCAGTTGTAGCAAAACGATGGCAAGCGAGGATTCAGAGAAATGTCCACACGGAAACAAAATAAAGAAATGAGAAAACAAACAAATCATGATTTTAGATGAAATGGCAGAAACATACATGCGCAAAGGATACCCAGGAAAAGGAATGCAATTACCCGAATGAAGGAATTAAAAGAAGCGGGTGAAAAATGACAAAATTCATCAAAACCTAGAAAGATCAATAATCCTAGTATCAGAAAACACAGCAAACAGTCATAAAACAAAAACAAATTATACAGGACTGGTTAGGAACTGTAATTGATTAGAAACTGTTCAAAATAATTAGTTTCAGCCATGCCGTGACATGACATGAGTCTCAAACAAAAACTGTCCTTAATAATGAGAAAAACAAAATACTTTCGGATTTTTATAGTCAAACAAATCGCTAAAACTAACCAAATGGCAAGAACGGAATAGATTTTTCCTAAATATAACTGTAACCGTCTCAGCTGATCTGAGCAGAACTTCAGTGTGAGGAAGCGATAGAACAAATTTGGGACTGAAACAAAGCGTGAAATGTTGGAGCGTAGGTTGTGTCTATATCCAATGGAGTGTGTTTTTGACTTGAAAGTAGTATTACACATGACAAAACAAAAATCCATATTATCATATATACGTTATAATTAAACTGTAATGCTAAAAGATAGGTACCTCTAGTTAAAAACTCTATTCGACTGGGGGTAAGGGGTCTGAAAACTGTTCCACGAACAGATTTGTGGAGTAAGGACAAACCAGAAGTTCATGTAAAAGAGCAGATTTCTTTTCTGATTGTGAAGGAAAAAAATCTACTGTGAAGATATAACCTCGTGAATGGTGTAAGTACAAATGGGCAAATGTTCCCAGAGAATAGAAAAAAGAAATGTTGAGACTTAGGAACGTATCATCCCATTCAAGGGACCAGATCCTGTCAATGGCGTGAACAGCGAGACCTATTCATAGAAAATAGAAATGAGTAATGCTTAGATTTTGGAACTTATATTCCTATCGAAGAGACCGGATCTAGTCAATAGTATGAAAACAAACGAAGAAAGGCTCATAGTTAATGGGAAGTAATGTTCAAACTTTGAAAAGTGTAATCCTATTCAAGAGACCATATATAGTACCAACACAAACGAAGAAATATTCGTAGAAAATAGAAGAAAAAGTCCAATTCTTTGCACCATATAATCTTATCAATGAGATCAGTTCCTGTCAATGGTATAAGCATAAACCAGAGATGTTCCTAGAGAACTTGAAGAATAAAAATGCTGTGAAACTTTGAAATGGATAATTCAGTACAAAAAGCCCATTCAACTCGATTATGTGAGCACAATCGAATATTGTTCACAGAAAGAAGAAAGCAAATGACATATTTCAGCATATCTTTTCTCTGTCGAGAATATTTGTCACATTCTTTATTGTCAGCATTCAGAGAATTGAAACACAAAGGTTTGATTTCTACTCTTGATACTTTTCTTTTTCTTTTAGTGCAACTGATATATTTTCAATTTTAATTTTTGTTGTGTCTCCAGTTTCAAATATTGATTAGAACCCTCCAGCATGATACTAAAGCAAATGGGTAGGTGGACGATGTAAGAGAAGGTGAGAAAAGATGTAAAAAGAACGACTTCATAGAATTTCCAACTATCTTGCAAAGAAAAGACGTACTAAGACGTGTGTCTTTTGATGTCAGGATTAAAAAAGAAGTTACACCCGTTTCTATTATAATCTATATAAAACAAAGTATGCAAATTAGTATCTTTATTTGATTTTATGGTTGTCAGTCTGGTCAGATTCTTATTACCCAAAAGTTATAATAGATTGTTCGATGAGAAATAGACTATCGTTGCTATAAAAAAAACAAAAACAAAAAAGAAACAAAACAAACCAAAGCACATGCATGAAAGTGTAGAATATGATTGTCTATTCTTATAGCAACACGTTGTGTCACAGAAACGATGTGTTAAAGGGAAAGAAAAATGATTCGGTGATTCTCTCTCTCTCTCTCTCTCTCTCTCTCTCTCTCTCTCTCTCTCTCTCTCTCTTTTCTTACGTCTTCTATAAGATGTAGCCGATTTTTCCAATTGCAGGAAGCGGTATAAAGAGTTGCCAAATACAGACATGCTTGGCCAAATAATTTGCAAAATGACCAAAGATAGTCAAATGTGAAAACAATAGTGTCAGTACACAGCAAAGGAAGCGCTCCTGCAAAACCAAAATAGGTCAACAATTATTATGGGTCAAAACCAAAAGGTCAATGACTAAAAGCCTTCGTACAAACCAGATCTCTTGAATTTGGCTATACATTTTTTATCAATCGCTTAAAATGAAATAATATTCGCATTTAGCTGTAATGAAATAGATTATAATTCTTATGAGACCAGTCTCTTGCTCTATCTTGTTTTCATTCAGCTCGACATGAGTGTTAGTCCTTCTCACATGACATTTTGTCTCCTGATCACTCTTTGGAACAATATGAGTTGAGTTGAGACTTTAAAGCACTTCAAATGAAGATATTTGAATTTTCAAAAATAAATCATCCATTGAAAAAGTTTTAGGCTCCTTAGTTCAAATCCGTTCATGAATAACCCCGTCATTTTATGAGTCGATTCTAGATATTGTAATAATAAAGGTGTGATGTTATATTTTAAACTATTTATTTTCATAGATATACGTGTTCATAAATACATACATACATAGATATATTCATTCACATGTAGACACAAATTATTCCTTGATCGAGGATGTCATCAGGTTACGATGCTTGGCCCCTATTTTCACGTAGCGTTTTGTACTGACCTACCCTATTTGGAAATACAAATTAATGCCTTTCTTATGGGCATTTCGATGAAGTAAATACAAACTCAGAATTATTACAATGTTAGTTGTTTTCATTTTTCGTGCTCTTAACCTCCTGATCAATTCTGCACTCTACTTATCTCACCCTTTCTCTCCCCTCCCTCTCTCTGTCATTATATATATACATATATATATAATTATAAATTGCGTTTCTTTATATAGAATATTATTCAAATTGATTTCCCATCACTACACAATTTCCTCATTCACTCTACACAACGTAAATAGAAAAAAACACTTAAGAGAAAAGAGTCAATACAGCAAATTAATCTGCGACTGATACGGTAACCGCTTCAATGCAGTGACGTTTTACCATTGAGGTAAACATCTGCTAATAGTTCAAAGGCTCAAGCTGCTTTTGACCAAAATTGCATCTTGGTTATTTTAAGCCTTCTCGCTTATTTTAACGCGACGGTTACATACCAAGAAATTGATATATTGTCAAACGAAACGATTATATATTTTCTTATATAATTTCCCACCTATCCTAAACAGTGTAAATATAATAATCATCTGAAGAAAATGGAACTACAGTCGAAACTAAATCTGCTAAGAGCGGAAAAATGCATTATATATATATATATATATATATATATATATATATATATATATATATATATATATATTGAGCACTCTCTAAGTAAGGTAACTTGTTCATTGTAAGCATTATGTAATCCTCCTCCACAGGAATTGTGCACTCTGGAGGATAGGGGATTTGAGCAAAAAATCGAATATATCGCTTGAATTCAGCCTTACTGACCGTCCAGTTCCGTAGCTCAACGTTAGGATACCGACCGGTACTGGATG
>OY735228.1:43793220-43815720 GCA_963457665.1 Thysanoteuthis rhombus | reverse complement strand
ACGTATATAAATACCTGAGTTCATGCATTGGACGTAAATATATGCATTCACATGTAGACCCACATTATTCATCAACTTGGTAGATTGTTGGGTAACGTTGTTTGGTTCTTATCTCTGGAGAACACACGACAGATTATACTGACCTATTCTATTTGGGGGGATGAATTAATACCTTAAGTGTCTGTTCATGCTTTATAAATCCCTAAAAATCAGGATACTTGAATTATCGAAAAATATATCAATTAGATTGCTTCAGACTCTTCAGTGCTGATCCATACACGAGAAACCGAATCGTTTTTTCTACAGGTATTATGATTATTATGATATAGCAAGGGCACTTGACCATGGGTTGAATGGTCAGTCGCGTAGCTTAGTAAACCCTCCCAATCTCTGCAGAACTGTTTCATTTCTGATTAGATATTAACATTCACGAACAATCAAGTTTCTGTAATGGTTATTTTTGCCCCAGTCAAATAATAATTCCCAATAGGTTTTGTTACACACTTAATCAAAAATCCGTCTCATGACTGATATCTTCTGGTGGTATGCTGTGTTTTGGTTGATCAATGGATACGGTACTTATCTCGCTTTATTTTGGACAGTGATCACTAAAAATCTTCAAATAACAAGGGTGGATGCTTCTGGACACACAGAGATAGAATTTGGTTAAACTTATTTGAAAAAACAAAAAACTTATTTCTAAAAAAAATAAAGTATGAATATTGAAATTTCCAACCATTTAGCTCCATTGGTGTAGCGTGTACACGTGACACCCCCCCACACACACACACATGCACGTGCACGCGCGCATAGCCAGATGGACTAATTTGAAAAACTCAAAGAAACCCGCTCTGATAGTTTTGGTGACTTTTTTGGTTGGTAATTTCTAATAATCAGTTAATGATAAGTGTTTGTCTTCGTAGCTCGTAGATCTCTGAATAAACGACAATCATTTGAGAAACAACAGACATTAAAAGTGGAATTTAATTATTAGGGTACGGAATTTTGCAATTATTGAGTTAAAATCTATTGAAACAGGTTTCGGCCCCTGCTCTGTCTCTATAACGGTGTGTTGATCTTGGTATTTCTTCTTCATTGTAATTTCTTGATAGACAGGGACACCACAATAAAAGGCAACAGCATGTCCTTGGGTCAAGCTCAACTGTACAAGATCCAGCTGTGCCAAAACGAAAACCCACCCAAGGAAAAGATTGTGCTGAGGCGGTTTGAAGCATTTTCTCTCAATGCCTGGTTCTGAAGGCCCCTGATAGAACATCAAGTCACTAGACGATGTAACAATGGATTGCCTGGCAACTCGTGACATATGAACTGCATAGGCCCATGTTTTTGGTGATAGACAAACTTTTGATTCGTAAGCTATGCATTGAAATGGATTGTCAGTGGTCAGGAATCGATGTCAGAGTTACTGATAGGACTTAGCTGATATTTAGGTTGCGTTATGTTAGTGCAGGACCTGAAGCATATGATAAAACTGGGCCCTTAATTGATAAAATTCACACAAATATTTTTTTAAAATACGTACATAGAAAACTAAATTGAATATTTTCCATTGTTAACCAGCCAGATGATATGATAAATATGTCTGACATTTCAATAATAGTATCATTTGGTTTTCGTTTTGATATTTTTGTAGTGCTGTAAATTCAATTTCGAATGCATTTGCATTTATGAGTCTTGTATGTATTGTATAGATTTCACACTCCCATTAATCATTGTGCCAAAAAACGATCGCTTACTTCAAAGAACCGGTTGTTCACAAAGGTTGAAAGCAGTACAGTGCTATTGTAATGGAGCAAGTGCAGTATCAATGAATCAGAAATTATAGTATTCAAGCATATAGCACATCTATCCTTAAAATTGCAGAGCCCGAAGTGTATAAGAATATTTGCAACATAGTTAACCCATGTATGCCACTAAGCTTATAATTAGTCGACCCTCATCAATTGCGATTGAAAATGAGCTTATGAGAGAGAAAGAGTGAATCAAATTGCATAGGGATACTCTCAAGACAAGGAAAAATATGATTTTTACCCTTTTCTCGCATAATACTTTGCACTACCATGGTAATAAACTTTGATTTACCCCATATTTCTATTGATATCAAAATCTGACTTTTAGCATAATTAGATTAATCCAGGCCCTGTCAATTGAGATATACGGATATCTTCTCGTTAAATTGCTATTTACATCGAACAGGTTTAGTAGATACCTAACAAATCATGTTACCTATGTTGTCTTACCAGCATTCAATACAGCAATTAATTCAGTGTATCACGATTAAATCAATTTGAAACTAGCTTCAAAAGGAAATTTTGAATCACCCCCCACATATGCTGCTTAATTCCTTTGTAAATCTATGATGGCAAAATTATTCAACCTAATTTAAGGTACAACTTGTATGCTTGGATCATAAATTTATGATTGAAAAACAATTCTGATTTGTTTCATGATATTGTGATCAATGAGAACACTGGGAAGAGGCATTATCAAAAAATAATGGACTCCCATGCTTTTTGGGGTTGCAATCACCGAAAAGTAAAAAGAAAAAGAATGAAAAAGAAAAACCAACATGAATGCTGCTGGATACAAAGTAAGGGACAAATCCTTGTATGATTTCATTGTAAATTGACACACCCCCCCCTGCACAAAAAAGTACAGGTTTATTTTTAAAGAAAAGAGACGTAATTTCCCTTCCTCACTGGACTGAGGGTGTTGAAAAAATTTCGATGTTCTACTATGAACGACTAAGATTAGGCGTCCAGATTAATAGATAGATTTGTATTAATGTAGAAACACATGAATGACATAAACCAAATTACAGTGATTGAAACGGTCGATTGTGGGTAGCTGAGATTAATTTTCATTGATTCTGTGCATGTTTTTTTCGTATAAGATGAGAATAGAACTGGGTGTTTCATTCTTTCGATTCGTGCAAAAGTCCTAGATTTTTTCAACCTGATTTTGACGACCATCGGAAGAAATTGCAATCAGCTATAAATGTACATACGCAATTTGCTCATATATGATGGTTGTTGGCCAATGTCGGAGCAGTATCATCGAGCTGAGGAAGATATGGATCAAAAGAGACAAACAGACGGACTGAGTAAGAGACAGGGGGAGAGAAGGAAATAAATTTGTTAGCATTTGCTGAAGCAGTATCATCAAGCTAAAAATGAGAGAGAGAGAGAGGGTAAGGGAGGGAGAGAGAGAGGCACACATTGAGAAAGAAGGGGAAAGATACATAGATTTGTAAGGTTTTGCCGGAGTAGTTTGTATAATCAAGCTGAAAATGAGACAGAGATCAGGAGAAAGACAGAGACAGAGAGAGGGGGGAAAGATCAAGACAGAAAGAGTGAGAGAGGTGGAGGAGACAGAGGGACCGACATTTGAAAAAAAATGGAAAACAGATTTATATTGATAGAGAAAAATTGAGATCGAAAATGTAAAGAGGGGTGGAGAGATTGAGAGAAACAGAAGGAATCAGCGAAAAAATCAGCTAAAAAAACCTCTTTGTTCCGAAATGATATCAAAATAAAGCAGAAAGTTGCCAAGAGAAATGCCAAATTCTCTCAAAAATGGTCCAAAACACGCCAAGAATATACAAAGTAATTTAACGCATTCTTGCAAGGCCAAACCCGGAAACACTTTCAATTTAAACCTTTCTGCAACACTGGGCTCACAGTAGATACATTCTGCACTGATAATCGATTAAAGACCAGGGATCCTGACTGATCCCTATTACTTACATACGTGTGCAATACAATCTTCCCCGGTGAATTCCTTTGAAATCTAACCTTGTGCCATACTAAACTCAGCTTAGTAGATAGCGAGAAAGAAAAAAAAAGAGAAAGAGTGAATAGTCATATTTTCGATCGTGAAAACGTAGGATTATTATGAGCAAAAGTCTTCTATTTCTAAACGGCAAAAATAGTAATTTTAAGACGAATTTTCTACGCATTTATTAGTTTCCTGTTTTTATTTGCTTTCTCGCACAGAATCAACAGGAGAAAACCGAGGAAGATTTTCAGGCGCGTTGATTGGTCCAAATTCGGTCGCCATGACTGTGAAGCCATCATTCTTTCTAATAAACAGTTGCATCCCGGAAATTTCATTTCGCTCTACAGCAACCGTCCTTACGATGAATATATTTCTAATAGACTCCTTTAATCCTACTTTTTCCACCTTTGTAGCCGTTTATTTCGAAAAATTACTTTTTTTCCTACCGTAAGCCCGCCAATTTTCCTGGATTAATCGTTATAGAGAAGGAGGGGGGATGTTGGGAACCGTCAACTAAATCTGTCACCGAAACTATTAATAGAGGTTTCTTCGGTTTTTAAATAGGCTCTGCTGACTGACTATAGATGTATACAGGCTGTATCTAAGGAGTAGGAGGGAGGCTGGAAATTTAATATGATTTATTATGTTTTTTGTTTTTTTAATCCAGGCATTTAGCGGGAGGATCAATACCAATGTCATATTCTATTAAACTGATCCCTTAGTTTTGGTCAAACTTACTTTTTAAAAAAAAGGTCGCAAAGGGTAACTTATCTATTGATCACCCTTTTTCTTATTTCTTAACTGATCATCTCAAACAAGACATGCTGCCAAAAGACATTGGTCACATGACAGTTTCTATTGTTTGATCAACCAGACCTGTATTTTTTTTAATCAAAATGTATCTTTTCTCATTTTCTACAAAGTAATTATGCGCAGAAAAGGTGAATCGACGGAAATGTTCAAAGAAGTCGTAAAAAGATAAAATCTAAGACTCAATTATCAATTCTGACTGTTTTATCTTCCCTCTCTCATATTGCTACTAGCAAAATACCCGTCAAAAATGATGGGTAGATTCACCTTTGCGTCTGTCAATATCAGAGTATCTCAGTGTTGTACCTACGACCAAAGTTTCCGCTTTTGGTATACCAGAAGATAAAACTTTAAAAAATACCTAGAATTACTAAAAAAAAGTAAACCTCTATGATTATCTAAAACATACAAACACAAGATAATGGAATTTTGGTCAAAATGACCGTAGAGATCCAAGCACATTTCTGCAAGAAAATAAAAACAAAACGATGTACTTGAGCAAATCTCCAAGGTTATAGCCCCTAACATGTGTCCAAGGATGTTCAGACATACACATACACACACAAGCACACACACTTACACTCACGTATACACAGCTGTGTGGAAAGAAAAGAATCTGGAGCCCACTTGGATGGTTCGTTGGTTGCACCATTTGCGGGGATACGGTGATTCTATAAACAATGTATTTCATGTACATGCGTTTCACACTTTGACGTTACACATCAGTAGTACCTGATATCTCCCACCACAGGGTATGAGACAACAAGTGTCTTCAATATTTAAATGTTTTTTCGTTATTCTAACTGATTTTAGTATTGCTGCTAGCTGGAACAATTACTTCAGATTTGTCGACGATATAGTGTGTTTTTCTACGAACGTTCATAATCTCCAAATGATGCTAGACATAGTAAATGAAAAAAGCAAGTTGGTCTCAACATGAACTTCAACGAAACAAATGTCACGCAAAACAAACATGTTGGAGCCAAAAACACAACCATCAAAAGGAAAAATAAGACCTGGAGAAAATAAACCACTTCATCTACTTGGGACAGCGAGTTTCCGTGACGTCATCAAAAGTAGGAGAAATAAAGCAAAGAATCACACTAGGTTGGCAAGCTTTAGGGAGAGCAAGCTCGTCTTTCAAGGACGAGAAAATCCAAGCCCTTCCACAAAGAATGGTACACAACCAACGCATCATACTGATAGTCACCTACGGAGCTGAATCATTAAACCTAACCAGAAGTTTGACCCTCAAGCTGAAAATCATCCAGCGTGCACGTGAGAGAACCATGCACATCATTACATGGAGGGATCAGAAGACAGCACTGTGCATTAAAGAAAAGACAGGGGTCTGACGTATCATAGAAATGGTTGTAAAATTTAAATGGCCGTGATCAGGACATGTAGCAAGAATTGCAGATATAACAACTTAAAGCTTCGGTCACCAGAGATCATATGCGATAGTATGACCGATAGAAAGTAAGATGGCGTGACAAGCTAGATTCATTGAGAAAGTACTAGTTTTGTGTTGTCTAGAATAAAGGGATATTGCAAATCCTCTGGAGGGTTTTTGATCAACAATGGATGCCGAAAGTTGAATGATGGTGATGATGAGAATGATGATAATGATATCTGGATTGTTTCTATTTTTTCTTCGGCTCACCCACCCTTATATCCCCTGGGGACTTTTCTGGGAGTTCCAATAGTAATGGGCTGAGGTTCGGGTGATCAAGAAATCAGCAGCACTAGAAGCAGTTCAAACTCCAACTTAGCCGGGATGCAGTCTTATTGTATAGACTTTGATATTACCAGAATGCTGTTTATAAAAATGTGTAAATTTTATAAGATACAAAAGTAGCAATGATCATCTCGGACGGAACAAGCTGGAATTGTGGTGATCGTCAGCCTTGTTACTCTATATTGTAATGCGTACACACACACACACACACACACATATATATATATATATATATATATAAATATATATATATATATTCGAACACACACACACGTATATGTATATTGTAAGCTGTACATGTATCATTTTGAAGCAGATTATCATTGAGATATGGAAGTTATTTCCAAAGTCTAAAATAGTTAGAAAATTTGAGTTCAAGCAGAAAGCCAGCATCATACAGGAACTAGATGCCTTTGGTGATCAGATATGATGGAACCCTCCAAGATTATCCCAGTAGGCAGTTCTCTTTTAAATAAGGATGACATTTGAAATGAGCGGCTAACGCACCCGTATTTTTTGGCAGAAACCAGAAAGCGAAATTTGTTTTTATCTTTTTGTAAATCCTGGTTCGTAGTTAAACATTTGAAATAAAGATGAATGGTGGAGAACATGTCGATAGTTTCACCTCTGTTGTTAAAAAGCCTACTTCTTGTTGACTCCTGAATGAAGGTGTTCATTACTAATCTGTATCGAAACATAATCGCTCATAAATTGAAAGGTTCATTTTTTTCAGTTGCATTATGATGTCTTTTGATGTAGTCGTATTATTGCTACAACAGTCATTATTAGTAGTAGTAGTAGAAGTAGTAGTAGTAGTAGAAGAAGGAGAAGAAGAATTTTTAGTTCTAGTAGTCTCTTCAGTATTCTGGTTGACTTCAATACTAATGTCGTCTTGATAGTCTCAATGCTCCCCGAGACCCCAAGTTTCTCCAATCTCTTTTTCAAGTTCCCATATATATATATATATATATATATATATATATATATATATATATATATATTCGTAGATAGCGTCGTATGATATCGAAACTCCTACTTGAAATGATCCCTTGTTGTTACAAGATTATTTGGTTTAGACAACTTAAATAGAATAAGTGATTTAAGAAAATAGGGCTACTGCAAGAATCAAACCTGAAACTGATAGAGTAACCACTTCAGCGTACCGTTGCTTTCACCATTGAGCTGAAACGCCGCTGGTAATGCAAGCATTAAGATAACTGTTTCAGCTCTTAATTCTCATTTTGTTTATCGTACGTCGATATCTGCTCCATTTAGTCTCTTTTAATACAACGGTTATTTTACTAAGAAATGGATATATGATCCGACAAATATTGTATCTATTATATTGAAACTGTTATTTGAAAATATCTCTTGCTATTACTCGGTAAACGAATAATTCGACTTAGACAATGTAAAAAAAAAAAAAAAATATAAGGAAAAGTGACTGCTGCAGGGAAAAAATGGTTTTAAAAGTTCCCAACGCCCATGAATGGTAACACCCATACAATGAATCAGAAAAATGTTCATACTTGTTAATTCGGAGTGAAATGCCAAATTTCGGCATTTTGGCAGTGTCACGAGGCAATGTGAGAAGGTCAGGCTTTTGCAACCTCCCCTAATATATATATATTAATATATATATATATATATATATATATATATATATATATATATATATATATATATATATATATATATATATATATAAACAATCAGGCACACACACACACAAACACACACACACACACACACATATATATATGTATATATATATATATATATATATGTATGTATATATATATATATATATATATATATATATATATATATATATATAAGTTTCGTGTTTATTAATATTTCATAACTTTCCGTCTATATCAGATAAAATGTTAGACAAAATACAAATGTGAGTTAAGTATTGATACACTAACCCTATTCGTATATTAACATCCAAAACCGCGACAAGTTCCCTACCTTTTAATCTTTGTGCACAAAATTCAGATTGTTTTCCAAAGTTCTTCAAACAAATTTCACATGAAAAATCAAATATCATCCTCTTTAATCTTTATTATTTTTGAAAAAAAATCTGATCTGAAAAATGCAGTTTGGAATGACATTTTTTAGGATGTATAAGTTATTTGTTTTGACAAATTGGAAAAAAATTCAAGTACTTTTATATATGCAAGTGAACTAAATGAAGAGAGTAAGAAAGTCGATCCTCCAAAGTGACACACCAACAAATTGAGAACAATGCAACGTGCACATAAAAGAATTGTGCTTAACCTCACATGAAGAGACCATAAGACAGCACAATACATCCGGGAGGAGACAGGAGTCAGGGACATTAAAGAATCCAATGAAAAACTTAAATGGCAACGGGCTGGTCATCTTGCAAGAATAGCAGATAACTGATTGACATCAGTACTCATGACATAGATCCCCAGAGATTATACGCGCAACCAAGGCCTGCAGAGTACTTCTTGGAGAGACGAACTAGACAAATTCACGAAATGCTGGCTCTGCGATACCAACGATAAAGAAGTGTGGCAAATCCTTAAGTCTGTTTCCAACGATAGATGTTAGGAGACTAATGATGATTCTTATATATCCATTTCCAATGATGCACTCTGCTTACTAACACATCAACACATCATCACTATGTTTTGATGTTGCTATTTGCACTTGACTGTTTTGTATATACCTGCAAATGCAAATCTTTTTTGTTCGAATACTGAGTCCATATATCATATGCAAACATGGATATATCTGTTCCCGTAATGAGACAAGTGACATGTTATTCTCTTTGGTTCTATGAGTTGAATTATTTTTTTTTCTTACAAAACCTACCTGCAAAGACTTTATCGTATCAACAATATCACCTACCCGCACTTATCCCCTGACAACCATATATATATATATATATATATATATATATATATATATATATATATATATATATATAATGATTTTACATAATTATAAATATTGAATGGATTAAACAAGAAGAGGTATATTTATTCGCTCATATTGTCTGCCAATACTATGTATCCAAATCCTCTGGATGGATTTAATGGTATATCGTGTAATTGGCCATGAGCTAATTGATTGGATTTTGGGGCGGATCAAGGTTTGTTTTTCCGATAGAGATTTTTACTTCATGTGCATTCATGTTTTTTTCATACAATATTTTTGGAAATGAGTTTCAATGTCATTTCAGGTGGTTTAGCTATACATTGAGGAGAAATTGATTTGAAGTTAGACCCATAAATTTCATACTCAATCGAGAAATATTTCTTCATTTATCAAGATACAGTTTTTTACCTTGAATTTAGGCTATATATGAATTGCTTTCCATCCAGTTTTCTATTACGAGTGCTATGTTTGGCAGAGCAATGAGCCCTCTGGATGATTTTTAGTTTTATGTAATTTTTCAAGAGTGATTTCAAGTTCGGACGAATTCGTTTAAAAATTTCTGACCGTTGAATTATGGGTTACATAGTTATTTGTGCAATGTGTTGGCTGAGGTTGGTGCTCTCTGAGTGCTTTTTAGTTATATGTAAGTTCTAAGGACTGGATAGAAATGCCTATGCATTCGTTGAAAAAACCCAACTGTGGTATTATGGGATTCTTGGAAGACTAGTTTATGGGATACAGCATAATCTCTAAAGTTAAATGTGTACAATTCATCATTATTGTTGGGTTAACAACTGAATGCACAGTATACTTTTATGAAGATCTTTCAAGAATGAAAATATTTATTGATTAAACAGTCTCACAAGATAATTCATGATTAAGCTGCATTTAAACAGCAAAATTAGAATTTTTCTTCAACGGAAAATATTAAAAACAGAGATGCTTTTTGGATAAGGGTCGAAGAAAGGATGTTATCGATTTGCAATCGAATAGCTTATATCAATACATAAAAAAAGAAAGTTGAATTGAATCATTTCATCCCACGAAATGCTAACGTGAACAAATTTTCACGTAAGAAGCATTGTTGATGGATATTGGAGGTTGTTTAGACCTCCTCTTGGGGCCACAATGGAGGGAAATTACCAATGCAAGTAGATCTACAAGAGAAAAAGGTCCCTGATATCTTTGAAAATACTATTTCAAATATTGCTATTATGCTGTCATTATGAAATTACAAGAATGGTTCTGTACATCGTAAATTGTGTAATTGGAGAAATTTACTTATTTTTTGATCGAATGAACTCCTGATCTGAATACAGTTACGTTTCCATTTATTTTATGAAAATAATTTTTCTGTTTGAAATTTTTATTTTATTGATTTTTTGGAAAATTATGTGAAAACAATGCCTCGTTTAAACCCCTGTTTTTTGTTGAAAAAAAATCCCGATAAACTCTTGGTCTATTTAAAACTACGCATTCATTCATTTTCTTTTGGTGAAAAACGTTGAAATTTTGTCTGTAAAGCAATTTTACCGATTCGGTACACATACATTGCATAAAAATGGTTCAGCCTTTGGGGTATAGTTTTTCACGTCTCAATCTTTTTCCCTTTTCTATCAGATCTCAGTAAATGTAAGAAGGGGCTCTTCAGAGAGCCAAGCCCCCAGGCTACCAAATCTTTAACTACGTCACTGGTGATGCCGTCAATTGTTTAAGAATATGAATGTATAGACAACTAATGCAGCTAAGCAACTAAGTGATAATGGAAAAGCACATCCTTTTAGAAACTGTAAACCAAAACAGTCACCAAAACCATCAAAATAGTTGTTTTTTTTTCAGTTTTTTAGGTCGATCTGATTGACTGCGCATGAACAAGACGATTTCCATGAAGTAAACAAATTCAGAAAATACTGGCTCCGCAACGCCCATGATAGAGTAAAGTGACGAAGCCTTGGGAAGGTCTATATCCAATGACGGACGTTAGGAGAATGATGATGATGATGATGATGATGATGATGATGATGATGATGATGGTTGACTGTGTATGTGTCACGCATACAGATCACACAAATTGACTAATGAAAAAATCAACAAAGGATTCATACCCTCAACGGATTTTCAATGTGGAATAGAGGATCAGTTGGCATTTCATGCAATTTTTTTCCTTAGCTTGTGACTACTTGTTTATGTATATATATATATATATATATATATATATATACTTTTCATTGATTACTACCTAACGGAAAGCGGGAATAGTTAATCATTCATTGATCACCCCTTTTCCCTTCCAACATGGTATGCTGTCAATGGCATGGGTCATGCAACGGCTTCGTCTGAGTGACTAACCTGACTTGTTTCTTTTTTTTTTTTTTTGTTTAGATTGCATTTCGGAAAGCTCGTACAACTGGAGGGTGCACGTAACAAATCGATAATTCCAGCAAGGGAGGAAGAACACAATTTGAAAGAAAAAAGATATGATTGGTACAGACATACAGCGTTGTAATATTGAGGAAAATGCCGAAAGCAAGTTGTAGAAAACAGAGAAAGAGAGAGAGAAAGAGAGAGAGAGAGAGAGAGAGAGAGAGAGTGGGAGGAGGGAGAAGAAGAAGGTGTCTATAAAATGACAAAACCATTATTTTGAGTTGGTTGTTTGTTGTTCTCTATTTTACCGCTCGAACGAGGATAGTAATAGAAAACAAGTTCAGTATGGGTCATCGCGCATGCTCACAACGCTGTCCGAAATTGCTGTCATTGCAAAAAATGGACGAACACACACAGACACACGCACACTTTTCCTAGCTTATATTTTTATTTTTCATCCTTTAATTTTTTTTCTCTTAGTCTCTATCCATCTTTTCTGCCTCTGTCTGCCCCTTTCAACCCTCGCTCTCGCTTCTTTTCGCTTATCTTTTCATCCACTTCTCTATTTTCTCCTTCTTTTTTGTGTACCCAACGATCAACTCAGATTTGTGTTTCAATGTTCTCTGTCTTTCTCCCTTTCTTTTACACTCCGACACACCTTTTCTCTCCGTCTCCTTCCTTTACCCTCTCTCTGTTCCAACCAAAACATCCCCCATAGAAAGGATGATGCTGGGTCCTCTTTATCACTCCGTTTCTCTCAATGTATTCTCTTCCTTTTTCTTAAATATCGCCCAACGTGAAAGGAGGATGATAGCTGCAACTCCCCTCTCATTCTCTCTCTTTTCTTGAATAACCTGCACTTAGGAAGGAAGATGCTCCCTCTGTCTGTCCCCTCTCTCTCTCTTTCTCTCTCCTTGAATATCCTCCTCTTAGGATGGAAAATTCTGGCTTGCCTCCCTCTCTCTCTCTCTCTCTCTCTCTCTCTCTCTCTCTCTCTGTTCTCTCTCTGTCTCTCCCTTTCGTTCTTTTTCTTTAATATCCCCCGCTTAGTTGCAGAAATGATATCTACACGCTTTCTTATTCATTCTCTTTTTTCTTGAACATCCTCCACTTGGTTGGGAAGATGCTCTCTCTCTCTCTCTCTCCCTGTCTCTCTCTCTCTCTCTGTCTCTCTGTCTCTCTGTTCCCCCATCTTTCTCTCCCCCTCTCTCTCTTTCTTTTCTTAGATATCCCATTCTTAGTCGGGAAGATGCCCACTCTTTCTCTCTCTATCTCTTTTCTTAAATATCACGCACTTATTCGGGGGGGGGGATGCTGTTTCTCTCTCTCCCTCCTTTCCTTTCAATCTTTGTCTCTTTTTCTCTCATTTCTCCCTCTTTTCTTGAATACCCCCCCCCCTCTTAAGGGGGAAGATGTCGGCTTGGCTGATTCAATGACACTTAGGAAGGACAAATTTTGTTTTTCCCCTGGCAGAAAGTCAAGGCGATTGAGTGGCAGTCGCAAACTCGGGGTCGTTGGAATTCAATCACAGAGAAAAGACAAAAGAATCATTTAAACACGTTAAGGAACTATGAGGAAGACCAGTAGCGAAGTAATTGCACATACTTTTACTAACCTGTTTAGTATTCCAAAGAGTCTTCAGACTGCAAACTTGGTTGTTTAGTTTCCGCAGCGACTCGCGTCTCGCCATTTAGATAATATTACAGACTTCCCCAGGACGGTAATATGTTACATAACTCAATTGAGAAGTACAGAAATATCTTTCTTCTGTAATTATTCTTCGCCTGGTGGCTTGTTTATTCCGAGATAACATTGGCAAGACAGACTTAAAAATTTAAGGTAATAAATGGTCTTTGACCAGATGACCTTTGTCAGAATCAGCCAAGACACTTTTTCAGATCAGCTGCTACTCAAATACATACGAATAAGTATGTGTGTGGAACATTTGAATCTCAAACCCAATAGGAATAAAGTGAGAGAAATTATGCAGAGAACTGAAAAGCTAATCAAGTTAGGACCCGTGGTATATGGTGCTTTGTATTTTGGGTGTGCTTTGTGCTACGGATGCACAAAAACTTAAAAGTATTTTTGTTTCTGCCAAATTCAATGGACTGTATAAGTCTTTTTAGCTTAATGTAAGGAAAGTACCCCGATTGTGAATTAAAACACTTTCAACGTTCAGTATTACAGACGTTGATAAGAGCGTCCAATCCAATTCAGTTTCCATTAATTTTCATTTTTTTACGATCAGGATCAACTTCCCGACATTTTGAAAGAAGGACTTCAGCTATCAATTGCTGTTGACAGCCACTAAAATATTTGTTACGCGTTTTGTGCATCGATAGCTCACAAAAGATACTAAACACTATATGCCACTGGTTGAGACATTTAAGTTTACCTGTCCATCGTCACAATTGATGGGTATAACAAACCAAACAGGGATATTCATCTGCCTCTCAATGAGGGTAGGATTCAGTACAAGGGCATTTCAAAGAGCACATCCGAACGCTTTGGCGTGTGTTCTTCCCAGAATTTTGAGTTCTTCACTTTCCGGGGGACAACCAAGAAATCAGCCGATTGGTTGACCCTATTTCTTCAAATACAATAGAGAGGTTCCGTCTTTAGGGACCGCGCCAAGGAACTGTATATTCTATTTTTCCCCTGGTTTTGGCCAAAATACAAGCACCAGATCATGAATACCATTTCAAATCACCGTGGACATACAAATAGCCCGACTAAATATCCTTGAATATTCTTCTCCCTTTAAGAGTATGTGTCTACTCTTCGATCTATATACGTATGGGTGTTGATCCACGGGCTCCCCAGCTCAGAGTTTTGAGGCTAGAAACTTTTTTGTGTTTTTGTGGCAAATTTTATAACCAACGATACCTGAATCTGCCCACATATCGTCTTTGGATAATTTTATATAAAAAAATTTTTTTGAATTTTTGTTTGGATAATAAGTTCCAGTACCCACATGGGCTACAGGGATTCATTTATGCGAGGTATGGGTATTTCACTTCAATTTTAATTCACTTCATTGAATTGAGGTAAGCTTCATTACCTTCTTTTACCTTTGGTATATCAACAGATTTACCTGATTTTGTGTACTGTCATCAGTGACCATAGCCTTTCAATACTAATACTTATTTTGATAGGGTGGTTATCTTTATCATTGCCCTTTCTGCTGCAGTAGCGAGGGATACTGTGTACACTGTTTTTGGTCATAAAACTATGAATATTTTCCAATATTTAAGATTGAATATAAGAATGAATCTTATTGGTCAAAGCAAAGTAACTCCCCTTAAGACGAGCTTACGTCACATATTTCATTAGTCTTATTCGATTCATAAACGCTTGGACACTTATCCCAGTGAGCATCTTCTGATATCCATTAAAGCAGAGGGTCATTGTGATTCCTCAAGTCTGCAGCATGACAGTTCTACTAATATTTCTCTCATAAATACCAAGTCTTGGCCTATTCATGAATTACAATCTCATGGATGTTAGGAACACTTGCTCAAGGCAGTGAATTCAAATCCCATGTATAGAAGCATAAATACATTTCCTACGTGTCTACTGTTTGACCTATCTTTTTTCTCTCGAATTCATCATATATTTTTGACGGAAGCATACGTTGAAAAAAAAAAAGAAAAAAAAACAAATAGGCGTTGAAGACACCTCAGAGAACCATCGTTATATATATATATATATATATATATATATATATATATATATATATATATATATATATATATATATATATATATATATGAAAATAATGAGTAAGGACAATTTATAATATCCCCCATTGGAGTCAGGTATTTCTGAAACATTTGAAATGAACAAAATGAGCCATCTTCCATATTGTGTTCTTATCATTTGATACCACGAATCTTAATTGAATTTTCAAATTTTAAATATGGCCGTCTGACTGTTTCTGATAAGATTTTCTCCGGAATATAATCATACAAAATTATGATTTCAATTTAATGAATACAATTATCCATCAAGATACCATTATCTTGGGGTTGTCCTATCTCGAGAATACTGCTAACTGCAAGAATTCCATACTTTGAGTAGTGAACTAGTTTTACGTCACATATATCTATTATTCTTTTGTCCAGCAAAAGACAGATAATAAGCTTCATAATAGATAGAATTTAAAAAGCCGTTTTCATAAGGAAGACAGCTTTGCTGCACAGGCTTTGAGAGTGTTTTCTTTGACTGAATCAAAAACAGATGCTAATTTGCTTCATGCAATTTGAAATAATTATAAAGTAACTCTACTCCTGATATTTGTCGGAGGCTTTAGCATACATCGATTTAGAGTTGTGTTTTTTTTCAACAATAATCGTTCCTACTAATTTTCTTCCGAATGCTTTTGTCAAGTCTGATCTCTGATTTTTTTCAGGTATGACTTATTCTAAATCTAACCCATTGTCAGAATTCATGGACTGACAGTGTGATTTCTGAATTATGTTCCCTAGCTACACTTTTTCAAGATTCTCTTCTATCATTTTTTTTTCCTGAAAGTTATTGATTTCTACACTTGTATAATGGGAATATATTTAAAACTTACATTCACACTACCAGACTAATTCCAGACTAACACAGTGAGCTGCAATCACCTTCTATACGTGATTGGCTATACCAGATTTTCTGCTATGCGTGTCCTAGCCATCATTTTCAGTCGCCATGGGCACAGAGGATCTTACTCTCTCCTTTGCCTCTTCCACAGAAAGAACTATGTGTTCTGCAAAGTTATGAACTATCTTCAGAACAAGAGATTTCACGTACAAAATAATAATAAGATCTCTGAATTTATTACTGATATCTATAAAGTAAATTAAACTTCAAAGTAGACTGCAAGAAGTTTTTAACAAGTATCTCAGATTTCCAAATGAATAACGATGAGTACGAGGGAGTCTAAAATGTTTTTTATTCTAAGTTTGGGTTTTAATCTCCGTATTGAAGAACAAGGACCATAAGTTTAAAAAATGCATTCACCGGCTGTGGTAGTAGTGTAACCCTATCGCTAACATGCATATTAGGATTGCAACAGATATTCAAACAAAATGAATCGTTGGAAGTTGGTTTTGATATTTATATTTTCGGTACCCGTAAAACACGGTTTCCGAAAACTCCAAAACATAGAAAGAGAATAGAGAGAATTAGGGAGCACTTGATAGATTGAGAAGGAGAGAGAGAGACAGACAGACAGACAGAGAGACTGAGAGAGAGAGAAAGAGAGACAGAGTGAGAGGGGGTAGAGACAAGCTAAGATTTATATTCTGTGATCATCAATCAGGGCCATTCCTCTTCATAGACATGCAGAAGAAAGAGGAGAGACAAACATTAAAATTTTGTGTCGTCTTGCCTTCCATAAATCAAGTTCTAACCAAGGAAAAGAAGCGTGGTTATGAGCCGCAATCATACGTTATCAAAACTAAATCTTTTGCACTATGATCTAAAAAAGAAAATTACTCCAAGAAAAGCTATTGTTCCATTGGCTAGGTAAGATAACGTGATATACTTTTCCGACTCTAAATTTTCTCACGCGAAAAAATCTATACATAATTAGCCACACGAAAATGCCAAGGAATTAAATTCAGAACCATTTCCGTGCACCGAAATGATGATAACAGACGCTACCTCCTTCAAAGATCAGTCGGGGTCAAGTGGTTTTGGGTCAGCTGGGATCATCGTGTTGGATAGCATTGTCTGTATTCAGCCCAGCGATAATTAAACGTGACGAAAAATCTTAATGAATTCGCCCCTTCCCGTCAACACTCTGCAATGTCAAAATAGTAGTATAAGGAGACAGATGAAGAAGACGAGGATAGAGTATACTTACTTTGAGTCAACTGATTCTTGTACTGGTAATATATTGCAATATGGAAATATTCTGCAAGTATGCTTTTCAATCATTATCGTGAATGGCCATTTATGGCGTGTTTTGAGCCATTTTGGGCCTTTTGAAATACAAAACTTCAGACCCAATACAATGTATTCTGACATCATAGCAGCTTCTGTGAAAATTGATCGGATAGATGCTCTTTCAATTACGTCACAGGATACAGTGAAATCACACCTTTTTATTCTCTCCTCTTTATGTTGATCTACGTGATCAGAACATACAAACTGAACTAAAAGTATCTTATTGATATCTGAGTGGACGTCCGAAAACTGTTAAATGAAGAATAAACATCAGTTTGAGTAGAGACAACAGTTTATCATTCTTGCGTAAAAAAAAGCCCCAGCAAGGTTTGATTTTACTGGTTAACAAGTTTGTAAACCAAATACTATGGAGATAGTAATCCAATGCACATATGACGTATACGATGCTTGGAACTTCATTAAATACTAGACATCATGGCTACGCTCAAATAAATCCCAATAGATAAAAAAATATGGTCAAAGATGCATCTTATCGTTTGTCACACTCTTTATTACTTATATTAGATGTATTATTCATGTGATATATTTATTTGTCTGGAACAGATTTGCGTGTAACACACTATCACTTAGCAGGAGATCAAGTCTGATTCTCTCATGTATAGGGTCAATTTGAGGAGACTTATTGCCGCAAAATTGGTCATGAAAACTAAGAAAGAGGACTAATAAAAATGTCAAAGTAACTTATTATATTTACTGTTATGATTTATGGAGAAAGCTAGGTAGAATCCTTAAGAAGAGCTCCACTCCGAATTATTGTTTTATAATGGAAAAAAAATTCAAATTACGACTGAATTGCTCTCGCAGTGATACTATTTTTTGTTTTTGTAAGGACTGGTCTGACTCCGAAGTACCAGAGATCAAATAATAAAGAGTGGTTATATCATAAACATACGGGATCAAACCGACAACTTCTAGTAGCTAAAGAAATTGGCTGGATAAACACCATAAACATTATCCGCACAATCAGCTTTGCTTTGGTTGGCCATTTTGCTGAAATCACCTATGAATAAAAAAATAAAAAAAAAGATAAAAAAATACGATTTAAACGGGCATCACCAAAATGCAATATTCAAAAGAATTTGAAAAAAAAAAACTTTGAATTCGGGTACGTGGGACCTGCAAATCCTCCCTCTTCAAATAAAAACAGATTGAATATTTAGTTTGTGCCTAATTCTCTCGTTGCTCCTATATTGACTCCCATGTACGCCAACCAATCGTGATAATGACTCTTGATAGATGTTTCCTCTCCATTCATGAATTCGTTTCACTCTCCCTTTCCTTCGTTCTCTCTCTCACCCTCTCTCTCTCCATTTTTCACACACACACGCACATTCATTCACCTATAAAAAACAACTCAAACCCCTCATTACAAATCAATGCTCCGATTCCAATATTTACTATTCATGCAACGATTTTTCGACGTACTCCAACAATATCAAACATTACAATGAAACCTTGCATTTTTTTTCCTGACGATCTAATTTCTTCCCCACTCCCATCTTAGATGCAGACACAACGTTTGAACTGATTCATTCTAGGCATCTTTCAGCCAAAACTTGCATTTTGGTCACTGTAACGAATTCATCGAACAGAAGGCACCATAATTTTTTTATTTTTATTTTTGATGGAATCGGTTGTATGGTCATTCGCCCCTTCGAATAATTTTGACGGGCCAGCTAACATGCTGATCAAAGATAAGTCCCTCTATCTTTTACAGGTTGATTTTTAAAACAAACACATATTAGCCTTAATATAGTGCTTAATTCGAATTACATTGCATAAAAAGAAAAAAAACAACATATTTTCATCGTGGCATACGTGTGGGTCACATAAAAAGCCATTTTGAATTAAATAGTTTGTTTAAGTTACAAGAACAGCCTTTAAAAATTGAATATGAAAACAACAGCTGGACAAACATTTTATGTCAGAAATAAAGGGTTCAAATTAGACAGAAACAGGAAAATCAAAAGGAGGATATCTACAACAATATTCCTCCATATACTTTGTTGAACAAGTAACCCACTATCTATTCCCGCTTTAATTTACACCCACTGCCTCACCAGCCGGCAGTTGCTGAATGATGTGTTCCCTCTAGTTTCTTATTGTAACTGACATGATCAATTTTCATCAAACCTCTGCCCGACTCTTGTTTGTAGCGGAGAAACGCCAGGGAGTCGACAGAAATGTCATTTGGATAATGATATTACTTTCGTAACTTTTTACGAAAATAATATTATTATCTGAATGGCATATGAAATATTGTTAAGTTTTGTAAATTGATATCTCTGCACAGGCGAATGGATAACAGTTTAGAAACAATTAATCAAAACTGTCACCAACTCTGTCAACAGTGTTTTTTTTTTTTTCAGTTCTCAAGTGGGCCTGCTTGGCAATATTATTAGATGTAATATTTTGTAAAATGTTTTCTCAGCTGAAGCAAATGATAAACATTTGAAAAGCAATCAGCCAGAATTGTCACCAAAACTGTTGACGTAAGTTGCTTCAGTTTTCAAAAGGTCTGCCTGACTGGTCATGTAATAATCATGCGTACTGACCATACCAATGGAGATGAATTACTTGGATACTCAACATTTATTTCATATTATATCTTGTAAAACCATCTGTTTTTTTCTTGCTTGCTTGTTATAGCGTGACAGACAAGTAGACAAGTTTCACTTTTATATATATATATATATATATATATATATATATATATATATATATATATATATATATATATATATATATATATATATGTAGTGAGAGCAAGAGAGACAGAGACAGAGATATAAAGATAGAGATATAGAGAGACAGAGGCAGAGAGGCAGAGAGACAGGGATATATAGATATATAGATAGAGAGACAGAGGCAGAGAGACAGATATAGATTGATAGATAGATAGATAGATAGAGAGAGAGAGAGAGAGAGAGAGAGAGAGAGAGAGAGAGGGAGAGAGAAAGAGAGAGATGGATGGATAGATAGATAGATAGATAGATAGATAGATGGATATGACCTGCAAGTCAGATTCACTTCCAGACTACAGGAACCGATGTTGACGGTATAGGTTGCCATTCCCCGATGGAAGTCTCCCAAACTAATAATAATGCAATGTAAATATCTGTGGGGATGTTCTAAAAGCAAAACTGATTATGCCTTTGATAAACTTTATTGAGATGCGTAAAATTATCTTTTCTTAGACTCATATAAATATTATCCGACGTTGAGTGTTGATTCCTCCTAATAAAGACTGATAACAGGATGATAATTTTCGATCAAAATCGATACTAAGCTGTCATAAATATGGTTTGTTTACTCCCTCGGCACTTGGTCTATATCTTCAATTAAATTGACCTTTCCCCCTTCCCTTCATTTTTTTTTTGCTTTTGTCAGCAACCGACATCGTTCTGTTAATGAGTTTATCAGTCCAATAATCATTATGTATAATTAATTATTCATTTTTCTTGCTTGTAATAGACATATAATGTCGCAGTAGTATATTTAGTTGTAATTACATCAAATGCACATAAGTAACATTTGTTTGGAGAATATAATTGATAATTGATCAAGATTTTGAATTTTTTTTTATTAGTAAGGAAATTAACTCGTTTATATTCTTTATTTTTTCACGTGAAATTCTAGAGATATCAACTCATTAGTGACTATTAACTTTAGTACGAATGTGAACAAGTATATGATGGTACAAAAGCCTACCAAATAGATAATTGATTCTTTTTCCAACGAATATTGAATGATCATTTGAATATATGACGAATGATAATTGTAATTGATTGGGTGAATTACATGTATACTAGTTGGATCCCAAGAAATTCAACGGGTATTGAAAACTGAGATTATTCACTATCTAATGTTTCAACTCATGTGTCAATATTTGTTTGAATCCATCATTTTCTTCTTCATCCATTCTGATCATTGATAACGAATCATGGTTGATGTAACCTCTGTACAACCACCATGAATTAGTTTCTTTTCATACGAAAATCAATCAAACCCACTGTAAACTACCTAATGTTTCCCTCCCTCTCTCTCTCTCTCTCTCCTTTTTTTAAAGCTACATAACTTTCCTTTTAACTTCAGTAAAAGAGCAGTCCTCCATTTATTTGTTAAGAATATATTCATATCAGCCTATAACAGCTGCAGTTGCAGGGTATTTGGTCAATGATGATATGTTTTGTCGAAAATACTAATTCTCTACAATTCAAACGGATTCCTAATTCCAGATCACAAGACCCTATCTGATACTTGTTAATAAGGAGAAAAACCGTTTCATATAGTGAATTCTGCTGATATTTTTTACCTCAGAGTGAATTTGGAGAGGGAGTTAAAAGCTAGATGAGTGAGTGAACCTTGCTAGACAGCTATAAATAATAGAGAATAGAGACGACCGTAATGCCAGCCGTCATTGGAGTGCTGGGAACGATCCCGTAAGGATTAGCAAAAGAGCTGGTGGAACTGGAAGTAGGGATTGGGGATCGAAACAATCCAGACCGATCCACTATTTAAGATAACTCTGAATCCTTTGTTGGCAGATTAAATTTGCTGGTCAATTTTTGCCTTTCCAGAATAGATCATCCATATCAAAACATTCCTTGTCAACCTCCCTCACATAGGAGAGGGGAGATATACGTAATTTCTTACATCTCGGGCACTCCGGGGTTGGGATCAGCTTCTTGTCTTCAAACGAGACAGGGCACAAAATTAATGCAAATAAGCCTTGACCCGGATGATTTTACAGCTGCAAGGCCTGAGAATTGTCTACTTCTATCAAGTACTACGACTATGTTGTCCCACATTAAACCTTACATTGTGTCACATTTGCTCTCATGAAAAGGCAAACAGATTTTATCTCTTCTTTTACATGCAATAACTAGATAATACCCTCTCTTCGATCGATAATA